>JAOWBW010000276.1:0-532914 GCA_026119855.1 Campanula takesimana
GAGTCTGGTTTGGGCGACCGCCCACAAATGCTGAAAAGTTGAGTTGTTCCATTTCAAGTGATTTAAAGTTCAATCTTGGTCTAGGTCTTAGGTGATATCCTAGAGTACCTAGAGGGTTGTTGTGGAACACTCTAGTGTTTGAAATTGGTTCCTTTGTGAACATATGTGTTGTGGAATTTGACTAAATGGTAATTGGATATTGTTGAACATCTTTTGGTATGGTTTGGATTGGTTCATCTTTGTGATGTGTTTGGCTTGGTTCCCTACTTTGGAATCATTGCCCCCGGTTGTTGTTTAAGCAAGTATTTATTACAGTGCTTTGTTTGAAAGTCCAGCTGGTTTTGTGTTATCGAGTGGAGGTGGAAAGGATTATAGTGGCACACAGTCAAGTTCACTATAAGGCTTTTCCACTGGACCTTTTGTGTAATCGAGTGGAGGTGGAAGGATTATAGTGGCACACAGCCAAGTTCACTATAAGGCTTTTCGACTGGGCCTATTTGCCCCAGTCCAGATTGGCATTGGATGGGATGAGTTAGCTCCCTCGAGTGAGCATTTGGGTTATGACTTTGTGTCATATTTTCCCTGTTGTTACTTTGGTTCTTATGGTTATGGTTTGGTTTTTGGGATCCCGGCTTCAGCTCTTTGATGCTGCTCTGTTGATACCTCTCAGATGGTTATATGTTTGATTCGAGAACCTTGGCTCAGTATCCATGTATGAGTGTATAATTTAGCCTTATGTGCTGCCTGATGAGTTGGTCATTATTTCCAACCGGTATAGGACGATTGGCGATAGAGAGCCTCTCATGTTATGTGCTATATGCTATATGATTATTTGTTAATATAGTTTCTTTATGATTATCATATCAGCATGTAACGTAGTTGCATTTTAGTAGCTTACTGAGATTCATTCTCACCCTTTATTTGTTTACTGTTTTAGATAAAGGCGAGTCCAGGGAATAAGATAATTGCACGGGAGGACGTCGTGGTGGTATGAGTTTGGGATATGATTTTTGTCAAGGTTGCATTACTTAGATGTATAACCTTTAGGGTAGAGTTTCCTTGACTTTATCATCTTGTAACACCTATATTTTGGATAGTGTCGGTGTTTGTACATTTGTATAAAAGTTTGTAAGCCTTCGGACTAAATACTTTCGTTTTTGAAAGTTGTTTGAAAAGTTTGTTTAAAGTTAGATGAAGTCTTTGAGCTTCAAGCGTGATTTTGTTAATGTTAGGCCCAATTGGTAGGAAAATAGGCTAGAGGGGGGGTGAATAGCCTAATTAAAACTTTTTCAAAGAAACACTTTTATAAATGCAAAGTCACTTATCAGATTGCAAACTATTTTCAGTAAGCGCAGCGGAGAAGATATGACTTGTTTTCACTCACACAAAATCAGTTTATAAAAAGGTTTTGAGAGCTTGGTTTAAACACAAAGTAGTTTCTAAAAGTTCAATGCAGTTTCAAGAGATTGGTCAATAGAAATGATGATGAGTCAGCAAGAACAGTAATGATTTGCCGGTGATAGAGTTCCAACCGGCAAGGACAGTAAGTAACAGAGGACACAGAGATTTGGAGAGGTTCACAGTGTAAATACTGCTACGTCCTCTACCAAGTTTGGTCAGAACTTGGATTTGGGTTAAGAGCACTATTAAATATCCCTAGTCTATTACAAGAGCGGCTTTGCCGGATACAAAGACTAAATTCTAGAGATAGTTTAATGAATCGTAAAACAAATATCTGACCAAGTGTATTTAAGCGGCAAGTTCAAAAGAACTTATCTCACTCAGGTGGGTGTGTGAAAACTCAGACAACGTATTCCTTAAAATAATCTAGTTCGGGAATACTAACAGTGTTGTAGAGTTTGTGCACAAGTGTATGTCCTATTAAATGATCTAATGATTATCTGGACAAGGAATGTTTGAGCTTCAATGAATGCTGCAAACAACCAACTCTCTTCAATGCACTAAAATCACCAACCTTCTTCAATGCACTGAGTCCTCTATATATAGGAGGAGTTAATGTCTTAGCTTGTTGAAGAAGGATAACATTTGAATTTCCAGCTGGGTAGGTGAGGAGCATTTAATGCAGTATCCTTGGCATTAATGGCGAAGATACGCGTGCCTTAAAAGTCTGATGGGTAAAGACCCCTTTGTCTCAACCGGTTACCTGCAAAAGCAAGTAGAGACAGAGTATAGCTAAAAGTAGCTATGTGTCAGACGGCGTAGAAATCATTACAGAGCAGGTAAACTACTTTATGATAAAACAATATAGAGACAATCAGCAAGGTTGACTTTAATGAAATGATGTCACCTGACTGATAGTGCAGACTGTCTATTATATCGGCATGTTGTGAATGGAGTTGATCAGCAACTTCTTTAATAAGTTGATCGGCAACTTCTGTAGCAAGTTGATCGGCAACTTGTCGCATGTTAAGAATAGAGTTGATCGGCAACTTGTTTACTGGTCTGCTGATTTGCTTCCTCTTGCTGGTTTGTCTTGAATGAAGAGTTGAAATACACCTGTGCTGATCACAAAGGATCCTAAGGGCACCTTAAAAAGGTTCTAATAAAATTGGGGGACCCTAAGTGTAGACATGATTGGGATTAAGTAATTCTAGGACCTAGGTATCTATTTGAACAACAGTTAAACTTTATAAAAGTACATTTCAAAAAAATTTCTAAAAGTGTTTTATAACGTCTTCCACTCGTGTCCCGAGCGTGGGGCCAAGTAGGACCACGGATCTGGGGCGCGACATTCAGCCTCTTTGAACAATTTTTCTTGCTTTTCAATGTCCTCATCATGATTGATTTTTGGAATTGATACAACTTGAGGTCTGATGTAATCACTCTTTCTGAGTTTGCTTCTTGCGCTCAGATCACATCTGGAAAATAACAATCCACCATCGCTTTGAGTTGGAGTAATACATCCTTGTTCAATGAGCTCGCTGATGGTTGGTCCTTTCTTCTTCTTCTTCTTCACTTCTTGATGACCTGCAGATTTTCTAATGGGTTTGTTCAAGATTTTCATATCAGGAACATCTTTTGAGAAGTCATCATCATAATCAGAAACATCGTCATCTTTTGCCACCAAGCACACGAGTCCATCATCAGAATCTTCATCGCTCTCTTCCGAGTCTGTTTCAATCCACGTGTTTCGATCATTTGATGGAGATTCTTCTTCAGCAACCATTCCTTTGTGACGATTGAATTTAGGATTGTGGCTGCTCTTTTTCTGCATGTACTCGAACTTGGGAATTGGGCAGCTCGATGCAAAATGTCCTCGTTTCCTGCAATTAAAACTAACAAGATCTTCTATCCTTTTTGAATCACTGCTCCTTGTGAATTTTGGACGAGCTCTGCTGGTAGATCCTTGAGTTTTGCTTAATGAGCCGGGTTTTGAGAATTTTCTGAACTTTTGAAATCTCTTCATAAATAAAGTGAAGTATTCATCATCCATGTCTAATAGCTCAGAAGTAGAAATTTTGGGATCCGAACTTTTCTCAACCGGCGCTGGCGCTTCTTCTTTATGCGCCACCATTGCTATGGACTTTGACTTTCCTTCAGTTTCACTGATGCGCTGAAGTTTGAGCTCATAAACCTTGAGATTTGCATAAAGGTTCCTTAAAGTCCAATCATCCAAGGTTCTAGCGTCTTCAAGGGCGCTAAATTTTTGGAGATATCTAGATCCAAAAGCAGCAAGGAAATTAACATTTGATTCCTTATTAGAAAACTTCTTCCAAGTGAAATACATAGATTGATAATTTCACAATAGCGTTCATAAGTTTGTCTTAATGTTTCACCGGTGAGTTGAGAGAAATTATTGAATCTCTTTTGTACTTCATATCTCTTATTCTCCTTGCAAACAGTGTCTCCTTCTATATGATCTTCAATAGCATCCCATAATTCATTTGCGGTAGCACAATGCATGACTTGTTGTTTCATAGCTGTGCTTAGAGTGATTAGGAGAATGTTTATTGCTTTCCCATCATTTGCAACTCTTCTCATTTCTTCTTCAGTCCATTCTTCCTTCGGTTTCTGAATGGTTGGTTGAGCAGCGTTGGTGCGCGGATTTGGATTCGCTTTGTTTGGGATGTAAGGTCCATAAACCACGGTGTCATGAAGCCTTTCATCGATTAAGCTGAGATGGGTCAAGATGCTGAATTTCCATACGTCAAAATGATCTTCATCAAAGACTGGAACATGAGTGTAGTTTGCAGTTGCCATAGGTTTTGAGTTTGCCATTTCGAATCGGCACCCAAGCTGTTAAGCTTGAAAAACAAAAACGTTTTCTAAAGGTGTTCGCTCTGATACCACTTGTTGGTCCCAAAGGGGCAACAAGGGTATAAAAATAGTTAGAGGGGGGTGAATAGCTATTTTGAAATTCTTTTCGTACCCTTAAAAATCTCAATTGCAAATGCGCACTTTATCAAATAAGCGTTATGAAATGCGCCTAAGTGAGTGAGTGAAATGCACAGCGGAATTTAGTAATGAAATAGGCGCAAAGTATGATAAAGGGGGCGCGCACACACTCTAAGTATTTTGGTTCAAAGTGAGTGAAAGATGGAACTAAGGCAAATGATATAAAAAACACAACATAATTCAATCCAATAAATCTACAATGAATAAACAAGCAAATAGTGAGATAAGATAATAACTTGAAAGAAAATGACAAGAAATTAATACGCGCTATTTGGAGAAGTTCGATCGGGAAATGATCTACGTCCTCTACCAAGATGGTTAGTCTTGGATTTCTAATGAAGATCTTATAATATGAGTGAGTGTTACAAATTACAACGTTTGAGCTTTACACTAACTCAAGATCTATTATCTATGAAAGAACAAATCCTAGACAAAACCAGTGTATCTATTAAAGAAAGATCTAATTAATCAAACTTAAAGAGGTGCGTGTGTGTTTTTAGTATCAAGGCTCTTTAGATCTATGAGATTGAGAGCACAAGAAAACTAAAGTGTTTTTGCTTGAGGATCTGGGATAAGTATGAAGGTATGAAGATGTTCTTGAGCAATCTGGGAATTCAATGAGCAATCTTCAAATCTTCAACAAATACTTTGAGAGAGAAATTCATAGCAATCTAGCAACTTCAAAAGTTTGAAGTTATGGAGTATTTATAGTAGAGCCCCAAAAACTAGCCGTTGGAAATCCCTTGTGGATAAGATCAAGGACAGATGTGCTGGAGCTGATTGAGTGGAGCACGTGTCCTTTAATAGCCGTTAGACACATAACAACAATATGACTGTTGTGGACAGGTGTCTTCAGATGCGGGTACATACGTGTTATTTTTCCATCGTTGGATCTTTGGCGTAGTTTGAATTTCTATAAGTCTTCATGTCTTCAATAAATCACGTGTTTGAATTTCAACAATGAGAGGCGCGTTGAGCCAAAGGGGCGCATAACACGGCGCGCGCCAAAAGGAGCGCATAGGCGCAGTGCATTGTGGCGTATGGGTAAGAGGCGCGTAGGCGCGGCGCGCAGGTGTATAGGCGCGTAGGCGCGTAGGCGCATAGCTTCACTCAAATCTGTGATTTTCATGAATCTTGATATTCTTGCCATATTCCTAAGCCTATTCTATTCAAATGGACTATCTAAAAAATGAAGTATAAATATTTCTTACATATGGGTCTAAAGTCCATGAAATAAAACTTAGGTGATGGATCAATCAAATCTAATTAATCATATACATTAAATACTGAGATATAAGTGGGCATACCCAACATTTTGGTTGATAAAATTATCACACTGTTTTGTATTGATATGGACGATCCTATTTATACATAATTATTTCTTGAGAACTGCTCTATTACTTATATTAGGAAAGTAGTATAAAATCATAACTAAAACAAATAACCTCACACGCAAGATACAATAACTTGGCGTGCAAGTTACGTTGGCGGATCCAAAGTAGATGTCTGTCTATTACATACCTGCTGTCCAGTAGACTTTCAGTCGCGACCACTCTGTCTTGTCACCTATATTACTCACACAAAACGTGGTTTTAGGTCTTAGTCCATAAAAGAGTTTTCTTTATTAACAGAATGAGGAAAATGATCATGTAAAGATCATATTTTTCCAACAAGTATAAGTGGCTCTTTTCATTTTTTGTTTCAACTTTTTTCTCTCAGATTGATGTACTTGCTGTTCTGACACAAAAATTTCAGAGGTGTTTTTACCTTCTTAAACTTTCTTTATGGACTTACAACTTGGAATGCTTAATATTTAAGATGTTATGAACAAGTTTCATGTTTGTTGTTTTCCCTAATTCCCACGTTTTCATGGTGTAAATGATAGATCTTTTGTGGATGTACACTATGTTTCCTGTTCTGACTGCTTTTAAGTTCATCTTGCATAACTTGTTTGGACATCATAAAATACACCTAAAATCAAGATAAAAATCATGGTTGATGTTTAACATGTTAGGAAGGATTAATCATAATTTATTTCCATATTGCATGAGTTGTGAGATAGGTACATCAAAGGAGAATGGACAACAGTCCATAAACTGGGGATGGACATGAACTTGGACCATTGTTTTGATATGGGATTTGTCTCCAATTTATTCACCATTTATACATAATAATCCCCCACCCCTTTTGTGCTATCCTTTACTTGATATGAATGCTCAAAACTATTTTCAAAACCAAGTGAGAGTCCTCCCAAACCGACTCTCATTTGTGAGTTTAAGCAAACATACCTAGAATAGGAAGATTCCTTTGTATATAAAATCACCATTTTTGTTAAGACATAAATGTTGGTAGTGGTGCCCTAGGCACGTTTAATAAACGTTGTAATTGTTATCATTTATTTCATATCAATAAAGAGATGCTTTGATTATTATTGTTGTTCATGTTTACTTATAATAATCCCCGTCCCTAGTACTTGTTAAGCACTAGTATAAAGGCTAAATGATCATGGGATGATCATGTTAGATTTATGGGTACTTGTTTGGAACAAGGTACTGGACTTGACCCGCTCCATGAGATTTATGTCATGGTCTATGTCGTACATATATCTCATATTAGTTATGTCATTTGAATCCTTAGACATGAAGTTATTATAGTCTTCCACTTGATGAACATTGTGTTTGACATATTCAAACGCTACCTTAACACGGTAGTTATAAAGGGTATGATTGGCATAATCGGATTCCCGTTGGGAAGAATAATAAGCTAAATGGATTTGTCCCTCCACGGAGAGATGTCAAGCTTGGGCCCCTCGAAGGAATGATGTTGATGAAATGTTCGGCCGGACTCAAATGGATTGATTGGATCAATAGCATTTGAATTATCAACATATTCGGAATCGAGAAAGTATTGAACAAAACAAGTTGACTGTTTGACCATGACTTGTGTTCAATGACATCGTGGATAAAGGGATTGTGACATATTCTAAGGAATGCGAACTTGTATCTAGTTACACTATTTGGGTAGATATGACGGTTTGCTAGAACCTAATCATATCTTATGAGTTCATGTTTGAGCCCATTGCCAACTTAGTGTAATCCTAGAGGGTCACACACAAATAGAACGAATCATAAAGGACTAAATTGGAATTATGGAAAAATGTCAGGTTTTGGCTCTGGCACGGTCGTGCGCCTTAAAATGGCACGGCCGTGCCATAAATCCAAACCAAGGCAAAAGGCTCGGTCCGTTTGGCACGACCGTGCCAAAAATAGGGGCACGACCGTGCCAATATTCGGGGAAGGTCTGGCAGGTTCGACCCATTTGGCACGACCGTGCCAAATAAAGGGGCACGACCGTGCCAGAATTCCTGGCAGAATAAGGACTTGCCTTAATTAAGGTGACGGGATTTAGGAATCCTAGGTCATTAAGAGTTAATGACTAGGTCCTATAAAAGCATCTTTTCACCAGCCATTAGAGACATTATTGTGAGTGCCTCCATAAGGTTTTGAGAGGTTATTTTTCTTGTTCTAAGATCCAAAAGGTGAAGAACAAGAATATTCATAATTCCATATAGTTCTTGCAATTGTGAAAGTGTGTTTCACAATTTGGTCTAGCAACCAAGATCAAGAAGTTGCTTGATATTCGTTCGTGGTGTGGATACCGCTAGAGGGTGAAGCTCATCATCTTCAAGGTTCGCGTTCTTGATCAAGTTTCAAAATCTCCACCAAAGACCAAGAGAAAAATTTGATAGCCATCAAGGGTTAGTTATTTCTCTATTCATCTTGTTGTATTTGATTTAATCATATGAACGGATCCATGGCTTTGGGTTTCATTAAAATTTTAATTGCTAATTTCCGCTGCGCATGTCTGATCGAAACCCAACAGTGGTATCAGAGCCCCGTTCATGTTGATTAATTCAATACTTGGATCATGTTGTGTGTATATAAATTGTTTATGTGCCAAGCATGATATGAATATTGGATTATATGATGTTTATGTGTTTTGTGATTTTATGTGGCTTATTGTTTTAGAAACTTTAAACCCACTATTCAATCGCAATAAAAATTATGGTGGATTTAAAATTGTTTGGATTATCAATTTTTGATTGGATCAAAGTTTTGATATTCTAGGGATTCAAGAATAAATTGTTTATTCAAGGTTTTGTTGATCATGGTGATTGGATCACCAAGAACACCAAATCCTTATTGAATCGGGAAAAACAATTTTGAGACAAATTTTGGAACTTTAAAATTTTGATTTTCAGAAGGGTCCGACCGGACCCATACCTTGACCCGGCCGGACCTAGGGTTTGGCGCGGGGTAGGGCTTGGGTCTTGGGTGTGGATCTTGGGTTTAAATTTCCTATTTGTTTTAGTCTTGTGAGTCTAAGATTGGTTCAAGGTTTGGATGGCTAATCTACGTTCATCGAGATTGTGTTTCCCAAACTTGATCGCAATCGAAGTTTCAAAGATAAATCGAAGTTAGAATTATGAAGAGTTCATAATTGCTAAAATTAAGAAACAAAGTTCTTGATTCAAAGATTGGAGATCTATGTGGAATTGTGAATGCAATTGGCCTACGTTCATCGAGACCATCTATTGCTTAGTTTCGGCCACATGGACTACTTTCTTGGTTTCTTGAATTAGTGCGGAATTGTGGATGCCATATGGCTTAGTTTCGGTCGCACTTCTTGTTGTCTTGATTTGGAGATGATAACCAAAGTTCAAATAGTCTCATCCTCATAATTATAGAGAAACTAATGACACATAAATATTATGCTTAAATTAATGGAGATTAATTTAGTGGCTAAACTTGATGTGTAACATGTTTATATTATGTGCTCATAAATGTGTTATATGCTATATGTGATGAACCTTCAAAGAAAGTTTTAAGTCCTTTTGCCATGCCATGATTAAAACACTTGTTTATACATGAGTAATTTTATGTGGGCTCGCCAAAGCGAGGTGCATTGATTTTATTCATGTTTGAGCAAGATGAGTGAATAAGAGTTTCCTATGCGTTTAAAATGGTTGGACTTAATTAAGCGTCAAAACAGTTTTGGGCTTGAGGAAAAGATGAGATTTAACATGCTTTTTGAAATTGGATTTCTTAAAGAATCTCATGAAAAGAACTGAGAGTCATATGAGATATGATTGACAAGAGTTGTCTACCTAATTGATTTAATTTTGAGCGGTGCGCCAAAGCGTACTCAAAATTAGATTAAAGCGGGATCTCAACCCAATTAAATTATATTATACATTGGATGTATAAGAAGGTTATATAATTTAGTGGGAGTATTTTGTTTGAAAAATACACTATTTATCTCTTTAATGAAAATCGGTACTTATTAAATTTTGGAAATTTTTTGCATATTTGTAGATAATGACTAATAACACTCAATCAATGTCGTTGCGATCGATCCTTGAGAAGGATAAGCTCGAAGAGAATGGTACCAACTTTATGGATTGGATCCATAGCATAAGAATTGTTCTTAGGCAAGAAGACAAGTTGTACATTCTCGATGGGCCTCTCCCTGCTGAACCACCGCCTACTGCCCCTAGGGTAGAAAGAGACAATTACAAGAAACATCGTAATGATTCTAGAGATGTAAGTTGTCTCATGCTTGCTGCTATGTGTTCAAAACTCCAACAAAGTTTGGAACATTTGGAAGCCTATGAGATAGGCGTGGAGTTGAGAACCATGTTTCAAGAGCAAGCTAGGCAAGAGAGGTACAAGACCATTGTTGCATTCACTACTTGTAAAATGAATGAAGGGCAACAAGTGAGTCCTCACTTTCTTAAAATGAAAGGTTATGTAGAGCACCTTGAGAAACTTGGCTATCCAATCCCATTGGAGCTAGCCACGGATCTCATTCTTAATTCATTGCCTAAAAGTTATAATCAGTTTGTAATGAATTATAACATGCATGGAATGGATAAGAATCTCTCTGAGTTGCATGGGATGCTCAAAACTGCAGAGATGAAAATTGTGGAGAAAGGTTCTCCCGTGCTCTTGGTTCACGATGGGAAGAAGCCTGGTGCCAAAGGCAAGGGTAAGGCAAAAGTTGTCAAACCCAAGATAAGCAAGGCAAAGGTTGCTAAGGCTTCTGAGGCAAAACCCGATACATAAAAGGATGCAATTTGTTTCCATTGTCAAGAAATTGGTCATTGGAAACGTAATTGCAAGGCTTTCTTGGAAGAGCAAAAGAAGAAGAAGAGCAGCAAGGCTGCGTCGACTTCAGGTATCTATATGATAGATATTCTCCTTTCTACCACTGATTCTTGGGTATTGGATACCGGATGTGGTTCTCACATTTGTCTAAATGTGCAGGGACTAAAGAATAGGAGACTGCTTAAAGAAGGTGAAGTAGATCTACGCGTGGGAAATGGAGCAAGAGTTGCTGCATTAGCCGTAGGAACTTATGAAGTCACTTTACCTTCCGGATTAATTCTTGTTTTGAACAATTGTTATTACGTTCCGGATTTAAGCAGAAATATTATTTCAATTTCTTGTTTGGATAATGAAGGTTTTAAGTTTCTTATTGAGAATAAGAAATTTTTTATTTATTTAAATGATGTGCTTTATGGTATTGCTAATTCATTTAATGGCCTTTATATCTTAGATGTCAAGAATGAAAATAATGTCTATCATGTAAATAAGAAATCTAAACCTAATGATGTAAATCATACTTATTTGTGGCATTGCCGTCTTGGTCATATTAATGAGAAGCGTATCTCAAAACTCCATGGGGACGGACTTTTGGGTTCATGTGACTTAGAGTCATATGATACTTGTGAGTCGTGTCTTCTTGGAAAAATGACTAAGACACCTTTTACCAAGTTGGGTGAAAGGGCAAGCGACTTATTGGGGTTGATACATTCCGATGTATGCGGACCATTAAGTAGCAATGCTAGGGGAGGATTTCAATACTTCATAACCTTCACTGATGATTATAGTAGATTTGGGTATGTTTACCTAATGAAACATAAAAGTGAAGCATTTGAGATATTTAGAATATTTCAAAATGAAGTAGAAAAACAACTTGGCAAAAGTATAAAAGCACTTCGATCAGATCGAGGTGGAGAATACTTAAGTCAAGAATTTGATGATCATCTAAAGAATTGTGGAATAGTTTCACAATTGACTCCACCGGGAACACCACAATGGAATGGTGTGTCCGAGAGGAGGAATCGAACTTTGTTAGACATGGTTAGATCAATGATGAGTCAAGTCGATCTTCCAATATCCTTTTGGGGTTACGCTCTAGAAATCGCTGCTTTCACACTAAATCGTGTTCCAACTAAATCGGTTCAAAAGACTCCATATGAGATGTGGAGCGGAAAGAAGCCTTGTCTATCTTTCATGAAGATTTGAGGTTGTGAAGTTTTTGTCAAAAGACTTATCTCAGACAAACTTGCACACAAATCTGATAAATGTATTTTCGTGGGATATCCTAAGGAAACTAAAGGATATTACTTTTACAACCAAGAGGACAACAAAGTATTTGTTGCCCGAACTGGTGTCTTTCTAGAGAAAGAGTTTCTCTCCAAAGAAATCAGTGGGAGTAAAATAAATCTTGAAGAAATTCGAGACCCAGAAAATAACATTGAACCAATAGTGGAACAAGAACAAGAACCACAAGGAGTTGTGGAACCTGTTCAAAATACACAAGCAACTCGCAAATCTAGTAGGTTACGATCTGAGCCCGAGAGATATGGATTTCTCGTAACGGATAGTAATGAGGTAGAAATCATTGAGAATGATGAACCGTCAACCTACCAAGAGGCGATGTCTTCTCCTGATTCGGACAAGTGGCTTGGAGCCATGGAATCCGAATTGCAATCCATGCAAGACAATCAAGTTTGGAATTTGATTGATGCGCCCGAAGGTGTAAAAACCATAGGATGCAAATGGGTCTTCAAGAAGAAGACTGACATGGATGGGAAGGTGCATACTTATAAAGCTAGGCTTGTAGCGAAAGGTTATAGGCAAGTTCATGGTATTGACTATGATGAGACCTTTTCACCCGTAGCAATGATCAAGTCTATAAGAATTTTGCTTGCCATTGCCGCATATCATGACTATGAAATATGGCAGATGGATGTCAAAACCGCTTTCCTAAATGGAAAACTCCAAGAGGATGTGTATATGACACAACCAGAAGGTTTTGAACAAGATTCTAAGGTATGCAAATTGCAAAGATCCATCTATGGATTGAAGCAAGCTTCAAGGAGTTGGAATCTCCGTTTTGATGAATCGGTCAAAGAGTTTGGTTTCATCAAGAACGAAGATGAGCCTTGTGTATACAAGAAGATTAGTGGGAGTATAGTGCTATTCCTTATTTTATACGTGGATGACATATTACTCATTGGAAACGACATTCCTACACTTCAGTCTGTGAAGACTTGGTTAGGAAAGTGCTTCGCAATGAAAGATATGGGTGAAGCCGCATATATTCTTGGCATTAAGATCTATAGAGATAGATCAAGGAGGCTACTTGGTTTAAGCCAAAGTACATACATTGACAAGGTCATTAGAAGATTCCGTATGGAAAATTCTAAGAGAGGAACCTTGCCCGTGTTACATGGAGTTTCTCTAAGCAAGACTCAATGTCCTAAGACAAAAGATGAGCGTGAGAAAATGAATGATGTTCCATATGCTTCGGCAATTGGGTCCATCATGTATGCCATGATTTGTACTAGGCCGGATGTATCTTATGCTTTGAGCATGACAAGTAGATACCAATCCGACCCTGGCGAAAATCACTGGATAGCCGTAAAAGCGATTCTTAAGTACTTGAGAAGGACTAAAGACTCGTTTTTGGTCTATGGAGGAATGGAAGATGATCTCGTTGTAAATGCTTACACGGATGCAAGCTTCCAAACCGACAAAGATGATAGCCGATCGCAATCGGGTTTTGTGTTTATGTTAAATGGTGGAGCTGTAAGCTGGAAGAGTTCCAAGCAAAGTACAACCGCTGATTCTACAACAGAAGCTGAGTATATTGCTGCATCGGATGCTGCAAAGGAAGCTGTTTGGATTAAGAAGTTCATAACTGAACTTGAAGTGGTTCCTAGTATTGCTAGTCCAATAGACCTTTATTGCGACAATAATGGTGCTATTGCTCAAGCGAAGGAACCAAGAGCACATCAGAAATCCAAACACATACTTAGGCGTTTTCATATCATTCGAGAGATCGTTGATAGGGGAGACGTAAATATATGCAGAGTACCTACTGATGACAATGTTGCGGACCCGCTAACAAAGGGACTTCCACAAGCTAAACATGATGGTCATGTTAGGTCCATGGGTATTAGATACATGGGAGATTGGGCCTAGGGCAAGTGGGAGATTGTTGGTAGTGGTGCCCTAGGCACGTTTAATAAACGTTGTAATTGTTATCATTTATTTCATATCAATAAAGAGATGCTTTGATTATTATTGTTGTTCATGTTTACTTATAATAATCCCTGTCCCTAGTACTTGTTAAGCACTAGTATAAAGGCTAAATGATCATGGGATGATCATGTTAGATTTATGGGTACTTGTTTGGAACAAGGTACTGGACTTGACCCGCTCCATGAGATTTATGTCATGGTCTATGTCGTACATATATCTCATATTAGTTATGTCATTTGAATCCTTAGACATGAAGTTATTATAGTCTTCCACTTGATGAACATTGTGTTTGACATATTCAAACGCTACCTTAACACGGTAGTTATAAAGGGTATGATTGGCATAATCGGATTCCCGTTGGGAAGAATAATAAGCTAAATGGATTTGTCCCTCCACGGAGAGATGTCAAGCTTGGGCCCCTCGAAGGAATGATGTTGATGAAATGTTCGGCCGGACTCAAATGGATTGATTGGATCAATAGCATTTGAATTATCAACATATTCGGAATCGAGAAAGTATTGAACAAAACAAGTTGACTGTTTGACCATGACTTGTGTTCAATGACATCGTGGATAAAGGGATTGTGACATATTCTAAAGGAATGCGAACTTGTATCTAGTTACACTATTTGGGTAGATATGACGGTTTGCTAGAACCTAATCATATCTTATGAGTTCATGTTTGAGCCCATTGCCAACTTAGTGTAATCCTAGAGGGTCACACACAAATAGAACGAATCATAAAGGACTAAATTGGAATTATGGAAAAATGTCAGGTTTTGGCTCTGGCACGGTCGTGCGCCTTAAAATGGCACGGCCGTGCCATAAATCCAAACCAAGGCAAAAGGCTCGGTCCGTTTGGCACGACCGTGCCAAAAATAGGGGCACGACCGTGCCAATATTCGGGGAAGGTCTGGCAGGTTCGACCCATTTGGCACGACCGTGCCAAATAAAGGGGCACGACCGTGCCAGAATTCCTGGCAGAATAAGGACTTGCCTTAATTAAGGTGACGGGATTTAGGAATCCTAGGTCATTAAGAGTTAATGACTAGGTCCTATAAAAGCATCTTTTCACCAGCCATTAGAGACATTATTGTGAGTGCCTCCATAAGGTTTTGAGAGGTTATTTTTCTTGTTCTAAGATCCAAAAGGTGAAGAACAAGAATATTCATAATTCCATATAGTTCTTGCAATTGTGAAAGTGTGTTTCACAATTTGGTCTAGCAACCAAGATCAAGAAGTTGCTTGATATTCGTTCGTGGTGTGGATACCGCTAGAGGGTGAAGCTCATCATCTTCAAGGTTCGCGTTCTTGATCAAGTTTCAAAATCTCCACCAAAGACCAAGAGAAAAATTTGATAGCCATCAAGGGTTAGTTATTTCTCTATTCATCTTGTTGTATTTGATTTAATCATATGAACGGATCCATGGCTTTGGGTTTCATTAAAATTTTAATTGCTAATTTCCGCTGCGCATGTCTGATCGAAACCCAACAATAAAAAATAAGGCATAAAATGAATTTAAGAGGCATGCATGCTAGAGACCATCACGGGCGAGAAGAGTGCCTAACCCTAACCCCTTTTCTTCTCGTAACATAGCCCCCGAACACACTTTCTCAAAACAAAAGGTTTTATCTTTGTTTTCCCTAAAATAAAGCGAGGTGGCGACTCTTGTATTTTTAAAAACTTCGAGAGGAAACCATTGTGTGAAACCGAGCGCGGATTTAGCTTCGAGCGCTGGCTCTCACAGTGTGAGGCCATGAAAAAGGAGCTTGATGATCTAGATCAGAATGGCATGTGGGAATTGGTTGACACTCCAGTTGACAAGAAAGTGATTGGCAACAAATGGGTGTATAAGATCAAGTACAATGCGGATGGATCTGTTGAACGTTACAAAGCTCGCTTGGTGATTTTAGGGAATCGTCAGATTGAAGGTGTCGACTTCAAAGAAACTTTTGCACCCACAATCAAGATGGTCACTGTTCTAGTGTTTCTCTCTATTGCTGCGGTTAGTGGATGGGAGCTTCATCAAATGGATGTGAACAATGCCTTTCTTCACGGAGATTTAAGTGAAGATGTCTATATGAAGGTGCCTTTGGGTCATCATGCTTCTTCTTCTGGTAAGCTGTGCAAACTCAAGAAATCCTTGTATGGCCTACGACAAGCGCCTAGGTGTTGGTTTGCAAAGTTGTCCACTGCCTTAAAGAAGTATGGTTTTATTCAGTCATGCTCGGACTATTCACTCTTTTCTTACAAGACTTCCGCTGATGAAATACATGTTCTCGTATATGTGGATGATTTAGTCATTGGTGGTAATGATGCTAAGGTTATTCAAGAATTCAAAGATTACCTTAGTCATTGTTTTCACATTAAAGATTTGGGAAGACTCAAATACTTTTTGGGACTTGAAGTTGCTACGCATCCGGATGAAATCTTTATTTCTAAATGAAAATATGCCCTCGACATTCTTTCTTAGACAAGCCTTCTTGGTGCTCGCCCAACACTCATACCCAATGAACAGAATCATCGCTTGGATTTAACCGATGATGAAGATTTGCGTGACCCTGAGTCTTATGGCGTCTTGTGGGACGTCTTATCTATCTCACAATCACGCGCCCAGAGTTTTCCTATAGTGTGCATATTCTTTCACAATTTATGACTAAACCCAAGATTGCTCACTGGACTGCTGCCTTGCGAGTAGTTCGCTATTTAAAGGCCCGTCCCGGACATGGTATTCTTTTGAAGGCATCCAATACCCTACGATTGCGAGCATACTGTGACTCTGATTGGGCAAGCTGCCCAATCACAAGACGGTCACTTACTGCCTATTTCGTATTCCTTGGTGATTCACCTATATCATGGAAGACTAAGAAGCAAACTACTATTTCTCGTTCTTCGGCGGAGGCGGAATATTGTTCCATGGCTAGTGCCATTTGTGAGCTTAAGTGGCTGCTTAGTTTGCTCGGGTCCTTTGGAATCAAACACGAAGATCCTATGTTGCTTCTATGTGATAGTCAATCTGCCTTGCACATGGCTCAAAATCATGTTCATCATGAACGAACGAAGCACAGAGAAGTTGACTGTCATCTTGTGCGTGATGCTGTGCAGTCAGGTGTCATTACAACTCAGTACGTTCATACTTCCGCTCAACTGGCTGATGTAATTACCAAGGCGTTGGGCAGTCGACCGTTCTTTCATCTCCGGGACAAGTTAGGTGTTCGAGACCTACACGCTCCAACTTGAGGGGGGGTTGAGATATGGACGAGATACTCCCATATCTCGGCTATATCATATTGTTATTATTCTTTCCTTTCCTGATAAATGTAAATAGAGTAAGATATATCCTAGTATAATTTGTTAGCTTTATTTTAGGGATTTGTTAGGTAGTATTCTTGTATATAACGTGTTGTATCCCGTTCATATCAAATCAAGAAAATCAGTTTGTTCTCCAACACCTACCCGGTTCTATTTCTTAACTTATATCAAGATACTATTCCAAGTTTCATTGCACATGAATGTATAGATAAAGGAAAAAAAAAAAAAAGAGTTCTCTATGTTAGTTGGAACAAAAGTGAGTTTGGTGATAAAATTCATGAAGCATTAATTACTGTTTTTTTTTAAAATAATTTATTTCCCATCTCCGCCAATGAATTAAACTCAATGAGACTATTTTCAAATGATAATAAATATATTTATTTTTCAATATTCATAACATAAAATAGTTTGATGTGACTGAAATCCTATTTTTCACATAGTGTACTGATGTGGTGGATTTTGTATACATTATTTCCCTTGTTTTCCCATATATTTTGGTTCATTTTGATGTACTTTAGACTAGATTTTATGTAATTGGGGCATTATTTATAATTTGGGCTTTTATTGTAATCCGGGGTAGAATAGTTGTTTTTATTTATTTTCCGGATGTAATTTTTGGTGAGCTTCAACGTCTGTCTCGATGGTCAAGTAGTCAAAGTCAAGTCAAAGTTAACTGGAGGAAAAGACTGCAGGGACCAAACTGCAAAGAACTGGGAATTTAGGGTCTTTTCTGCATTTCTGAAAGATGGAGGACTTAACTGCAAATAACTGAAACTCCAGGGACTGAATTGCAATTGTGGAAGTCAGCCTTACTTTCTGAATTCGGTTTTCCGCAAAAGAGGATGAATCCGGCGTCTGGATTGTTATTTTTCAATTTCTTTTTTTTTCTTTTTATTCATTTTTTTTATTTTTTATTCCTTTATTAGTTTTGGAATTATTATTGGATGGGGGATTCTTTGACTTTTGAAAACACTATATATTCTTTCCTCTCTGGAGCTTTTGTAAACGATTAATGGAGAACTAAACTCCATTGCTTTGGGTTGTGATCTTGAACCTCCTTTAATTCAATTGAGGTAATTTTTCTTATTATTTTGTTGATCTATTTATAATTTTGTCTGTTCTGATTCTAGATTAATAATTAGGGTTTGTGGATTTGGCCAATCCATTAGTTCTATTTCTTGATCTATGCTAGAATTCTCTGTTCTGTGCCAGAATTAGGGTTTTCACCGTAGCATCTTCACGAATTGTATATGAGCCATAGAAATTCGGGGAGTAGGCAAAATTAAACGATTATCTAGTAACCTAGAAAGCGTTCTTGATCTTAGTCTGTTAAATTGAATCAATTAATTCTGCGATCTAGACTGTGCCAGTTAGATTTATTTATTAATTAGGGTTTATAGTGAGTGTGCCCTGCTATAGACTAATCTGTAAGAAGAGACAGAGATTGCAATATATCTCGTGATCAAGTAAATAGGATTAATAGAGAAATAGAAGTACCGATGAAATTGAATTAGAGGACGGGGATAGTGATCAATTTGAAGTGTCTTTAAATTATTGTTTTAATCAAACTTCGTTTATTTTTCCCGTCTTAGGAATTAATTAAAATATCAATCATTCCCCCAATCTGGTCAAGTGACTGTTCGCAAATAATCAATGTTCTTCGTGGATCGACCCTGACTTACCCTAATTACATTATTAGTGGCCAAGTTTAGGTCTAATTTAGTAGGCGTGCGACAAAGCCTACCAAATTTTGGCGCCGTTGCCGGGGACTGGTGTTATTGTTTGCGTTCTTTTTTTTTATTTTTATTATTTTTAGTTATTTATTCGATTTCTTTTTAGTTATCATTATTACTTGTTATCTTGTAGTAGTGTGGAGCCGTGTATGGTCCACACCCGTTCTACTAACGATTTGATTGTACCATTTGATCCAGAGGTCGAAAGGTCTTTCAGGAAAGGACGACAGCAAAGTAGGAGATACAAGGCAATTTTGTTGGCTGAAGATATGGCGCGACAAGGTCAGGGTAACGATGGTGTCAATAATAATGACAATGAAGATGGTGCCGGCGGTGGGGGTGTAGGAGGAAATAACGCTGGTGGTGGTGGAGCAGGAGGTAGACAAGCAGTTCCACCATAGACATTGAGGCAAAGGACTGCACCGAATTGGAATGAGCAACCACATGCCGTCCAATTCCCTGCCTTACCTGCCGGGGTGACGTTTGAGTTGAAGCCGGGGCTACTGAATCAGCTACCGCACTTCACAAGGATGCCCGGAGAGGATCCTAATCAGCACATCTCACAGTTTGTGCAAATCTGTCAGAGCCGGCAGCGCTTCCGATCAAGCATCTGCTACTAAGGGCGTTTTCTTTCACTCTGAAGGACAACGCGAATGGGTGGTACTATCATTTGCCACCCAACAGCATCACGACATGGCAGCAGATGAAAGAGGTATTCTTGGAAGAGTTCTTCCCTCAGGATCAGATCAATGTGATGAAGAGGGACATCAGCAATATGGAGCAAAGAGCAAATGAAACCCTATACGACTACTACAATCGCTTCCACAAGCTTTGTAGGAGTTGTCCGTATCATGGGTTTACTGAGGACCAGCTGATAGTCTACTTTCATGGGGGGCTTACGATTCAGGATAAGAGATTAGTGGATTCGTGCTGTGGGGGAAGCATTCTAAACAAGACTATCGAGGAAGCTAAGAGGTTGATCGAGGAGCTAGCTAAGAGCACGAGGACCCATGGCAAGAGGTCTAATGTGAGACAGGTCAGGGCAGCAGGTTCGAACAGTAGGGTGTCTAATAAGTTCGAGACAGATATGGAGGATCTTAAGGGTATGGTGAAATAGTTGGTTCTAGGATAGACACCGAAGCCTTGTGGGATTTGCTATGACATCACACACCCTACAGATTCATGCCCTTCTTTGCAGACAGGCGAGATGGAAGATTTCAATGCAGTTGGGTTTGCGCAGCTGGGACAGAGATCGATGGGTAACACCTATAACCCCAACTGGAGAAATCATCCTAATTTCAGATGGGGTACAGGTCAGCAGCCAAATCAGTCGGGTGGTCAGGGACAGCAATTTGGTAATCAGCAGGGTTATCAGCAGCAGCAGTACCAGGGTAATCAGTACAACTCTTATAGACCACCATATGGGTAGCAGCAGCAGTAGCAACAGCAACAACAGCCGCATCAGTAGCAGAATTCTCCGGGACAGTCTACAGAGGCATTACTGAATTCTTTGGCACAGAGTGTTAGCACTATGAATCAGAATTTTCAGCAGTATCAGCAGCGCACCGATGCGAGCATTGGTAACTTGGAGAAACAGATAGGTCAGGTAGCTGATGCAGTGGGAAGGATAGAATCTAGGGATTCAAGGAAGTTGTCATCTCAGTCTGAACCGAATCCTAAGCAGAATGCATGTGCGATGACTCTTCGCAATGGTAAGGATCTGCAGGATAAGGTTGTAGATGAGGAACCGAAGGCAAAGGTTGAGATTGCAGAGCCAGTACAGAAGGAACCAGTTCAGACAGAAACTACACCAGAGGTTAAAGTTCCTGTATATGAGCCTGAAGTTCCATTCCCGGAGGCATTGAAAGAACATCGAAAGCCAGAGCCTGACAAGGCTATTTACGATACTTTTAAGAGGTTGGAGGTGAATATTCCTTTCTTGGACCTTCTTCAGACTGTCCCGAGGTATGCGAAGTTTTTGAAGGAGTTGTGTACTATGAAGAGGAATCAGAAGGAAAGGAGTGAGAAGAAGGTTAAGGTTAGTGAGCATGTGTCTGCAGTATATCAGAGGAAGTTGCCTAAGAAGTGCAGTGACCCAGGGATGTTTGTGATTCCAGTTACTTTGGGGGATGCTTCTGAGCATAAGGCCATGTTGGACTTGGGGGCTTCAATCAACATCATGCCTTATGCGTTGTTTGAAACTCTTAAGTTGGGGCCACTGCAGGATACCAGAGTTGTGATACAGTTGGCGGATAGGTCTAATGCCTACCCGAAGGGATTGGTGGAGGATGTTCTAGTCCGGGTTGGTAAGATGATTTTCCCGGCGTATTTTTATGTTCTTGAGATGGAGACGGATCCAAAGGCTCCCATATTGTTGGGGAAGCCTTTTATGTCGACTGCTCGGACCAAGCTCAATGTGGCTAATGGTTCACTTACCATGGAGTTTTATGGGCAATAATGGAGTTCAATATCTTTGACTCTATGAAATACCCTAAGGACTCAGAGTCATTGTGTTTCATCGATGTGATCTAGCCATTGGTAGAAGAGGTGTTTGAGGTGTCTAGTGGAGATGATGATCTCAAGACTGCATTAGAGAACGCTTTGGGGTATGCAAATTTAGAGTTTGACATCTTAGATTCGATGAAGGAAACAGTGATGGGTCTTACAGAGAGTGCTCTGTTTGCCACCGTACCGGGTCATGGTCAGATGAAGCTAGAGATTCCGATGGAGAAGCTTTTTCCATCTATAGAGAAGGCACCGGAGCTTGAGTTGAAGGTCCTCCCTGAGCACCTTAAGTATGCCTATCTAGGTGAGGGAGAGACACTTCCGGTGGTGATTTCTAGCAGTTTGACAGTGGATCAAGAGAAGAGATTAATTGAGGTGATCCAGGAGCGAAAATCTGCGATTGGTTGGACTACTGCCGATCTCAAGGGCATTAGTCCATCCTTATGTATGCACCAGATCAACCTAGAGGATGATGCGAAGCCGGTAAGGCAACCACAGAGGAGGCTTAACCCGCCGATGATGGAGGCGGTAAAGAAGGAGGTCCTGAAGCTACTACAGATGGGGATCATATATCCTATCTCCGACAGCAAGTGGGTGAGCCCCACACAGTGTGTGCCCAAGAGGGCGGGATCACGGTCTCCCGTAATCAAAAGGGAGAGATGGTACCAACCTGGGAGCAAACGGGAATTCGCGTGTGCATTGATCTACGGAGGCTAAATAAGGTAACTCGTAAAGACCACTTCCCCCTCCCCTTTATTGATCAAATGTTGGAAAGGTTAACCGGAAGGGCGTATTTTTGTTTCTTGACGGTTTTTCCAGGTATTTTCAAATACCTATTGCCCCAGAAGACCAAGAGAAAACGACATTTACTTGCCCCTTCGGCACCTTTGCCTATCGGAGAATGCCTTTTGGATTGTGTAATGCACCTGGGACTTTTCAAAGGTGCATGATGAGCATTTTCTCCGATTTTGTGGAAAAGTTTATGGAAGTTTTCATGGATGACTTCACTGTCCATGGAGACTCGTTTGATGAATTCCTTGCTCATTTAGGACTAGTGTTGGATAGGTGCATTGAAACCAATTTGGTCTTAAATTTTGAAAAATGTCACTTTATGGTCGAGCAAGGCATTGTGTTGGGTCATGCTGTGTCTAAAAAGGGTATTGAAGTTGACAAAGCTAAGATTGATGTCATTTCGTCACTTCCTTACCCTACCAATGTGCGTGAAGTCCGGTCATTCCTTGGTCATGCCGGGTTTTATCGGCGGTTCATTAAAGACTTTTCAAAGATTGCTACACCTCTATGCACCCTGTTGCAAAAAGAGGTTGATTTTAATTTTGATGATTCTTGCAAGCAATCTTTTGATGAGTTGAAGTCTAGGTTGACAACCACCCCCATTATTCAAGCACCCGATTGGTCTCGTCCCTTTGAGATCATGTGTGATGCTAGTGATTATGCTGTGGGGGCGGTTTTGGGTCAAAAAGTGGAGCGTGCCTCGCATGTGATTTATTATGCGTCTATGACCTTAAATGGGGCACAGAGAAATTACACCACTACTGAGAAAGAGATGTTGGCGGTGGTCTTTGCACTTGAGAAATTTAGGTCCTACTTGTTGGGCACTAAAATCATCGTTTACACCGACCACGCTGCTCTTAAGTACTTGATGTCTAAGAAAGAGGCTAAACCGAGACTCATTCGGTGGATTATCTTGTTGAGTGAGTTTGACATAGAGGTTAAGGAAAAAAAGGGGGCTGAAAATCTAGTTGGCGATCATTTGAGTCGCCTTGTAATAGAGGAGGACAAGCCTTATAAACAAGCCCCAATCCGGGGTGAGTTTCCTGATGAGGTTCTTTGGGCAGTTAATTCAGTGGCCCCTTGGTATGCGGACTTGGTCAATTTTCTTGTCTTTAATAAATTCCCTCCGGGGATGTCAAAATCTAAAAGAGACAAAGTCCGTAGTGATGCCAAGTATTATGTGTGGGATGAGCCCAACTTGTGGAGGCACTGTGCCGACCAAGTTATTCGTATGTGTATTCCCGATAGTGAGGTGGCCTCTATTCTGAAGTTATGTCATGAGTATGCGTGTGTTGGTCATTTTGGTGCGAAAAAGACCGCTAGGAAAGTCTTGGATTGTGGCTTCTTTTGGCCAACTTTGTTCCGGGATGCGGTCACTTTTTGTCAATCGTGTGATAGGTGCCAAAGGGTTGGTAATATTGGGCGCCGTGATGAAATGCCACAAACCCTCATTGTGAATTGTGAGATCTTTGATGTGTGGGGGATAGACTTTATGGGTATGTTCCCTAATTCTTGTGGGTTTGTGTACATTTTGCTTGCGGTGGACTATGTGTCCAAATGGGTGGAAGCCATCCCTACCCGCACCGATGATTCAAAAGTAGTGGTCAACTTCCTTAGGAGCAACATTCTGTGTCGGTTTGGGATGCCAAGGGCCATTATTAGCGATAGGGGGACTCATTTTTGCAATAAGACAGTCGAAGCTCTAGTCAAGAGATATCACATCACCCATAAGGTGTCGACTGCTTATCGTCCCCAAACAAATGGCCAAGCCGAGGTGTCCAATAGAGAGATAAAATCCCTCCTTGAAAAAACTGTGAACCCGAATAGGAAGGATTGGAGTCAAAGGCTTGATGATGTGTTGTGGGCTTACCGGACGGCATATAAGACACCGATTGGTATGTCACCATATCGGTTGGTGTTTGGTAAACCTTGCCATTTACCGGTGGAGCTTGAACACAAAGCCTATTGGGCGGTTAAAAAGTTCAATTTGAACTTAGAGGGTTCCGGTGAGGAGCGAAAATTGCATTTGAGTGAATTGGATGAGATTAGGAGAGATTCCTATGAGAATAACCTTCTTTATAAGGAGCGAGCGAAGATTTGGCATGATAAGATGATAATTAGAAAGGACTTTAAGGTTGGTCAAAGGTCCTTCTTTTTAATTCCCGTCTTCGATTGTTTCCGGGCAAGTTGAGGTCTCGGTGGACCGGCCCTTATGTGGTGAGGGAGGTGTCCCCGCTTGGGATGGTGGTAATCTCTAGTCCTAATGAGGACAAAGGATTCAAAGTTAATGGTCAACGGTTGAAACCGTATTTTGAGAACGAAGTCGTGAATACCGCGGATTTGGAGGTGATTGATCTCCAAGACCCGGTATATGTTGGATAACTTTGGGTCCGAGTCTTGTTAAAATCTTTGAACTTTGATGCATGCCGGGTGTTTTCCCGGCGTTGGGTCTAGCTAAAGACGTTAAAGAAGGGCGGCTAACCGGGAGGCAACCCGGATTTAATTTGCTTAATTTTCTTGGTTTTTATTTTTATTTTAGGTTTTTAAATTAATTATAGTTGTATATTGTGTTTTCAATTTTTGTAGTTTTATTTATGTTTGGAATCGGTGCTACTAAAGGTATGTTTTGTTTTTGATGATGTGCAGGAAATCATGGCATAGAGGGTTACATGGGAGCACTTTGGGAAATTTCATCCAGTCCTTGTGCCACAAGTGCGCAATTCTTGTGCCACAAGTGCTGGCCAAAAAAAAAAAAAAAAAAAAAAAAAAAAAGGAGGAAGGCAGCTTGGGAAATTTCACCCGGTCCTTGTTCCACAAGTGCTCAATTCTTATGGCACAAGGGCTGGCCACTATGGGATGAAAAAAAAAGAGAAAAGTCAAACCCTTCCCTCTTCCTTCTCTCTCTCTCATCCCGTTCCCCCCCCCCCTCCATCACAGTCTCTCTCTCTCTCTCTCTCTCTCTCTCTCTCTCTCTCTCTTCTTCCCCACCACCAAACCGCCGGCACCCCACCCCATTAATTCCAGCGGTCCCCCTCCCTCACAGTCTCTCTCTCTATCTCTCGCTCCTTCTTTCTCTCTCTATCCAGATCCATAACCCGCCGGCTTTCCCGCGCCCCACCCCATTAATTCCGGTGATTCCCCCTTCCTCCATTCATCTCACAGTCGAACCCTCTCCCCTAAAGATCCATAACCGCCGGCTTTCTCCCTCGTTGCCGGTCACAATTCCGGCAACCACGCCTTGAACTGGCGCCTCTCCTCCCTACTACCATCACCACCGGCACCCCACCTCCATTAAAACAGCATCCCCACCCCCAAAATCACTTTCAATCACCATATTTACCTTGAATTTCGAATTTGAAGTCCAATTTCAAGAACCCTAGAATTCGAATTTTGGGGCTTCTTAATACATCAATCTTGGAGCAATTTTGGAGGGACAATGAGACTTATTGGGCACTACTAGAGCATTGAAAGGTAAAATTTTCTCAATTTTACCTGCACTTTATTTTGTTGGTGGATGTTGTGGTGGTTAGGTTGGGTTTGATCGGAGCTTTATTGTATTGTGGTTATGTTGACATTGTGGTGTAAGTGTGGTGATTTATATGGTGCTATATTATTGTTGCATTATTATTGGTGAGTGAATGGTGAGCGATGATAGTGTGAATAAATTGATATTGTGTTGAAATTGGTGGATAGTGATTGTGTGGTTTCGGTGGACATTGTTGGGGAGTTGTTATTGTTTTTGTGGGTTGTGTGGTTGGTAAATTGTTGGTGTTGTTTATCATTGTGAATTGCTCATTATGGTGGTGACGGGTAAATCAAGTGCGGGAGGTAAAAAGCGGGCTAGGGAAGAGGAGCTTTTGCCTACTCCTTCCGGGGAAGTTAATTTGCCTGAGGAGAATAATTATATGGGTTTGAAAACCTTGACGGTGGATCAAAAGGAGAAATGGAGAAAACTAGATAGACCGAGTTGAAAGATTATAGTAACAAAATTTTTGGATGTAACTGTTCTTGAACAATTGGGTCTTGATGCTCCGGTACGTCAGTTGATGCAAATGAGTGGTATTGAGAATTTTTTAGGGAAGAGCGCACCGGTATATAGGAGATTCACCTTAGAATTTCTGTCTACTTTTGAGCGGGTTGTAGTGAATGGGGAAAGGAGCATTCGGTTTAATCTTAATGATAAAGTGAGGGAGTTGAGTTATAAGGATATCAGGAAGTCGTTTGGGGTGCAAGAACCCGAAGGCGAGTTTCTTGAAAATGACGAATTGGTGGATAAGTTTTTCTTTGAGTTGACTGGGAAGCCGATGCACAAGCCCTTTCTCAAATCAAAGTACCTCACTCACCCTGCGTGGGCGTTATTCTTCAGGGGTCTATCTATGACTTTTCTGGGAAAGAAAGATTTGACCAAACTGAATCGCTTTGATATTGCAATGATGAGAACGGTAATTCCTGAGGCCGCCTCCATTCCAGATTGGGTCGGTAGTTTTCTTAGAAGGTGTGAAAATTTTGTATCTAAGCCAGGTGGTTATATACCGGTGGGGGGTATGATTACCCTTTTGCTTGGGAAGTATGCGAAAACCCCCCCAGCTTCAGCAGAGTTTCTCGGGGCACCGGAATTCTATGATTTCTTTTTCCTGACTTGGTATGAGCGTTTCAAAACAATCATTCGAGATGATCAATCCTTGACATTTGAGTATGGGGACAACAACATTTCGATTCGGTGCCATAGGGGGCAGATTTTCCGAGCGGTGATAAAACGAAAGACTGGCGGATGGATGGAGTGAATGATTGGGATGGGCGGTATCCTGAGGATAAGGTCCTAAGAAAAAAACGGGGACAGTTGGCAGTTACTGAGGTTAGAGTCCCGGAGCAGCAGGAGGGTGGTTATGAGGCGATTATGAGACTGTTGCAGGAGAGGCATGCACTTGAGGATAGGAGATGGGCTGAGTTCTCTGACCGGCTTGAGGCGCTGGAGGATCATGTGACCACTATCTTCGGACGACAGCGTCAGATGGAGCTGTGGATTCAGCAGCCAAAACCTCGGATCTATACGCCTCTTTCGGAATAGTTGCACACAATGATAGCTAATAGGAGAGCGGCTATGATGAGGAGGCGCGACTCACGTCAGCGCCATTCTTCAGGTGAGGCCTCCGGCTCTCAGCAACAGCAGGAGTGATGGTACCCTTCTTTCTTTCCCTTACGTTTAAACTATCCTTTTATTTCTATTGCTATATCACATTGAGGACACTGTGTAGTTTAAGCGTGGGGGAGAGTTTGTATTATGTATAGTACGCATATTTCTTTTTCTTATAAAAAAAAAAAAAAAAAAAAATAGAGAGGCTAAGTGAAAACCCGAAAGGGCGCTTAGGCAAAAGGTGAGATTTTGAGTGATGTTATCTTTTATTCACCGGTGATTGGCGACATAAGGGAGGTTCGGAGTCTCGGGTAGGACATTTTTGATGTTGGAGGTTCGGTTAGTGGGTAATAGGATAGAAATCCTCGTTTTGCTTTTGGAGTTATAAGGGGGACCAGGTGCTAAATACGAGGTAAGTTTTACGCTGGACAACACCCGGCCATCGGAGTCTCGGGTAGGACATTTTTGATGTTGGAGGTTCGGTTAGTGGGTAATAGGATAAAAATCCTCGTTTTGCTTTTGGAGTTATAAGGGGGAGCAGGTGTTAAATACGAGGTAAGTTTTACGCGGGACAACACCCGGCCATAAACTTATTTTTATGAGAGAGACTTGTAGTGTGAGACTAGCGTGGGGGAAGCTTAGGACACTTTTAGTTCCCCGTGGCTTTTATGAGTGGATCTTAGTCCGGATACGTTTTTGATGCATTTATGGAGTTGTATCGGGCTAAGGCCATTGATTTATATTTGTTTGTTCTTGGTGTTATATGGGGACGGAGTTTCGTATACTCCACGTTGTTTGTGTTTGTTTACTTGTGACTGAGGAGGTTAGAGGAGACTATGGGTCATTTTCTCCCATGCTACGCTGATTAGACCGGAGTTTAGAGTGGGGTTAGGATGTTACTCAGGGACGAGTAACGGTCTAAGCGTGGGGGAATTTGATGTGGTGGATTTTATATACATTATTTCCCTTGTTTTCCCATATATTTTGGTTCATTTTGATGTACTTTAGACTAGATTTGATGTAATTGGTGCATTATTTATAATTTGGACTTTTATTGTAATCCGGGGTAGAATAGTTATTTTTATTTATTTTCCGGATGTAATTTTTGGTGAGCTTCAACGTCTGTCTCGATGGTCAAGTAGTCAAAGTCAAGTCAAAGTTAACTGGAGGAAAAGACTGCAGGGACCAAACTGCAAAGAACTGGGAATTTAGGGGCTTTTCTGCATTTCTAAAAGATGGAGGACTTAACTGCAAATAACTGAAACTCCAGGGACTGAATTACAATTGTGGAAGTCAACCTTACTTTCTGAATTCGGTTTTCCGCAAAAGAGGATGAATCCGGCGGCTGGATTGTTATTTTTCAATTTCTTTTTTTTATTTTTATTCATTTTTTTTATTTTTTATTCCTTTATTAGTTTTGGAATTATTATTGGATGGGGGATTCTTTGACTTTTGAAAACACTATGTATTCTTTTCTCTCTGGAGCTTTTGTAAACGATTAATGGAGAACTAAACTCCATTGCTTTGGGTTGTGATCTTGAACCTCCTTTAATTCAATTGAGGTAATTTTTCTTATTCTTTTGTTGATCTATTTATAATTTTGTCTGTTCTGATTCTAGATTAATAATTAGGGTTTGTGGATTTGGCCAATCCATTAGTTCTATTTCTTGATCTATGCTATAATTCTCTGTTCTGTGCCAGAATTAGGGTTTTCACCGTAGCATCTTCACGAATTGTATATGTGCCATAGCAATTCGGGTAGTAGGCAAAATTAAACGATTATCTAGTAACCTAGAAAGCGTTCTTGATCTTAGTCTCTTAAATTGAATCAATTAATTCTGCGATCTAGACTGTGCCAGTTAGATTAATTTATTAATTAGGGTTTATAGTGAGTGTGCCCTGCTATAGACTAATCTGTAAGAAGAGACAGAGATTGCAATATATCTCGTGATCAAGTAAATAGGATTAACAGAGAAATAGAAGTACCGATGAAATTGAATTAGAGGACGGGGATAGTGATCAATCTGAAGTGTCTTTAAATTATTGTTTTAATCAAACTTCGTTTATTTTTCCCGTCTTAGGAATTAATTAAAATATCAATCATTCCCCCAATCTGGTCAAGTGATTGTTCGCAAATAATCACTGTTCTTCGTGGATCGACCCTGACTTACCCTAATTACATTATTAGTGGCCAAGTTTAGGTCTAATTTAGTAGGCGTGCGACTAAGCCTACCAAATTTTGGCGCCGTTGCCGGGGACTGGTGTTATTGTTTGCGTTCTTTTTTCCTTTTTTTTTTTTTTTTTTATTATTTTTAGTTATTTATTCGATTTCTTTTTAGTTATCATTATTACTTGTTATCTTGTAGTTGTGTGGAACCGTGTATGGTCCACACCCGTTCTACTAACGATTTGATTGTACCATTTGATCCAGAGGTCGAAAGGTCTTTCAGGAAAGGACGACAGCAAAGTAGGAGATACAAGGCAATTTTGTTGGCTGAAGATATGGCGCGACAAGGTCAGGGTAACGATGATGTCAATAATAATGACAATGCAGATGGTGCCGGCGGTGGGGGTGCAGGAGGAAATAACGCTGGTGGTGGTGGAGCAGGAGGTAGACAAGCAGTTCCACCATAGACATTGAGGCAAAGGACTGCACCGAATTGGAATGAGCAACCACATGCCGTCCAATTCCCCACCTTACCTGCCGGGGTGACGTTTGAGTTGAAGCCGGGGCTACTGAATCAGCTACCGCACTTCACAGGGATGCCCGGAGAGGATCCTAATTAGCACATCTCACAGTTTGTGCAAATCTGTCAGAGTATGAAGCCGGCAGCGCTTCCGATCGAGCATCTGCTACTAAGGGCGTTTTCTTTCACTTTGAAGAACAACGCGAACGGGTGGTACTATCATTTGCCACCCAACAGCATCACGACATGGCAGCAGATGAAAGAGGTATTCTTGGAAGAGTTCTTCCCTCAGGATCAGATTAATGTGATGAAGAGGGACATCAGCAATATGGAGCAAAGAGCAGATGAAACCCTATACGACTACTACAATCACTTCCACAAGCTTTGTAGGAGTTGTCCGTATCATGGGTTTACTGAGGACCAACTGATAGTCTACTTTCATGGGGGGCTTACGATTCAGGATAAGAGATTACTGGATTCATGCTGTGGGGGAAGCATTTTGAACAAGACTACCGAGGAAGCTAAGAGGTTGATCGAGGAGCTAGCTAAGAGCACGAGGACCCATGGCAAGAGGTCTAATGTGAGACAGGTCAGTGCAGCAGGTTCGAACAGTGGGGTGTCTAATAAGTTCGAGACAGATATGGAGGATCTTAAGGGTATGGTGAAACAGTTGGTTCTGGGACAGACACCGAAGCCTTGTGGGATTTGCTATGACATCACACACCCTACAGATTCATGCCCTTCTTTGCAGACGGGCGAGATGGAGGATTTCAATGCAGTTGGGTTTGCGCAGCAGGGACAGAGACCGATGGGTAACACCTATAACCCCAACTGGAGAAATCATCCTAATTTCAGATGGGGTACAGGTCAGCAGCAAAATCAGCCGGGTGGTCAGGGACAGCAGTTTGGTAATCAGCAGGGTTATCAGCAGCAGCAGTACCAGGGTAATCAGTACAACTCTTATAGACCACTATATGGGTAGCATCAGCAGCAGCAACAGCAACAGCAGCCGCATCAGCAGCAGCAGCAGAATTCTCCGGGACAGTCTACAGAGGCATTACTGAATTCTTTGGCACAGAGTGTTAGCACTATGAATCAGAATTTTCAGCAGTATCAGCAGTACACCGATGCGAGCATTGGTAACTTGGAGAAACAGATGGGTCAGGTAGCTGATGCAGTGGGAAGGATAGAAGCTAGGGATTCGAGGAAGTTTCCATCTCAGACTGAACTGAATCCTAAGCAGAATGCATGTGCGATGACTCTTCGCAATGGTAAGGAGCTGCAGGATAAGGTTGTAGATAAGGAACCAGAGGCAAAGGTTGAGATTGCAGAGCCAGTACAGAAGGCACCAGTTCAGACAGAGACTACACCAGAGCTTAAGGCTCCTGTACATTAGCCTGAAGTTCCATTCCCGGAGGCATTGAAAGAACATCGAAAGCCAGAGCCTGACAAGGCTATTTACGATACTTTCAAGAGGTTGGAGGTGAATATTCCTTTCTTGGACCTTCTTCAGACTGTCCCGAGGTATGCGAAGTTTTTGAAGGAGTTGTGTACTATGAAGAGGAATCAGAAGGAAAGGAGTAAGAAGAAGGTTAAGGTTAGTGAGCATGTGTCTGCAGTATATCAGAGGAAGTTGCCTAAGAAGTGCAGTGACCCAGGGATGTTTGTGATTCCAGTTACTTTGGGGGATGCTTCTGAGCATAAGGCCATGTTGGACTTGGGGGATTCAATCAACGTCATGCCCTATGCGTTGTTTGAAACTCTTAAGTTGGGGCCACTGCAGGATACCAGAGTTGTGATACAGTTGGCGGATAGGTCTAATGCCTACCCGAAGGGATTGGTGGAGGATGTTCTAGTCCGGGTTGGTAAGATAATTTTCCCGGTGGATTTTATGTTCTTGAGGTGGAGACGGATCCAAAGGCTCCCATATTATTGGGGAGGCCTTTTATGTCGACTGCTCGGACCAAGCTCGATGTGGCTAACGGTTCACTTACCATGGAGTTTGATGGGCAAGTAATGGAGTTCAATATCTTTGACTCTATGAAATACCCTAAAGACTCAGAGTCACTGTGTTTCATCGATGTGATCGTTCCATTGGTAGAAGAGGTGTTTGAGGTGTCTAGTGGAGATGATGATCTCAAGACTGCGTTAGAGAACGCTTTGGGGTATGCAAATTTAGAGTTTGACATCTCAGATTCGATGAAGGAAGCAGTGATGGGTCTTACAGAGAGTGCTATGTATGCCACCGTGGCGGGTCATGGTCTGATGAAGCTAGAGATTCCGATGGAGAAGCTTGTTCCATCTATAGAGAAGGCACTGGAGCTTGAGTTGAAGGTCCTCCCTGAGCACCTTAAGTATGTCTATCTAGGTGAGGGGGAGACGCTTCCGGTGGTGATTTCTAGCAGTTTGACAGCGGATCAAGAGAAGAGGTTAATTGAGGTGATCCGGGAGCGAAAATCTGCGATTGGTTGGACTATTGCCGATCTCAAGGGCATTAGTCCATCCTTATGTATGCACCGGATCAACCTAGAGGATGATGCGAAGCCGGTGAGGCAACCACAGAGGAGGCTTAACCCGCCGATGATGGAGGCGGTGAAGAAGGAGGTCCTGAAGCTACTACAGATGGGGATCATCTATCCTATCTCCGACAGCAAGTGGGTGAGCCCCACACAGTGTGTGCCCAAGAGGGCGGGATCACGGTCTCCCGTAATCAAAAGGGAGAGATGGTACCAACCCGGGAGCAAACGGGAATTCGCGTGTGCATTGATCTACGGAGGCTAAATGAGGTAACTCGTAAAGACCACTTCCCCCTCCCCTTTATTGATCAAATGTTGGAAAGGTTAACCGGAAGGGCGTATTTTTGTTTTCTTGACGGTTTTTCCAGGTATTTTCAAATACCTATTGCCCCGGAAGACCAAGATAAAACGACATTTACTTGCCCCTTCGGCACCTTTGCCTATCGGAGAATGCCTTTTGGATTGTGTAATGCACCTGGGACTTTTCAAAGGTGCATGATGAGCATTTTCTCCGATTTTGTGGAAAAGTTTATGGAAGTTTTCATGGATGACTTCACTGTCCATGGAGACTCGTTTGATGAATTCCTTGCTCATTTAGGACTAGTGTTGGATAGGTGCATTGAAACCAATTTGGTCTTAAATTTTGAAAAATGTCACTTTATGGTCGAGCAAGGCATTGTGTTGGGTCATGTTGTGTCTAAAAAGGGTATTGAAGTTGACAAAGCTAAGATTGATGTCATTTCGTCACTTCCTTACCCTACCAATGTGTGTGAAGTCCGGTCATTCCTTGGTCATGCCGGGTTTTATCGGGCGGTTCATTAAAGACTTTTCTAAGATTGCTACACCTCTATGCACCCTGTTGCAAAAAGAGGTTGATTTTAATTTTGATGATTCTTGCAAGCAATCTTTTGATGAGTTGAAGTCTAGGTTGACAACCACCCCCATTATTCAAGCACCCGATTGGTCTCGTCCCTTTGAGATCATGTGTGATGCTAGTGATTATGCTGTGGGGGGCGGTTTTGGGTCAAAAAGTGGAGCGTGCCTCGCATGTGATTTATTATGCGTCTATGACCTTAAATGGGGCACAGACGCATAAGGGGGAGCAGGTGTTAAATACGAGGGAGACTTGTAGTGTGAGGCTAGCGTGGGGGAAGCTTAGGACACTTTTAGTTCCCCGTGGCTTTTATGAGTGGGTCTTAGTCCGGATACGTTTTTGATGCATTTATGGAGTTGTATCGGGCTAAGGCCATTGATTTATATTTGTTTGTTCTTGGTGTTATATGGGGACGGAGTTTCGTATACTCCACGTTGTTTGTGTTTGTTGACTTGTGACTGAGGAGGTTAGAGGAGACTAGGGGTCATTTTCTCCCATGCTACGCTGATTAGACCGGAGTTTAGAGTGGGGTTAGGATGTTACTCAGGGACGAGTAACGGTCTAAGCGTGGGGAATTTGATGTGGTGGATTTTGTATACATTATTTCCCTAGTTTTCCCATATATTTTGGTTCATTTTGATGTACTTTAGACTAGATTTGATGTAATTGGGGCATTATTTATAATTTGGGCTTTTATTGTAATCCGGGGTAGAATAGTTGTTTTTATTTATTTTCCGGATGTAATTTTTGGTGAGCTTCAACGTCTGTCTCGATGGTCAAGTAGTCAAAGTCAAGTCAAAGTTAACTGGAGGAAAAGACTGCAGGGACCAAACTGCAAAGAACTGGGAATTTAGGGGCTTTTCTGCATTTCTGAAAGATGGAGGACTTAACTGCAAATAACTGAAACTCCAGGGACTGAATTGCAATTTTGGAAGTCAGCCTTACTTTCTGAATTCGGTTTTCCGCAAAAGAGGATGAATCCGGCGGCTGGATTGTTATTTTTCAATTTCTTTTTTTATTTTTATTCATTTTTTTATTTTTATTCCTTTATTAGTTTTGGAATTATTATTGGATGGGGGATTCTTTGACTTTTGAAAACACTACGTATTCTTTTCTCTCTGGAGCTTTTGTAAACGATTAATGGAGAACTAAACTCCATTGCTTTGGGTTGTGATCTTGAACCTCCTTTAATTCAATTGAGGTAATTTTTCTATTCTTTTGTTGATCTATTTATAATTTTGTCTGTTCTGATTCTAGATTAATAATTAGGGTTTGTGGATTTGGCCAATCCATTAGTTCTATTTCTTGATCTATGCTATAATTCTCTGTTCTGTGCCAGAATTAGGGTTTTCACCGTAGCATCTTCACGAATTGTATATGTGCCATAGCAATTCGGGGAGTAGGCAAAATTAAACGATTATCTAGTAACCTAGAAAGCGTTCTTGATCATAGTCTCTTAAATTGAATCAATTAATTCTGCGATCTAGACTGTGCCAGTTAGATTAATTTATTAATTAGGGTTTATAGTGAGTGTGCAACTGCTATAGACTAATCTGTAAGAAGAGACAGAGATTGCAATATATCTTGTGATCAAGTAAATAGGATTAACAGAGAAATAGAAGTACCGATGAAATTGAATTAGAGGACGGGGATAGTGATCAATCTGAAGTGTCTTTAAATTATTGTTTTAATCAAACTTCGTTTATTTTTCCCGTCTTAGGAATTAATTAAAATATCAATCATTCCCCCAATCTGGTCAAGTGACTGTTCGCAAATAATCACTGTTCTTCGTGGATCGACCCTGACTTACCCTAATTACATTATTAGTGGCCAAGTTTAGGTCTAATTTAGTAGGCGTGCGACTAAGCCTACCATGTACATATAAAAATGGATTAGGAAGTACCTCTTTAGGGGTTGTCTGTTTTACCTATATAGTATTTTTTTTTTTTTCCATGTTATATACATTTGTGACTTTGAATTAAATGTTACCAATAAAATATGTCCTCTTGAACATATTTTCATAAGAACACATTTCATTAAATCTCCAACACAGTGTTTTACCTAGATGTCATTTATTTATAAACCGCAACCTAGTAAATGTGTGTGTGTACACATGCAGCAGCACCACATGTACAACACACCAACATTTTATTTTATTGGCTACTCCGATTATCATTTCTTGAAGGCACAAATTGAGTTTGTCCCTTCAAGAAATGGATAGTCCGTGTAGCCAATAACATGTTCATGCTTATAAAACGTTGGTCTGTTGTACATGTTGAGAGCGGCATTGTGCTTGAATCTCCTTGAGAAAAATGGATAACCAGTGTGACGACGGGTCCTTGTCTAGCCAATAATATGTTCATGCTTATAAAATGTTGGTCTGTTGTACCTGTTGAGAGCGGCATTGAGCTTGAATGAATCTCCTTGAGAAAAATGGATAACCAGTGTGACGACGGGTCCTTGTGTAGCCAATAATATGTTCATGCTTATAAAACGTTGGTCTGTTGTACCTGTTGAGAGCGGCATTGAGCTTGAATGAATCTCCTTGAGAAAAATGGATAACCAGTGTGACGGATCCTTGTGTAGCCAATAATATGTTCATGCTTATAAAACGTTGGTCTGTTGTACCTGTTGAGAGCGGCATTGAGCTTGAATGAATCTCCTTGAGAAAAATGGATAACCAGTGTGACGGGTAAGGACCAATTCCCAGCTGATGTACTCAATAATGAGCTTATTTTTGACATCATTGTGCAAAATCTTGAGGATTGCACAATAGATTTTGGTTTGCTGGCAGATTTTCACGTTGACCATTTAAGGCTCATTTGTCGCAGCTGATTGTTAATTACTTATAAGTGGTTCGGAGTTAGTTAAAAGAGAAAGTAGAATTCAATCTTCAAGCTATTCAACTATCAGATTCTAAATTTGATATTGCAAGACCAATATGTGAACTGTTGAGTATTGTTGGAAAAAATAATTGAAAAGAAATAATTGAAAAAAATAAATAATAGTAACTTTTAAGTTACAATTTGAATATGATCAGGAAAAAGATTTGAACAAGAATTTTACACAAGTATCTTTACAAAACCTCAACCCAGAAAAAGTATTTTACCAGACTAATATTCTAACCGCTGTTCAATTAATATAGATACAATTTACACAAATTTTCTGCTAGGATCAATCCTAAGGTTTCCCGCTCCATTTTGTTCGAAAAAATTCCGACGTGTTAATATTTGTTGATCAGCTATTGGGTGAGAGGAACACACTCTAGCTCAATCTGAAGCACGCCCCTCTCAACCTTTTGCAGTTTGAGATTAATGTCTTGTTTCACCTTGCCGTCTTCTAGGATTATGACACCATCACTTACTAGGGTGTTCTCTTTGCTTGCTACCCACTTACCGAGCTGCATTGACTCGTCTAGTTTACATCTCTCTGACGCTTTGGCAGCAGATACCAGTGGTTGTATGTCTATCTCCGCTTCTCCCATAAAATCATCCGCTTTGAATGTATCCTTGTCGTAAACAAGCTGCAAAACCATAATAGGGACAAGGGTAGATGAAATTGATGCATATTAGTGTAGCATACTCCCTGGGTACCATGATAAGTGTCTCACTTTACTTTTTAGTTCGTCTGAAAATAAATGTCGAATCTCTAAATAAGAAAAAACTTTTAGTGCAGTTTAACTATGGTACAAACGATATATGAGCAGGTAAAGAGCATTGCTTAAAATCATTGAGAAAAGTCAAGTGCGACACTTCTTTTTGGACGGAGGGAGTACTGCACTACTTATATTTGATATTTAACCATGCTACATTTTCAAACCCATTTCAGAGTAACTCTGTTTCTACATTAGACCACCTATAAGATCCCCACCCCCCCCCCCCCACCCACACATATGGAACCGAGGGATGTTGGGAGAATGTAACTTGTGTGAACCAACCCCATGACCTATTGGTTGTACTTGTACCAATCCAGAATGACAACCGCAGCACTATACGACACGACCTCAAATCTTTTAACAAAAGAGACAAACACATACACATAAGGGGGAGAGAGAGAGAGACTCTTCAACGAGTATAAAACGTGTTAAAAACTGAGTGCAACCTTGACTCAAAGCAGCCATGCAACAACTACTTGGCACTGGCAGCATAAGTTTCTTTTGTTTTCTGAAGGGGGAGGGGAGAGAGATAGTAATTTGGAAGAAGCACAAAAGTAAGGTTATTGAATATATATATATATATATATATATATATATATATGAACTTGGATACATTAGTTTTTTACCTAATGTATCCAATGGTTCAATTGGATTGGATACATTAGGTAAAAAACTAATGTATCCAATGGTTCGCTTGGATACATCATTGGATACATTACTTGACTTGGATAAATCATTGGATACATTACTTGGATACATTAGGTAAAAACTAATGTATCCAATGTGCACTCGGATACATCATTGGATACATTAAGTTCTCACGGTTCTCACGATATTTAGGTTCTCATTTGAGCACCTACCTATATATATATATATATATATATATATATATATATATATACATATATATATATATACACACACTCCCTCTGTCCCATATTAACCTTCAAAGCCAAAGCTAAAATGGTCCACTTTATCGCATTTTGACCAAGGGTTTGTAGAAAAATTGATTATACTATGAAAAATTAAAATTTATTACTGAGACTATAACTAATGATGAATTGATAACAAGTTTTAGAATGTTATTATGATAGTTCCTTTTTTTTTTTTTAATTGTAAGTCAGTATAATTGGGTAGACAATTTTCACATTGACTTTGAAGTTTAAAATGGGACGGAGGGAGTATATATATATATATATATATATATAGAGAGAGAGAGAGAGAGCTCTTTGGGGAAGCTTCTATGACAATATCCATTTGTTTCACACGTTGAACATTAGGAAGTAGTAATACTTTGAGATAGCAAAAGATATCAAGATCTTCGCGTTAAAAAAAAAAAAAAAAAAAAAAAAAACAGAGTCCGTTTAAAAATCACAGGGACACAAATTTAGGCATTTTATGGGTGATGGATATACTCTTCTTGTCATCATACATGATTCATTAGGCATTCGGTAATTGATGTCAAATTGCGTTAGTAGTGCACTACTGATGATATATCAACAGGTGAAGATAAATCACATTGTCAGTTATTTGTAGCTCATCAAGTAATATAAATCTACTCATTACTTCCATTATCAACTACTCCCTCCGTCCCAAAATGAATACCCAAACAAATCAAATTTACTCACCAATTTTAAAGGAGGAATATTTTCAGGAATAGAGAGCATAAGCTTTTCATTCCACACAGGGTTCAGGTTGTTCTTTATTACCCGAGTCTTCACTGACTGCAACAATATAATAAGAGATAAATAATTAATCACTTTGATGGTGGAGTCATATACGTACCCATGAAGGGAAAATAATTCAGATAACTGAAATCTTACTTGGTTTCCCAGCGAAAGAATAACGTAAGGATCACTTGTCACCATATCTCGAACAGCTAAGTTGGTTCCTCTAACCACATTAACCTTTATCAGTCCTACAAATTCGACCATACCTGCCTATATAAAAGATATCAAGACTATGTGGTAGATAGAAGCTTATTTGCACTAGATAGAATTCATTAATAAGTTGTTAAAGTAAGGTAGGTAGCATGGTATTTAAAGATGATTTTACAACCCAATATCTTACCATTGAGTTACTCTTCTTAGCGGCCTTGTGTTCAGATTCTTTTCTTTTCCAGCTATTACGAAACGCATGGCCCAGACCATGGATACGGTGACTGTTTGAGTGCTTCTCATACTGTTTTTTGTCCAAGGTTGAACAACTTGAAGAAGTACAAGCGAGGGTTGATCCAGATGGAAATGGGCAAGAGTTCGGCTCATTAGGGTTCAAAAACTGTAGCATCTCATATTTTCTCCTGAGTATTCAAATAGTTATTTGGTTATCCAGAATATAAGTGGTATAATTTTTCAAGTTTATGACAAGTATACTACTTTTACCTGATGAAATCAGAGCGCTCCTCTATACCCGAATCTGGTTTCGGTTTTCGATAGCTTTCTGGAATATGGGCTTCGTACTTCAAATTTACAGCATTATTTCCACCCAACTGGACCAAAGTATCAACTTCGTCATCTGTCCATTCATCTAGCTTCACTGATAACACCTGCAGCATGGCAAAAAGTAGAATAGATTTTAAATAACCATAAGGACCCTTTGTCACCATATTCATATGTTCTGCATCAGAACTTTGAAAATATCAAAAAAGAAAAAAAATGTAAATCCTCCTATTAGAGAAACTTTATTCATTCAATAGCCATATATTTGATGCAATATACTCCCTCCATCCAGGAAAGATAGTCCCATTTGACTTTTTATGGTCAACACTAGCAAACTTTGGCAAAATAATAATGTATTGTCGAAGTTCACTAGGGTTGACCATAAAAAGTCAAATGGGACTATCTTTCCGGGACGGAGGGAGTAGATGGGACTCTTGTAGGACCAGAGTGTGATACCTTTGATATATGGACGCCAAGGCTTCTATGTACTCCAGAACACTTGATACACATAAATGATCCAAGGCTTACAGATCTGGCATTACAAAGAAACAAGGTTACACGTTTGTTCAGAACAGTGTGAAAGACGAAGAAAAAGAATGCAGAAGAAAAAACATTGAAGCTCAAATGAGTGCCACAGTGCATTTACTTGGTACATAATGATTAACTGCAAAAGGAGACAAGGAACTTAAAAGTTTATATACAGCTTAACCATCCTACTGAATATCAAATGTGAAACATAGGACTGTACAACATCAGACATAATGACATCATGAAAGTAAATATTCTCGGATAATCTGCATGCCCTCTTAGAGAACGTCCTCATTCATACAATAGTGAAGGTCATGCACATCCAACTGCCGCCAGTTGTTCACCGTTGAAGTTTAGGAAACAAATCTTGCTAAAGAATTTTTTGTTTCAAAAAATAGCCTCAGGAATATGGAATTGTTTGTTTTATTCTTGAAAAACATTACACTAGTTATCATGTTATCCCCAGTGGTGTCACGGAAAAGAAGCTTCATTTACTACTTTTGGTTTAATGAATGACCTTAAAATAATTGCATACACATGGATTTTTCACTTTGACTGTCAAAGTACGGAAATAAAAAAAACTTCTGAAATGTTGATATTTTGTACTTACACCCATTTTGGATCTGGAGATCCGCAATCTGCACAAAACCTATTGCCAGAATGAGACAATAACTTCTCCAGCCTCTCTTGTGGACCTGATTGTTGGTATACATGTTGCATTACAAGCGAACAGATAGTCAATAAAACTCAGATCAGTAAAACCCGTTGCAAAGATATAGCAGGCATGAATTTTACTTCAATAGTGTTGGTGACGAGAACGGAGAATCTCTTGATACCAACCATGATTCTGTTGATAGTACAAAGCTCGACACCATTAAATAGGGAATTACTCTGTTCAAAAGTGCTTCTGTTGGTATTTTATAAGAACGTGTTCAAGGAATGTAGCTACTTTCGGCAAATACGAAGAAGTACAATTGTACATGTATTACCAAGCATAAGGTCCACATGGATGTTGACATTCATCCTTAGAAATATAATCATACGTTTAGTTGAGCAAGTTCAAATGCAAACTATAGTTAAACATCAATAACTGCACCATGTAAAATCAACAACATATCCAATAAATCTATAAAGATTAATCATAGCATGTTTGCGGGGTCAGTAGAAAAATAAAAGGGAACATACAATCTTACACATTAAGCACATGAAATCACTTTCTGAGTACTAACACAATGATAGTAACTGGGAAGTAGGAATGAACAAATCATCATTTTGATAAACAATGGCTCTACCTTGTGACCCGCATAGTTAAGTAACTACTAAGTATTAATCCAATTAAATAGGGGTGAAAAATATTTGAACTCCACAAGGATCAAGATGTGACATATGACAACATAAAATGCAAGTGACATTACTGACATAATGCCTTGTAAGAATCAAAATAAGGGACAAGAATTTTGAACATACTCTGGAAAGGCGTCTGTCCATTTTGCCGGAAATTCCTCTCAGTCGAGGATTGTGAGCATAAGAGGTCATAAAGGCAAGATCCTGACATGATAATATTTCTAATCAGCATTAAAATATAAGTAGAAAGTTATAGGAATAGACACTCTTCCCCTAGTTCAAGGTGAATGTAAGGAGATTGATAGATACAAAGTATAAGGTTAGGAGAACAATTCTATGTAGGCACTCATTTCCTTTATTGTGACAAGATTGCAGTCATTCTTTTGGTTTTACCACTTTCAGAAACATTAATTCTTTGAAAGCCAAAACTGTACTTTGGTGAGTTTTCACCATTGACAGTAATTAATAAAGATGAAGTATGAATATGAGATCTGCCTCTAAATTAAGAGGTATGGTGATCACCGAAAGCCAATATTACTACCTTCGTCTCATTTTTATCGTAAACAAGATAAAACTCATAATTTTAGGATTTGCAATAATTGCTTAACTACTGTTGTGTAATATTTAGGCTTACATTTGTACCTTTCTTAAATTTCCTTTGTACACGTAAATCAGTTTATGTACCCAAAAGCAAAAAGAAGATCAAGAGTCTCTATTAGAGGTATAATGGAAACTAAGTACTTAGTATGCATATAATATCTAACTGGACAAAACTAACTAAACAGGAAAGTAGGGCAGTGAAAATGAGACAGAGGGAGTAATCTATTACTCCCTCCGTTCCTTATTATAAGTCGTTTTAGCAAAAATTACACAAACCAAGGAATCAATAACTCTTCTTTAAACTTCCCAAATTACCCTTTCTATCTCTTAGTATTAATTCAATGCAAATAAAGACTCCTTTCTCTCTTCAACTACCTTACACAAACCAAGGAAGCAATAACTCTTCTTTAGACTTGACATTAAAGATGGGCATTTTGGTCTAAAAGACCAAATAAAAGCTAAAACGACAATTAAAAAGGGACAAAATTGAGAGTCTAAAACAACTTATAAATAGGAACGGAGGGAGTACATATAATCCTTAATATAAGAAACTTCAACATACACCAAAGTGAATGGAAGGCAGAAAACGACTAAGCTGTAGGCACCACAGTCAAAAAAGCCATGGTAAGACACACCTGGTATCTAGTGAGTGGCGATGCCACTAAATGGGGGTCGATCAACCCCCTTGATTGTGGAGTTATGTCATTTTTACCACCTTCAACTTTGAGAATATAACATTTTTACCATTAAAAAATGCAATTTTATCATTTTTTTACCTTCTTTTGTTTAGGAAAAAATATCATTATATCATAATTTTGAACCCCTTATACAAATGTAACGGCTTCGCCACTGTATCTAGTGCTTTCATTCCCCCACTAGGAGCAAGCCAACTCTTTACCTCGGGGTACACACTCCTTAAAGCCTCTAATAGGGCCACCTATTTCCTCATCGAGAAGACAAACATTAGCTCCCTGAATCCACCCTCAAGATCACGCCCACCAGCCTTCCACATAGTCATGCCCCAAAACGGATGTGCGAGTCAACTACATTTCTTACATCAAATCTGATCAGCTTGCTAAACTTCACTCTTCAGTGAGAAGTTATCTAACAAGATTTTCCTTAATAGCTCTCTCCTCCCTCTCTCTCTCCTCCTCTGCCACTTCCCTTCAATTTAGAGACTGATCGATTGACCATGCCTGACCCCCTTTGCTTATCTCTCTGCGCCCTAAACCATGCACCCAACACCAAAATTCTCCAAGTCCAGCTCCATCCTTGCCAGCTTACCATGCCTATCATGGATCCAACTGGAGTGAAAACCAGTGACCTTATATAACAAGAAAATTCTTGTCTTATACAACTTCAAGAAGAGGCGAAAGTGGATGAGTCATGCCTACATCAGCCACAAAAATACGTTTTGGTAGGAAAATGATCTCCAAGGTCTCTCACTTATTGCAATCTAGTGTTTATATATAGTGTTAGAAGGAACACACAGGGATGCTTTCTTTGTGGTCAAATTCTTGTAACTCCCTTGAGGTTTGGAATTATCTCACTACACACCCTAATATTTCTCTTGCCATGGGCAGTGAAACGAGCCCATACCTTAGGACAGATGAATTTGGCCCTACCTCAAAGGTCCACAATGGAATTGTGACTTTCAATTTTCATCTTCTGTCAGGAGACGTAGAAAAATTATTTCACTATCTAATGTACTGCTACATGTGTCCCAAAATTAATGTCTAAATTTGCTTTTGAACAAGAGCAATTTCGGATATTCATTTTGGGACGAAGGGAGTGTTATTTGATAACTAAATTGATTCTAAATACACCAAATTAATCGCCCACTTTTCCCTTTCCTCCCCAGTTTCACGTTTTCATTGTGATTTTGAATCTGTAATTTGCAATGGATGCATGCAAAAGCATTTCCAGGTTTAATTCCCACTCGCACTCGGCACGCCAACTCAGTTGAAACATTTAATTCCGGAAGAGCTCCAAACGAACCAAATTTATTTGGACATTTCGCACAAAAATTACATGTGGTTAATTAGATGAAAATCGTTGGGGGTTTTAATACCTAAGACAAATGTTTTTCGTTAAACAAAAATTAAAAATAAACATTAACCTCAAAATCTGTATAACCATCAAACATCTTCGATATCATACAATTGCAAAAACAATGAATGTAAAATTTAAATCAAAATAATGAATAAGAAAATACCTGAAACAGTTTTGGCATCCGCATTTTGATGTTGAGTAGACATTTCCATATCAGAATTTCAGAGCCAAAAATGCAATAAAATTATTGTAATATAACCATTCCTCTGCATTTTAACCTCATGGACATCCAACAAATCAATCACTCAATCGCGTTTTCGTCCGTGCGAGTGACATTGAAATGGTGAATAATAAGAAAGAGAAATCGATGATTATGGAAGAAATTCTACCGGAATTTCATCTCGGAAAACTTTACATGGAATCAAAATTCATACGTATGCAGATTTATCTACAGAATATTGAAAGCAAATGCAGGATTAAAAGGAGAGAGATGATGGAATCAGAATTGAAACTGCGATTTTGAGCAATCCAATTTGCGAAATTTTTCTGCGTTCATGATCATAATGAATGCTTCACAAAAACTCCAAAAAGGTTGTTGGATAAACTATGATATCGTAGGTGGGGGATGGTTTTGTTGGGATGAAAGTTTTATTTTTATTTTTTTCCTTAATTTTTGGTGGTTGGAAGATCACCGGACAGACTAGCGGATTTTAATGCCACGCCCACATTCGCCTCGTGCACTCACACCCTAATGTATTCAAAGAATTCCACTCTACACCTTCTTGTAAAATTTAAGTCAAAACGGTCCGCACATAACACACATTAGGGATGACCAAACACGGTTCCGGTTACGGTTCCGCCAGTTCCGATTCCGGAAAAGCTTGAACCGTAACCGAACCGTTTCTCTTCCGGTTACGGTTACGGTTCGGAATCGCCGGTTCACGGTTCGGAACCGCCGGTCCACAGCTTCCTTTTTTTTAAAATATAATTTTTTTAACAGAAAAACAATTATAATAAAATTTTATTGCCGATTTTTTTTACAAAAAAGGTATAGAAAAAATATTTAAAAAACTAAAGAGGTCTGTCTCTCTTTTCTTTTATATACTTAACAAATTTTTATAATTTTAATTCACTGAATTTGGCTAAAAAACCAGTCAAAACTCAATTTTTCTTGTCAATGCTCCGTTAGTAACAGTTAATTCTGATGAAACCGTTAAAAATCTAATAATTTTGACGGTTTTCTAACGATTTTGGTAACGGTTCCAGTTCGTTCTAGGCGGTTCGGAACCGTCGGTTCACGGTTTTCAGAGGGGATGAACCGAAACCGGACCGTGTTACAAACGGTTCCGGTTCACACGGTTCCGGTTTTCGTCAAGGTTCAAGGCGGTTCCGGGCTTTTCGGTTACGGTTCTGATCCCGTTTTGCGGTTTCGGTTCGGTTTGACCATCCCTAACACACATTGATAATGATTGGGGACTGTTTCCTAAGATTTGGAAAAATAATACTCCATCCGTCTCAAAATATATGTCCACTCTCACATTTTTACAGAAAGTAAAAAGTAATGAAAGTAATGTAAGTGTTGTGAGTATGAAAAGTAAAGTATGAGAGAGAAAGTGGAGTAGAGAATTGTAAGTTGATTGATTTTTTTTTTTTACAAGCTAGTTTAGTTATCATTCAATTAAATATGTAAAGTAAAGTAGAAGAGAGAAGGTGGAGTAGGGAATAGTAAGTTTATAGATTATTTTTTTATTTTATTTTTGACAAGCTAGTTTGGCTATCATTCATTTCATTAGTCTTACAAACCCCTACCTGTAAAAGACAGCAGCCGCCCTCGTAGGGGCATAGTAACCAAGGTTATCCACTTTGCTCCTAGGGGAGTCGAGCCTAATACCTCCACTATGTGGAGGCCTTACACACACACACACACGGATACCATTGGGCCAAGAGGTCTTACGTAGTATCATAAGCTAAATCGAACACCTACAAATTAAACCTGGACTAGGTTCTAAAAATATGTAGCTAGGGTAAGTCCATAATCGATCCACGAAAAACGGTTATTTGTTTACGTAATTGTCACTTGACAAGATTGGGAGAATGTTATAATAAAAACAGAAATTAAACTAATCGAGCTAAAACAATAATTAAGAAATACTTAAGATTTGATTCCGTCCCCACCTAATTATTCAATTATCATCGGTACATCTTTTTATTTTCACCTTATTCATTTGATCACGAGATCTATTTCAATCTCTGTTTCTTCTTTCACATTAGTTACTAGCAGTGGCATGTTGTATATTATTCCCTAGGCCCTTGAGAAATGCCTATGCGTTATATCATAGCTTCATTGTTATAGAGATAAAAAAACTCGATTATTATATATTTTGCATGTTTATTATAATAATCATTGTTCCTAGCACTTATGAAGAGCTAGCATGAGTTTAATGGATAATCATGTGATGATTATGGTGCATAGGATACGGATTAAACTTGTGGGTACTTGTTAGAGAAAAGGTACTGGATAGACCCGTTATGAGATTTATGTCATGGTCAAATGTCATAATTAAATCTCATAATAGTCATACCATTTGAATCCTTAGACCTGAGATTATCTTGGTCTTCCACATGATGAACATTATGTTTGACGTACTCAAACGCTACCCTTAACCGGGTGGTTATAAAGACTACAATTGGCATAATCGGATTCTTGTAGGGAATAATGATAAGTCAAGATGGGATTTGTCCCTCTCTCAAGAGAGATATATGCTTGGCCACTCGATGAGTGAGATTGATGATTGTGTATGGCCATACCCAAATGAATTGATGTGATCAATGTCATTTGCTCATATCAATCTACTCGGGATCGAGAAAACATTGGGCAACATAAGTTGACGTGGACCATGACTTATATCCAATATGATATAGCGTGACAAATGGATTGGGATATGTTCTATAGGAAACTTTGGATCTTCAAAGTTATACTAATTGGGTAATCATAATGGCTTGCTAGAGTCCGCTTATGATTTACGAGATCTGAACGGTTCGGGCTCGTTGCCAACTTAGTATAATCCTATTAGGTCACACACGCAGAACGGATCGAATAAGGCACGGAAAATGATAAAAAATGGATCCTACTGGAGGATCCGTACGGATGGTTTGGGTGCCACCAAACTGATCCATACGGATGGTTTGTCCGGCAGGAACAGTTTTGGGTTACTTCTTGTTGATCAAGAAAAACCTATTTCCTAATGAGATTAGGTTTCTTCCTTGGATATAATGGACGTTTTTCAGCAGCCGAAAACATAAGCTTCCACATTGATTTGAGAAATCAAATCGAGGTTTTTGGTGAGAGAAAAATACACATTATTCACGGGTTATTAGGGTTCGATTATTCTCAATTATCATACCATAATATTCATTCAAGGGAGATTGAAGAAGTGTTCTTCAAAGCCAAAATTTTTAAGCCTAAAGGACCTACCAGTCAAGTTCAAGAATCGTTCTTGAATCCGTTCAAAGTGTGGATCACCGATAGAGGGTGCTTTTCTTAGCATCTAAGTCCAAGGCTTCATATTTCGATCTGCAAGGGCTAGTTTCTTTCATCTTCATATTATGAATTATTGAATATAACGGATCTAGGCTTTTGGGTTTTTTCATGTGATGTCTTCCGCTGCGCATAATTGCACGAAACCCAACAGTGGTATCAGAGCCCCGTTGATGATCAATAATTCAAATATTATCATGATATAATTAGTTAATATGATTATTTAATTGGTATGATCATGATAAGATGAATTTATGCGATGGGATTTTATATGAGATATCAAATTTGCATGCTAGTTAATGATGGGATTATGTGATTATTATATTAATTTGATTGATATGTATGATCGCATACTTAGATTATCATGTTATAATTGGATTATGTCTATTGATAATCTTGATCTAATTTGTATATGAAATAAATTGGTTACTGATTATATGAATTAGATGTATTAAAATTCGTAATCTAAAATTCATGTCTTTTAATACTGATTATGCTTGAACATGAATCTGGGATTAGTCGAATTTGATGTTTTCTGAAAAATCTGGAAATCTGGGATCCTACTGAAGGATCCGTACGGATAGTTTGGAAGCTACCAAACGAATCCGTATTGATGGTTTGGTAAATCCCAGATCTGACTCTTTTTCCTGGTAAATTATATTATTCTGTAAACTGGTTGCAGAATTTGAATCTGAAGATTGAGTCTGTTTCAGACGGCTGGTTTCTGAAACCGTGTTTCCTGAAAAGATCTCAATCTTGAAATCCAGAAATATACAGTTCCAGAATTCTGAAGAGTTCAGAGTTTCTGTGACCTGCTTGACAGAGCCGTACGGATGAATCTGGAAGCTGCCAGAAACATTCGTACGGATGGTTTGGGCAGTACTGATTCTGATCTGTTTCAGATGGCAGGTTTTGGAAACCGTGTTTCCTGAAACAAATTTCAGTTCAGAAGTCCAGACAGTTACTGAGATCAGAATCTTACAGGAGTTTAAGGTTGGCGTAATCTCAAAGTTTTTCAGAATTAATCATATAACTAGCGGAATTAAATCACATAAAGTAACTTAGGCTAATTGCTTGAATTTATGTGTTATATTAACCTTCATCAAAATTTTAAGTTTTATGCGATTCACGATTTAAACACTTGTGAAGTACCTTGATCGTTTGGTGTGGTTTATCTGCCAAAGCAGGGCACATCATTCTATCATTGAGAAGCAAGATGAGGCAAAGGTTGTCTATACGTTTAAAGTGGTCAAACTTAATTAGGCTATCATAACGGTTATGGGGCTAAGGCATAAGATGTGATTAAAACATGTAAGACATAAGATGTCACAAATCCCATAAAGGATCTAAGAGTCACATGTGATGTGATTGATAAGGAGTTATCTACCTAAATGGATTGGTTTTGAGGTTCATGCCAAAGCAGACTCACAAATCAAGTGAAATATGGATCTTAGCCCATTTAAATTATATTATACAAGAGTTGTATTTGAAGGTGTATAATTTAGTGGGAATATTTATGAAATACATTATATATCTCTCTAAATGATAATGGTATGAAATATAGGTATATATTTATTTGCATATTTTTGTAGAATGTCTTAAACGATAATCATGATTAATTACTGCGATAGACCCCACTTAAGAAGAATAAGATTAACTTTCATAACCTAGTCATGAGCTTAAGAATTTTTCTAAAGCAAGAGCGGAAGTTATGAATTCTTAATAAATCATATTCGTAAGAAACCTAATGCCTTAAGGTCGGACATAGACATATATTAGAATCATGTGGATGAATCTATGGATGTCAATTGTCCTACGACTTGCTACCATATATTTGAAACTTTAGAAGTATCTGAAACATATGAATGCTTATGTGATAAGAAATCACGTAGGAAGCATTCCTACAAACAAGAAAGGCAAGAAAAGTTTGAGATTGATTAGAGCCTAACATTCATGTGATGACTGAAAGGTATATTAATAATTTCTAATGTTTTAAACATGGAGAGACATATTAATTACCTTAGATGGCTTGGTTATCAAGTTAGTTTGGAACTAACAAATGGATTTGATATTAATTCATAAGCGACATTTGATATTTAAAATGCTAAGTCTTAATATCAAATGGAAACCTTCTCACACTCTAAAGGTTAATAAGGACAAGGATTTAAGATAAAGGTAAGACAAGAGTTGTTAAGCCTAAAAGGAAATATTTGTGGCTAAACTTAAAATCCTGAGGATGTAATTGCTACCATGGCAATGTGATTGAGCTTTTCTTTGTATTTGGGGAATAACATGTTACTACAACATTTGTAGAGCTCAATAAAATCCATTGTAATGTTTTATGTCTTTTAGAGCTCAATAAAATCCATTGTAATGGCTTGAATGATTTTCAGATCTGAATAAAAAATTGCATTTCATTAAAGACTTGGGTATTTTTGATATGTTTTAGACCGCACCCGAAGGTTGCTTACGTTCCTCCAGTTTAGAGGCTCAGGTCTCCATAGTTCTGTAGACACCCCGCCTTGGACCGGTCAGCCCGATTGCACATTTGATCTTGTGTTTCTCCCCATTTTAAGTGTTTCTCGTTAGTTTCTGTCACTTCCGTTAAGTTCCTGACTGACTTCGTTAAGTCCATGGACTAAACTGAATGACAGGGCTGACTTTCTAGTCCATTCTGTCAAAATTGCCTTCTCTAAGTCGTGCGCCTCCGACAGGAGGAGCCAGACGCGCGCGCCTCCCGCCCCCAAAGCATGAAGCGCGCGCCTCTGGGCGTCAGTTACAGATTTTTGGCCAGGATTCTCTCCCTTGCTCAATTTACAGGATTTTGCCCGGGAAGGATTTCTTGGTGACTGAGTTTTGGCACCAAAAACATCCCTCTTTCACCTATAAAAACCTCCCTTTACCTCCATTTTCAAAGGACGGAAACTTGAGACAAGAATTGACACAAAAACTTTGACTTTACCAAATTTCCTACTTTCAAAGCATTTTCCAAATGATTTCTCCAAGTAATTCAACAAGAAGTGTTTGAAGTCTCTTGAAGTCTAGGTAAAGCCATTTCTTTCCCCTTCTCAACTTCATCTCTTTTCTCTTTCTTTTTGTATTATCAAAGTGCAATCACCCAAAGCATTTTGGGACATGACTATAAAGATCACCTCATCTCGTTGAGGTTGGTTAAGGAGTCATCTCCTACTTTACAAACTCTATTTTAAAACCCCTTTTATGATTTAAAGAAGAAGAAGAAGAAGAACGTTTATTATTCATGTAGATTTTGATCACGCAAGACCAACTTTAGTTGGGCAAGATGGGTGTTTCGGTACTTCCCATCTCGTAATCTAACCCCCGAACCTCAAAACAAAGAATCTCTGTTTTCGTAATCAAACTTAGGCTATCATCAATAGGTTTTTCTTATGTTCCTCAAAACATAGGTGGCAACTCTAAAAACAAGTTAGACATCCTAGGAAATACTCACGCGCTCTAGCCGAAGCCGTGGTTCCCCCGGGGGTATCTACAGTGGCGACTCCGCTGGGGACATTTGAGGGTTAAACTTGCATTCTGATCAAAATCTACATCTTTTCTGGGCATTCTGATTCCTGATGGGGGAGGCGCGCGCTTCTGGCCTCTTCAGCCTAAGGCGCGCGCATCCCGAATCAAGGACCAGAATCGCCCGCTTCTTCATGTTCTTCATCTTCTTCTTCTGCTATTCTTCACTAATCATTTCTGCAGGGGTTACAATATGCACATAGGACCAGGGCGATCCCCTGAGTCCAAAATCTGACAATCTGACAGGTACCCCAGATGCGCGCGCCTCCCATATTCATTGCGTAATGCGCGCGCTTCCCACATCGCTTCCCTGAGGCGCGCGCTTCTGGGCAATTTCCCAGAACAGAAACAGGTCTAAGAACAGAGCAGTGTGATAGGGGTGTGGGCACAGTTGCCTGCATCAGAACAGAATTGAACCTCAGACTGTTTATTTTTATGTTTTATTTACCGGTCACACGGGTGATTCGGGAGTTGTAATTTATGTGCTTATGTGTTTTCTTTTATCTTTTTTTCAAAAAAAAAATAAATAAATAAAAATTTTGTCACGTGATAGACCTCACACTACATGCACATATTCCTATGAACTGCTCACTATCGAGTCACACAAGTCCAACCCCAAACCCGTCGAGGCCCGTCCTAGAAAGTTTCAAGCTTCACTCGACCTTGGCTCTTTCGAAGCGGTAAACCTCAGCCCGTGGCGTAGTTCATGACTACATGCCGGGGGTGACCTTTGAGCCTCATATTCAAGCCGAGCACAAGCCACACAATTCTAGTTAGGGTCTAACACTCCGTGACTCAAGTCGGTTTCCATGTACCGAGATTTCCCTAAACTAATGTCTTCAAATCATACATGCCAACTTGTTGAAATGGACGCAAAAAAAATCCGTCCCCAAAAGTGGTTATTTTGGACGAAAATAAAAACCCGTCCCCACATGTATGATTTACTACATTAATTTAGTTTAATCCCGATACATGTAGGATTCACAAACGCGATGGAATCCGGTGAGTATATGGGACCGCAAGATGGTCTATATACTAGTGTGACGATTCCATTATTTTCTTAGAAACCCCAAAAGGGATCCATTCCCTCCGACTTATAAAAAAAAAAAAAGAGTCTTTTCTTATGTGGTTCGAGTCGTGTGCCCAACTGTGTGTTCTAAGCCTCTTCGTGGACCGCAAGTGTTACTCAAGACTGACAAGGGCCTCTTCTGCAGTATAGGTTCAATTGGTACTTACAGAGTCTACCGGGATTCGGCGAATCGGTTAGTCCGTGAAGAGATCACTCCAACAGCTCCTACATCAACCATGACCGGCAGCAGCAACACCATGTCTCTCGAACAGCTTTCAACCATGGTCCAACTCCTCCAAGAGCAAGTCTCCACCCTTAATAAGGAGGCACAAAGCAAAGACGACATTTGGCAATCCCACCTCGACAGCCAAAGGGAGGCCCACGAGGCTGAGATGGAGCTAATGAAAGAAAAGCTCACTAATCTTGCCAAGGGGAAGAACAAGAATAACGATGACGAATCCGAATGGACCGAGGGTTTGTTCAAAAGTCCTTATGTCAACACCCGCACCAAGAAAATGGGAGAGCCGAGTTCCGAGAACAATGAGCCCAAAATGGTGGATTCTATCATGGCCTACATCGACCAAAAATTCAATGGGCTCAACATGGGGAAAGGCTCCGACACAAGCCTTTATCAATCATCCATCCTCATGAGTACTATAGCCGCTCTTCCTGATAAGTTCAAGATGCCCGACATAAGGAAATTCAAGGGCAACTCTTGTCCTATGGCTCACATTGAGACTTATATTTGGGCAATGGTTCTGAAGATGGTCTCCCCCAAGGTGATGGCTCAATGCTTTCCTCTCACTCTCGAAGGGGCAGCAAAATATTGGTATGCTACTCTCCCGCTCAATGTCCGTCTTGATTGGGACTCCGCCATGCTTGCCTTCAAGTCACATTACCAAGGCAACACCACTCACCGGCCCACAAGGAAAGAGCTAGAGAACACTACTCGAGACCACGAGTCCTTCATCGACTTCACGAGGAGATGGAATGATAAACTCTCCGAGATTGTGGAAAGGCCAAATACCAAGGAGCAAATGGACATCTTTCTCAAATGTCTCAAAATTGATCTCCGCACCCACCTAAGTGGGGCTTGCTATGCGGATTTCTCCCAAATGTATGAGGCGGGGGTCCGAATGGACGAGTTGCTCAAGGAAGTTAAGAAAAGTGCTCCTAGCTATGTTAGGTTATTTCCGCAAGTGCACGGGTGTATGTAGCATAGATAGTGCAAGAGCGAGTCGATCCCACGAGGACAACTTTACTTATAAAATATTTTTTTTTGCTTAAAATAAGAAAATAAAGAAAAGATAATGATTGGGGGTTATAAAATTGTTTGTCACTAAACTAGAAATGAAATTGCAACTACTATAACTTAGACAAAAACTCTTATATTTTAAGGAATCCTCGGGATTGGAACATCAACAACATATATTCATCAACTATCCATGCTCTATTTAGATTAAAGTTTCATTTTAAAACAAGGATGGTATCCTTGGCCTACACTACTTCTCACGATCAAGCAAGTAGCGTTTGTATTCTCATACTAATTATGCCCTATCTCTCGATGGCCCATAATTAGTAAGAATCCATTAAGTTTTCTTTATGAAAATCAGCATACTTTCCACTCAAGGAGCATCCCTAAGCCATTACACTACTCTCGTGAGTAATGAACTTAGTTCTGACTATATGGATCCGCTAATCAAGGTTCTCCGATCAGTACTTCCCTTGATTAAATAAGATTCATACAAATCATGGACGTCATCATGGTTGTAGGCGTTAGAGTTTGATATAGTAGAATTGTTTAAGATGAAGAGAAGAATTTCAGAGCATGACTACTTAATAAACATAAATGTTATTGAGTTTCCAACCCCAAGAAAATGGGGGATTACTCACAAGCCATATAAATAACAACAAGAATAAGATAAAGAAGAAAAGATAGAAGAAGAGATACTTATTCTGAATTGAAATGAAGATAAAAGACTTGAAAAGAACCTCTGAATATTATTGATGAAGAACTCAGAATATTGCTCAAGAAAAATTGAATATCTTTCACAAATTCTGAGAATTTATTGATGTTTGAGAGTACAAATTTTCACTATAGTAAGTTTACAATGTTTTTCCCATCTCTAAAACTACTGATATCTATCTCTATATATAGGCCTTGGACCAAGGGAAGTGATTATTCCCGGATGCCTCCTTGAAAAGGTGCCTTTTGGAGAAGTCTGGAAAATTGCTGAACAGGGGGTGCTCGGCCGAGTCAAGGAAGGTGCTCGGCCGAGCAAGCCTTCGAAAATGACTTCTGCCTTTCTGATGCCTATGCTCGACCGAGTCAAGGGTGGTGCTCGGCCGAGCAACTGCTGGAACACTTTTATTCTTCAATTTTCTTTGTCCAGTTAATTTGCTCTTTATTTATTTGTTTCACCTTCCTCCAAGAGATGTCCAAAGCTCATAATAATGCTCCAAAACCTGTATTATATATAAACATACTACCAAGTGCATTATATCCGCATAATGAGATAAAATCAAATAGTTTAAGCTAATAATTACTTAAAATAAGGTAAATAAACTATATTTTTGGACCTTAAATGACTATAAAATAGTCATTTATCAAGCTACCGCTACAAGGCCGCTTCCAACTCCACAAAAGAGGCCTCGGTCAACGCCGTCACAATCGATAAAGGGAATTACAAAAAGGTTCCTCCACCTCAAGGGAAGAAGTCTCGAAATGACCGTGTCTACACGCCTCTCCAAGGCATGACTCAAACCGAAGTGTTCGAAGTCCTCAAAGCAAAGGGTCAAGTCACACCCGTATAAGGGTACCAACCCAAGACGGTCCACCCCAATCATGCTCACCACAAATATTGTGGCTACCACCAATATAGTGGCCACACCACCGAGGAATGCTTCGTTCTCCGCAATGTCATTCAAGATCTCATAGACAAGAAAGAATTTGTAGTGACTAATGGCGAACATGTCAATGTAATAGAGATAGGAGAACTCGAGGGGACCACCCATTCAATCCCAATTGTGAATGGGGGCCCCAATGTTATGAATAAACTTGACAATTCTTGTTATGTTGTAACTTACGATGAGGTAATGAGGGAAGTACTAAAGAATAGGAAAAAGAAGCAAGATGGGAACGTCAACATGCTAACTCGATCCGGTCGAGTCATAGCAAGCAACCCTTCCACTTCCGCACCAAGCTCCTCTTCTCAAAGGCCACAAGCTCGCGACACTCCCGAAGATCCTCTACTTGTCTAACTCAAGAAAACTCAAGCCAACATCTCTATTTGGGACCTCATTGCATCCTCAAAGAAACACCGAGATCTTGTCATCCGCAATCTCAATGATACATCAGTTTCTCCCGATACTACTCCCGAGGACCTCACGGCAATGATCGGTCACATTCATTTTGGCAACGTCATCACCTTTGCCGATATGGACCTTCCACCATTTGGTTCCAACCACAAGGAGGCTATTTACCTCAAGGTACGAGCAAGGGGGAGGCCCATCTCAAGAGTCTTAGTGGACGGTGGTTCCACACTCAACCTCATGCCTGGCAGAATCATGGGCATACTGGGGCTTAAGGATTCCGATTTGAAGCCTTCTACTCAAGTAATCCGAGGTTATGACAGCACCGCCCGTACAGTCATGGGCATGATCGAAATAGACATTGAGTTTGGGAGCATGGTCATGTCCGTTCCATTCCAAGTGCTTGACATCCCGGCCTCGTTCAACTTGCTTTTGGGTCGACCATGGATTCACAGTTCTAATGCCGTCCCGTCAACTCTCCATCAATGTGTCAAGATCCGAAATGGTGATGAAACAGTGACCGTCATGGCTGAAAACGTCACTATCCACAGAAAAGGTGAGCCCGTCCATCAAGTTCAGCATGGTTTACCAGACTCCACTCTCTCCGACGTCTCAATCAACGCCATTGACAAAGAAGGGGGAAACGGATCATGGACCCCCAGCAATCACAAAGTCCTTCGCATGATGAGGAATATGGACTACTTCCCTGGTTTAGGCCTAGGGAAATATCAACAAGGAATCCTACATCCTGTGCAAGTCCCATTTGTCAAGAACACATTCGGTTTGGGGTACGAACCTTCCAGAGAGGACTTGAAACAAGAGCAAGCAATCATGAATGAAAAGGCCCGAGCTCGTAAAGAAGGCCGTCGTTATGAGGTCCCTAATCTAAGGCCTTACCGCAAGACGTTGAATGGCTATTTTGTCCGCCAAGGGGAAGACGTTCCATACATAATCTTTCCCGAGCCGTGGGTTAACAATAAAGGTGTCAAAAAGCCCGGTCTCGAAATCTTCTCCGATTGTGAGATCCAGAAATCCGAAAGGGAACCAACTCCAATGTCGCCCCGTGAATGGTGGGGAAGGAAGGTGACTATAGAGTCCGAGACAGAAATCATCGTGGGGGAAGAACTGACAGATTTAGCCTCCATGTTCGAAGAGCTTGCCATAATGAATGAATGCCAAGTCAGCGCCATCCACGACACCGTCATCATGAATGAGACTATCAGTGAGATCCCGCCAAGCTCCGAGCCGATCAACAATTGGTATTCTACGAAAGGGCCCGTGGTATCCGAAGAGGTCTTAGTCCAAGAAATGGGTTGCATACCCCGCACAGCAACAAAGGAAGAGCGGCTCACACTTACTTTTGAGTCCGAGAGTGTCTCTAATACCCTCACCCAAGAGGATTTGGAGGCCATAGCCGAGCGTGTGTTTCCTTTCTTTGCTAATGAAAAATTTGATATTTCTGAGTACCCTGAGATTGCAAACATCATAAATGATGAATTAACTAATAATGAACTTAACGAAAAAGTTAATAACGATTCAAATTATGATGAAATAGACCACGAAAACACAACATACTTAAATGAACTTGCTCAACAAGTCCGTAGTCGTGGTGAAAATGGTCCAGAGGCTGACGAAGAATTGCATGTTGTTAATCTGGGTACCGAAGAAGAGCCAAGAGAAACTAAGATCGGAAGCTTCTTCAAGGTGGACGACAGAGACAGATTGACTGCACTACTACGAGAGTTTGTGGATGTGTTCGCATGGTCATACAAAGACATGCCGGGTTTGGACAGAAAGGTAGCGGAGCACAGAATTCCGATCAGAGAAGATGCCAAGCCAGTAAAGCAGAAGCTCAGAAAGATCAAGCCAGAATGGTCTCTGCAAGTCAAAGAAGAGATTGAGAAGCTCCTCAGTGTGGGTTTCATCAAGGTTATCGAGTATCCGACATGGTTAGCCAACATCGTGACAGTCAGAAAGGCAAATGGCAAGGTTCGAGTTTGCGTGGACTTCCGGGATTTGAACAAAGCTTCCCCAAAGGATGATTTTCCACTCCCTAACATCGACATGTTGGTCGACTCCACTGCTGCCTACGAGGTTCGCTCATTCGTGGATGGGTTCGTTGGGTACAATCAGATTCTCATGGCCGAGGAAGATCAACATAAGACAGCCTTCACAACACCGTGGGGTACCTTTTGTTACACAGTCATGCCATTTGGGTTAAGAAACGCTGGAGCTTCCTACCAAAGAGCCGTGACAGACTTGTTCCACGATATGATTCACAAAGAAATCGAGGTCTATGTGGACGACATGATCATTCACTCCAAAGGGACCGATGGTCAACATTTAATCGATCTCCGCAAGTTCTTCGAAAGGCTTCGTCAACACAAGATGAGGCTCAACCCTGAAAAGTGCACGCTCGGGGTTATCCGAGGCAAAGTCCTTGGTTATATGGTCACTGAAAGGGGAATTGAAGTAGACCCCTCCAAAATCAAGGCAATCATTGACATGCCTCCTCCAAAGACGCAGAAAGAGATCAAAGGTTTCATGGGCAGACTGCAATACATCAGTCGGTTTGTGCATCAACTCACTTCCATGTGCGAGCCAATCTTCAAGCTACTCAAGAAGAATGTGGCTCTAGAATGGACCGACGCGTGCCAAGAAGCCTTCAACCAAGTGAAGCATTACTTGACGTGCCCTCCTGTTCTAGTTCCGCCGCACAAGGAGAAGCCTCTTTTGCTCTATCTCACTGTAAATGATGAAGCCCTAGGGGCTATGTTAGCACAAGAGCAACGAGAGTCCAAAAAGGAGAATACCATTTATTTTGTCAGTCGCCGATTCCAAGGAGGCGAAAAGAACTACTATGTCTTAGAGAAGTCATGTTCAGCATTGGTTTGGGTCACTCAAAAGCTCAAACACTATATGGAAGCTTTTCCGATCAAGCTAGTAGCAAAGGTGGACCCGCTCCGCTACATCTTCGAGAAGCCTTTCATGTCAACAAGAATAGCCAAATGGTACTTCATGCTCGCCGGCTATGATATCACTTACGTCACACTAAAATCCGTTAGGGGGAAAGTGTTCAGTGACCAGCTTGCCGAATTCCCGTGTGACGAAGTGAAGGGGGAAGACGCAGTTCCCCGACGAGCATTTAATTTGTACTGCAACCGAGGAAAATAAGTGGCAACTTTTTTTCGATGGCGCCGCCAATAAACACGGTTTTGGTATAAGAATATTGCTTGTCGATCCAAAAGACATCTACACTCCCATTGCCATCCGTCTGGAATTCGAAGCTACCAACAACATTGCCGAGTACGAAGCATGCGTAGCAGGGCTCGAAGCAGCTCTCGAAAGAAACGTCACGGAACTAGAAGTATTCGGTGACTCTTTGCTCCTTATCAATCAGCAATCGGGTAAATGGCGAACCCAAGACCCGACTCTCCAACAGTATGGTCAGCACCTTGAAGAATTGGTTGAACAATTCCAAGAGATCACTTTCAACTACCTGCCAAGGGATAAGAATCGCTTAGCCGATGCACTGGCCACCATAGCATCATTATTCGAAATGCCCAAAGGGAAAATGGTGAAGCCTTTCAAAATTGCCCGAAGGAACAGTCCGGCATACTGCATGAATATCGAGATCAACGAGGTTCAAACAAACTCTCCGTGGTATTCGGATATCATGAATTTCCTCAGAGATGGCACTTATCCCGAGAATAGCAATAAGAAATCTCAAGCGGCCCTGCAAAGGCTAGCCTCTCGGTACGCACTGATTGGGGACCAAGTCTACAAAAGGCACCACGACGGGATCAATCTCTTATGTGCCAATGAGGCCGAAGCTCAAGAGATAATGTGTGAAGTGCACGAAAGAGAGTGTGGACCCCACATGAATGGGTTTATACTGGTCAAGAAGATACTCCGCATTGGTTACTATTGGAGCACTATGGAACGAGACTGTATCGAGAAAGTCAAAAGGTGTGCCAAGTGCCAATTTCATGCTAATCTACAACATGCTCCACCCTCGCAACTTTACAACATGGTCACACATTGGCCTTTCTCTTGTTGGGGGATAGACATCATCGGCAAAGTCCATCCTGCTGGAAGCAATGGGCAGTCATTCGTCCTAGTGGCCGTCGATTACTTCACAAGGTGGGTCGAAGCACAAGCCTATCGGACCCTCAACGCCAAGAAAGTGGCCGAATTTGTAAAGATTAATATCATGTGCCGATACGGTGTGCCTCATGAAATCATTTCCGACAACGGCTCTCACTTTGAGAAGGAAATGGATGCACTTTTGGTAGAATACAAGATTACCAAGCACAAGTCATCTCCTTACCGTCCCCAAGCAAATGGCGCGGTCGAAGCAGCAAATAAGACCATCGAGACCATCGTCAAGAAAATGGCCTCAACAGGAAAGGATTGGCCCGAGAAACTACCTTTAGCATTGTGGGGCTACCGCACATCAATACGGTCAGCAACAGGAGAAACTCCTTATGCATTAGTCTACGGTTCTGAAGCCGTACTCCCAATCGAACTTGAAGTCCCATCTCTACGGGTCCTCCTCGAGAATCAAGTCAACGAAGTCGACTGGATGCAAAGTCGATATGAACAGCTAGCCTTACTCGACGAGAAAAGGCTAAGAGCACTCGAACGCACAGGGGCGTATCAGCAAAGGATGGCAAGAGCTTTCAACAAAAGGGTAAAGCCTCGAAACATCAATGTGGGAGATTTGGTCTTAAGACAACATCCTCCTAACACCATGAATCCCCTGGGGAAATGGGGACCCCAATGGATCGGTCCGTATGTGGTCAAAAAGATACTAAGCGGCGGTGCAGTCCGGCTCGTGGATTTTGATGGTGACCAGCTACCAAAGGAGGTCAACCTCGACAAGCTCAAGAGGTTCTACGCTTAATAAACAAAGACCATAAAAAAAGTTGGAAAAAAAAAAAAATCACTCGCTAGGTTGAAAACCCGCAAGGGCGGCCTAGGCAAAAATTAGAGCACGTGCAAAAAAGAAGCCCGCTAGAATGAAAACCCGAAAGGGCGGTCTAGGCAAAAAACAGGGTGCACACACAAAAAAAAAAATGGTCTTTGTTTGTTTGAACTACGGAGACCTGAGCCTCCCAACTGGAGGAACGTAGGCAACCTTCGGGTGCGGTCTAAAACATATCAAAAATACCCAATTCACTTCAAATAACAAGATGCAATTTTTATTCATTCAATGAATTATTCAAGCCATTACAACGGATTTATTGAGCAACAAAAGACATCAAAACATTAAATCCTAAAACAAAGTGGTCTAATTTAATTGCAATCTGTTAGGGTACTAAGAAAAGTCCAATTTTCTCTTAGCCTTCAAAGGACCACCCGATCGTCTCTCAATCCTTTTCTTCTTGGGTAACGGAGGAGCACTGATACGCACCGAAACCTTCTGTGTTGCAACACGTCTCCTAGCATAAAAGTCATCCAAAGGAGTACCGAAAAGTTCAGCGAGAATGTTACTCGAATCAGCAGCAGCCTCCCTATATCTCAAAGCGCTGCTAGGCTCAAAACCCTATCCCAACAACTCGGCACGGAGCACGTCGACCCAAGTGATGCCACGATAAAGGGTGCCAAATAAATAATCCAAGCAGCTCTCTGGAAGGAAGACACTCCCCCGATGCAGAGGAGCAAAAGCCCAACGGTTGCGATCATCTCCCCAAGCCGACTGAAGCTCACTCGAGAAGTCCGGACCCATGTAAGCAACTGGACGAAGCATTCCATCCCTCGGAAAAGGAATTATCTGTTGGTGACCAAACCGCCGCAGAACCCGCTCTGGCTGGTAAAATGAAGAATCTCTCAAACCGGGTACAACCACGTGCTGAAAACCAAGAGTCCATTCCACAAAAGGACGAACACCCCAAGAAGGAGGACACCACTCAATATCAACGGTTACCCGAGAGGCAAAGAATTTCTTCCAACCATCTTCAGATAAGTCCCGGATCAACAGCTTCCTCCTATGAACAGCAAAAGGAGACAAATCACCATCCGGGGAATAAATCTTGAAGTGCTCTCGGAGCCATATGGTCAAGAGAAAAGGGCTTCCCCGACACATCTTGCCGGTCCTATGTAACTCATCAAGGCCGTGCAACGTCTCCCCTACGATAAGAGGGATCATACTAAATTGTTTCCCCTTGGCTTGCAAAATAATCTCATCCAAATGCGCATCCGAAGTTCCGAAGGGTGCAACAAACAGTACTTCACTAAAGAGACAAGAGGCCATGGCATTCCTCTTGAAAGATTGAACCACCGGATCCTCCGAGTGTAAACTGAAGAACATCGGCAACTCAGTTATGTCAACCACAGTACCGTGCAATATCTTCCTCACGTCCTCAACAGGGAGATTCAGTAACTCAACCCAAGAGTCAATGGCACCACGGTGATATTTAGGGACGGCAATCCGACCGGCCAAAGGCATACCAAGGATGGCCCCGAAATCATCAACAGTCGGCACCATTCCGCAAAGTGAAAAGAATTCGGAACCCGAAGTCTTTAATGAAGGCCTTCTTGGGATGGGTCTTGAAAGAATACACAAAAGTGCCCAAGTCCTTTTCATAACCACTAACAACCTTGGCATCAAGAACAAAAGAATTGGAAGCCATGGAAAATGTTGATCACAAGCAAAGTTGAGCAATAATATAATGTTCAAAAATGGCAGAAAAGAGCTGTGAAGATCAAGTGGTCGAACAGAAGATGATATTATAGCTGTTGGGGTTTCTTTTGGCCAGCAAATGTCAAGCCCGGAATTCCGCCTCCCAGACGTGCGCGCCACCCGCCAGTGGTCTGAAATGCGCGCGCGTCCCAAGCCCACAGAGGAAAGCGCGCGCCTCCCAAGTATAGATCACTTCAGAAAAGGGCCTTGTCAGAGACCTCCAGCCTAAATCAAGACACAGTCCCGGTCCTCGGACACCCAGTTGGGCACACCTTCTTCTGGTCCGCCTTAAGGCATGTCAAAGATTGAAAGTAGGATAGAAACTCCCACTCAAAAGTAGGCTGTCCTTCTCTAGATTCCGAAATCCCTAAGTTCTGTCACGGGTGCGATGCACCCCTCAAGAGTCAATCTCAACATTTCATCCCCAGCAGGAACATTTTTCTGGTCACGGTCAACTGTGCCTGCACCCCACAATTCAAAAAGTCAAGTGTGACTCCAAGTGGCACGAGACTTCAAAGCAATACCTCATCAACGGATTTCACTAACGGATCCGTCCTCAAAGGTTCACCAACGGCCTCCTCAAAGGTTCACCAACGGCCTCTTCAAAGGTTCACTAACGGCCTCATCAACGGATTTCACTAACGGATTCGTCTCCAAAGGTTCACTGACGGCCTCTCCAAAGGTTCACTAACGGCCTCATCAACGGATTTCACTAACGGATTCGTCCTCAAAGGTTCACTGACGGCCTCCTCAAAGGTTCACTGACGGCCTCTCCAAAGGTTCACTAACGGCCTCATCAACGGATTTCACTAACGGATTTTTCCCCAAAGGTTCACTAACGGCCTCTCTAAAGGTTCACTAACGGCCTCATTCAACATATTCAGCCAGCAGGTTCACCTAACAGATCATGCCACCCCCTCTATCAACAAAAGCCGCTCACACAGGGAGCGCACCACTATCTCTCGCAATTTCAAATTCCTGCTTTCATCGAGTCTTTGCTTTTTCTTGGTGATGTCCTCGGCGGGTGTTTTTAACTTTCGTCGACGTGTTTTGCTTTGCAATCCACGTCGCCGAGGGGCTCTGTAGACACCCCGCCTTGGACCGCTCACCCCGATTGCACATTTGATCTTGTGTTTCTCCCCATTTTAAGTGTTTCTCGTTAGTTTCTGTCACTTCCGTTAAGTTCCTGACTGACTTCGTTAAGTCCAGGGACTAAACTGAATGACAGGGCTGACTTTCTAGTCCATTCTGTCAAAATTGCCTTCTCTAAGTATCGCGCCTCCGACAGGAGGAGCCAGACGCGCGCGCCTCCCGCCCCCAAAGCAGGAAGCGCGCGCCTCTGGGCGTCAGTTACATATTTCTGGCCAGGATTCTCTCCCTTGCTCAATTTACAGGATTTTGCCCGGGAATGATTTTTTGGTGACTGAGTTTGGTACCAAAAACATCCCTCTTTCACCTATAAAAACCTCCCTTTACCTCCATTTTCAAAGGACGGAAACTTGAGACAAGAATTGACACAAAAACTTTGACTTTACCAAATTTCCTACTTTCAAAGCATTTTCCAAAGGATTTCTCCAAGTAATTCAACAAAAAGTGTTTGAAGTCTCTTGAAGTCTAGGTAAAGCCATTTCTTTCCCCTTCTCAGCTTCATCTCTTTTCTCTTTCTTTTTGTATTATCAAAGTGCAATCACCCAAAGCATTTTGGGACATGACTCTAATGATCACCTCATCTCGTTGAGGTTGGTTAAGGAGTCATCTCCTACATTCCAAACTCTATTTTAAAACCCCTTTTATGATTTAAAGAAGAAGAAGAAGAACGTTTATTATTCATGTAGATTTTGATCACGCAAGACCAACTTTAGTTGGGTAAGATGGGTGTTTCGGTACTTCCCATCTCGTAATCTAACCCCCGAACCTCAAAACAAAGAATCTCTGTTTTCGTAATCAAACTTAGGCTATCATCAATAGGTTTTTCTTATGTTCCTCAAAACATAGGTGGCGACTCTAAAAACAAGTTAGACATCCTAGGACATACTCACGCGCTCTAGCCGAAGCCGTGGTTCCCCCGGGGTATCTACAAGTTCAAACAAATGAAGACCATTTTTTATTTTTACTAGCGGGTAACCCGTGCTCTGCACGGGAAACCAATACTATGTCTTAAATTTTTTTTTAACTATAGTTAACTAATATTGTAATCATCATTTTAACTAATACTATTAATAATAAAAATTAATCTATATGATTACTATTATTATAATAACTATTATAATTAATTAATACCATTGATAGTAATAGTTAATATATATATTAATAGCAATGATTAGTCTATATAATAATAATTATTAATATAATTATTATAATAAAATAATATTATTAATAATAATAGTTAATTGATAGAGTAACTATTATGATTAATTAATATTAAAAATTAATAATCTAACTTATATAATAACTATTATAATTAACTAATACTAATAATAGTAATAGTTAATGTATGTAGCCTATTATAGTTAACCAATACTATTAATAATAAAAAATAACTTATAAAGTAACTATTATGGTTAACTAATACTATTAATAGTAATAATTAACTATATAGTAACTATTATAGTTAACTAATACTATTAATAGTAATATTTAACTTGTATTGTAACTAATATTGTTAACTAATACTATTAATAGTAATAGTTAACTATAATAGTAACTATTATAATTAACTAATAATATTAATAGTAATATTTAACTTGTATTGTAACTAATACTATTAATAGTAATAGTTAACTAATATAGTTAACTATAATACTAACTATTACTAATAAGAGTAATAGTTAACTATAATGGTTAACTATTATAGTTAACTATTACTAATAATAGTAATAGTTACTATAATAGTTAACTATTATAGTTACCCTTTTTAGTAACTATTATTATTAGTTAATAGTATTAGCTAATGAAAAGAAAATGAAAAGTCACTTATTTATTAGTATGTTGTTGATGTGGCTTCTCCAAATGCAACCTTTCTCCATTGTTTGTCCACATGTCAACACCATAGCTCTTTTGGCCAACTTTAATATATATATATATAGATTTTTTGTGTGTGCACCCTATTTTTTACCTAGACCGCCCTTTTGGGTTTTCAATCTAGCGGGCTTCTTTTTTGCACGTGCTCTAATTTTTACCTAGGCCTCCCTCTCGGGTTTTCAACCTAGCGAGCGACTTTTTTTTTTAATGGTCTTCATTTGTTAAGCATAAAATTTCTTCAACTTGTCGAGGTTGACTTCCTTCGGCAGTTGATCTCCGTCCAAATCTGCTAGTCGGACTGCACCGCCGCTTGATATCTTCTTGACCACGTACGGGCCGATCCACCGAGGCCCCCATTTCCCGAGGGGATTCATGGCATTAGGAGGATGTTGTCGTAGAACCAAATCCCCTACTTTGATGTTTCGGGGATTCACTCTTTTGTTGAAAGCCCTTGCCATTCTTTGTTGGTATGCCTTTGTGCGTTCGAGTGCTCTTAGCCTTTTCTCGTCAAGGAGGGCTAGTTGTTCGTACAGACTTTTCATCTAGTCAACTTCATTGACTTGATTTTCGAGTAGGACCCGTAGGGAAGGCACTTCGAGTTCTATTGGGAGCACAGCTTCGGAGCCATAAACCAATGCGTACGGAGTTTCTCCGATTGCGGTCCGTATTGATGTGCGGTAGCCCCACAATGCTAGAGGTAGCTTTTCGGTCCAATCCCTTCCTGTTGAGGCCATTTTCTTTACGATGGTCTCGATTGTCTTGTTTGCTGCTTCGACCGCACCGTTTGCTTGAGGGCGGTAGGGGGATGATTTGTTCTTTGTGATTCTATATTCAACTAACAGTGCATCCATCTCTTTCTCGAAGTGAGAGCAATGGTCGGAGGATGAGAGATTATGTGAGAATTGAGGGTTTTATGGCCGGAATTGTGAGGTTAAGGGATAGAGTTGAATTTTCGGCCATGGTTGCTTTTGGAGTGATTTTGGGTTTGTTAATGGTGAAGATGGTGTTTGGGAGGTGTAAGGAGGTCAGGGAAGCTTTTTAATGCCGGAATCAATGGAGATATTGTTATACACACCCGTAAAACTTATGAATACATCTGTAACTGTAATTTACAGTGTTGTATTATTTAAAATTTCAAGCTATTAACGGATGTATTCATAAGTTTTACGGGTATGTATAACATAACCCTAGATTTTATTAAAAAGGTAAAAAAAAAAAAAAAAAAAAAAAGATAATTTTGGGAGAAGCTATTGTCACTACAGTTTTTACTTTTCTACTATATTTATTTGTACAATTTAATATTTTGACCCAAATGGTCTTCATTTTCTAAAAGTAAAAAACGTAATGGCATTAGCCCTTCCCTATTTTTGAACACAAAATTTTAGAGAAAACTAGTTTTTTTAGTTATATTTTTTTTTTTTTGTATTTTCAAGCTGTTTCTAAATGTTCGTCAAATATTTAAAAGTAGAAAAAAAGTAAATTTTTTATATTTATGATGAAAAAAGTTGGCAAAAACTCTCTTGAGACCGTCCTACAGTGAAAAAAAGCTGCACACCATCTCACAGTGAGACATATTACTTTCTCCTTTGAAAATGCTATTTTTAAAAATACATTTTTCCAATATTGTGTCGGAAATCAGTGACACTGTCACTTATTGAAAAGTGTCGGTAATTTAGTTCGTTAAATATTTAAAAGTAAAAAAAAAGTAATTTTTTAAAATTTATGAAAAAAATAGTTGGCAAAAACTCTCTTGAGACCGCTCACAGTGATAAAAAGTTGCACATCAATTTTGTAATTAATTGATACATGTTCATTTAATTAGGGGTATAATGGAATAATAAGGTATAAATTTTACTCCATCCGTCTCATTTTAAATTTTAAAAATTTTCATTTTGACTGTTCTATTTTAAACTTCAAAACATAAAAAGAAAAGTTCTTTTTATACTTATTCATTTGTGTGCCTCACATGTCGTACTCACAACAATTACCCAATAATTATTCTTTACACAATTTCTCTCCTAACAAACCTTCTACACTCACAACATATCAACTTTTTCATAATTCTTGAACCTGTTTTTTTAACCAAAAAAAAAAAAAACTTTAACCCTAAGCCTAACCCTACCTCCCCCCCCCCCCAAAAAAAAAAAAACTTATTTCACTCATATTAATTTTTTTTAACCCTAAGCCTAACCGTACCTCCCCCCCCCCCCCCAAAAAAAAAAAAAAAAACTTATTTCACTCATATTAAAATTATTTTTTTTAACCCTTTAACCCTAAGCCTAACCCTAAAGGGCCTAAACCCCCTTAAACTTTAACCCTTATTAAAACAAGAATTTTTATAACTTATGGAGAAATTAACTTCCCCAAAATTTTCTCAAAAAGTAAATAAGTTAAGGGAGTAGGAAATTATGATGTGACTTCTCCACATCTCAGCCTTTTCTTGTTTGACTTCTCTACATCTCAGCCTTCTCCACTTCCAAACATTTCTCTCCCCCCTCTCTCTCCAACGACGGAAGAAGCTGAGGACCGACGACGGCAATCTTGGTACTGACCTCACCAATTCAGGCGAATTGATTTCATCCTAATCCATTTTCATTTTCTTCTTTAAGTTCTGTTTGGCAATTGATTTCATCCTAATCCATTTTCATTTTCTTCCAACTACAGAGGCAAATATTCTCTTTCTTGAATCACCAATTCAGGCGACATCATGACTTCGAAATCGCTGGTCAGTGTCACTTCACTTTCTTTTAGTCTCTTTTGCTTACTTCTCTTGGATTTTTAACATTTTTTTTTCAATGGGTAAAGGTTCTTAAGGACTATTTGTAGATGAATGGGTATACGTATTACTCCCTCCGTCCCAAATGAAACTGAAAGAACTATGCTGAGAATAAAACATAAAGAAAGGAAGTTTGTGTGTTTTATCATGCTGAAATGTACACCCATTTATAGCACTAAAATAGAAAATTTCTGGAGCTAACTCCCTGAACTAACTCCCTAACAAAACTAATTTGACTTAGTAGACAAAGGACTAAGTCAGCAATACAAACAAGTAGTAACAGCAAGAAAATGAAACTACTAACTAGGATATACCAAAAAAAAGAGCAAGCACTAATATTTAACACTCCCCCTTAGTGCATGCTTACGATCAATTAAACCAAGAGCATCACGAAAAATCTCGAGTTTCGGTTTCGGCAATGCTTTAGTATACACATCAGCTACTTGATCACTTGTTCGAACATTTTTCAACTCAATTTCTTGCTGCAGAACTTTCTCCCTAATAAAATGATGTTGAACTTCAATGTGCTTTGTTCGAGCGTGGAACATCGGATTCGATGCAAGCTTGACTGCACTTTCATTGTCGAACCACATAGAAACTGGATAGTCCACCCTCCCATAAATATTGGAAACTAATTGCTTCAACCAAACACACTCCTGGGCAGCCATTGTAGCAGCACAATACTCAGCTTCTGTGCTTGAAAGAGTAACATTTGGTTGTTTCTTGCTGCACCAAGAAACTGCAGCGGAACCCATACTAAAACAATACCCTGTTGTTGATCTTCTATCATGACTATCACCTGCCCAATCAGAGTCTACGAACCCACTTAGTAGAAAGAAATTCTTCTTCTTATACAGCAAACCGAATTCAAGCGTGCTCTTCACATATCGTAATATCCTCTTCCCCGCATCCATGTGAGATACCTGTGGATTTTCCATGAATTGAGAAATAACACCCACAGCATAAGACAAGTCTGGCCTTGTTATAGTTAAATAAATTAAACTACCAACAAGCTGCCTAAACTTTTGTGGATTCTCAAAATGCTTACTAACTAGGATATACCAAAAAAAAAAAGAGCAGGCACTAATATTTGACACTAAGGTTCCTAGTTTGCTTTATCGTGATATACATTGCTTTCCCATTTTAAATTGTTTTTGGGTTTTCTGTTTTGTTTTGTTTATGTTAATGTATTATTGTTTCTAAGAAGATTTCTTGTATCTACACTAGGACTTTTGGGGTGGTTACTCCACCTCAAGTAAAGAAATCAAAAGGTTGGAGCTTCTGTATGAACAAGAGGGGCTTCAGCACGAACGAGAGGGGCTTCTGAATGAACGAGAAGTGATGAAAAAAAGGTCGGAGCTTCTGACTGAACAAGAGGGGCTTCTGCGCGAGATCGAAGAGCTGATGAAAAGAAACAAGGCACTGAAGAAGCAGCTGCTACAATGAACTTGTTTTTTAACTCAATGTTTTCTCAAATGTTACTGTTTAATAGCCTTCCCAAAATGACATGTTCTCCCTCATTGTCCTGAGTATTAAGTTTGAACTTGAAGTAGTTAGTTTTGTCTTGAAATTTCCTGATATTGTGTCTTCATTGACCTGTTAATGAAGTAGCTTAGTCTCGTTCTGTAATGTTTGTATTCACAATGTGGCCCCTAAATTAATTCAAAATATTATCTGTCGCTGAGTGACAATTACAGGTGATCCATTGTTATGAGCTTATAAAAATTTGACTTAGTCTATACAAACGCACGGGTTTATAATCCAACCAATATTATTTTATTTGTTTATAAAGAGTATGGTAATAAAAGTTTTTAAAAAAAAAAATTGTAACATAGGTCAATAAATTTTGTGTACATAAATTGGTATCAAATGTTACAAAAATTGACTTAGTAAATAAAAACGCACGGGTTTATTGTCCTTCCAATAATATCTTATTTGTTTAGTTAATGTGTCCAATTTATTTAACAAAGAAGGGGATCATGTGCTTCCTTTGTCAACCAAGACACTTGAGCTTATAAAGATTTGACTTAGTCTATAAAAACGCACGGGTTTATTTTCCATCCAATATTATTTTATTTGTTTTAAAGAGTATGGTGGTGGGAATTTGGTGGGAAATCAACGACGGAGTCCGTCGGGTAGGATTTTGAACTTGAAGGACTAGATGGGGAAGCGGAATTTGAAGGCGTTTTGGAATTTGAGCTTCTTTTGTTGCCGGAATTTAATATATTAATATTTTAAAAAAATATATATTTTTAAAATATTTTTTTACCCAAATGAAATAATTAAAATTATATATTATGATAATAATTAATAGCTTAAATTTTATATTTTGATATTTAAAAAAAAAGTGTAAATATTTTTTTAAAGCAATGAAATATCATAAATAAAATGTTGCATATTTCTTATATAAAAAATTGATAGATTTTAAGAAAATATGTTTCACAATGAAATCACTATATTGCTTCTTGATACACTAATTAACAAGGTAATTGTCATTTCTATATTTTAAAGTTATAATATATTAAAAATATGCATATAAATATTATATATTTTCATTTATTAATTTGTTTGTATATAGAGTTTTACTTTTTTAATTTTTTAAAAAAAAATTAAATGACAATTATATTATTTTGTTTTAAAGTTTGATGATTTAATATTTAACTTTTTACCCTTTTAGTTTTGGAAATTTTATTAAACCCCTTAAAAGGAAAATTAAGTTCCAATTTGTTAGTCACGTGCTCGGCACATGAGGATTTAACAAGAAATCATTAAGGTGATGATTCCTCCGTTCGCTGCGTCGCTTGGGGTCTGCTCCAGAGTTTTAAATGAAAAGAAAGGAAAGGAAGTGGAGGGATGAGAAGGGAGAAGAAGAGTTTTAAAATAAATTTTATTTTTGATCTTTTTAATTTAAGAAATTTCATCTAACCCCCTTATAAGGAAAATTAATTTAAATTTGGCATAATTTGTTAGGGTTTAACGAGTTTTTCAACAAATTCTATTAAAAATCCCTTAACTGACGAAAACTTTGCATGTGAGACCCCTAAGAAATTAGGTGTTTGATTAATTGTGAGGAAGGGTCATATTAACATTAAAAAATTATAATTAAGATAAACTACAATTTCTAACCTAAATTAAAATAATATGTAACATAAATTACTATGAAATTTAAATTTCTAAGAATAAAACAATATTTAACATAAATTACTAGTTAAAGTTCAACAAAATTAAAAAAATAAATTGACTATCATTCTGGAACAGAGATATTTATAATAATAGAGAACAAAGAAATTAGGTGTTTGATTAATTGAGTGGAAGGGTCATATTAACATTAAAAAATTATAATTAAGATAATTTTGTCTAAATTCAAATTAAGATGTACCTGTTATTTGTCAAATACTCCCTCCGTCCCAGTTTAAATAGGACTTACTTCCCTTTTGGTCCGTCTCACCTCAAATCGGACTATCCAAAATGGCAAATAATCTTCACTATTCTTTCCACTCATTCTCTCTCATACTTTACTTTAATACTCACAACACCAATTAAATTAATATTCCTCCTACTTATTCTCTCTCATACTTTAATTTTCACACTCACAACACTTCTCTCTTACATCATTTTTTCTTAATCACCGTGCCAATAAAGTTGATCCGATTTGAGATGGGACGGAGGAAGTAAGTGATAATTTTAGATTTGAAAAATAAAAAAAGATTGACATCCCTTCCCCCTATTTCTTTTCTTTGACTTTTTCTTTTCTTCTTTTCTCCAGACAACTCCCTTCCCCTACCCCTCTCATCCCTTCCCCCTACCCATCTACTTCTTTTCTTTCCCCTCTTTTCTCCTTACCCCTCTCTTCCCATACCCCTCTCTTCCCTTCCCCCTACCCCTCTACTTCTTTTCTTTCACTTCTTTTCTCCTATCCAAACATTTCTCCTCTCTCTCTCTCTCTCTCTAAAAAACTAAAAATATTTTTTTGTAACAATATATATAAAAGAAATAAAATTTTCAGACTTTATATTAAATAATTAAAAAATGAAAAATAAAATAAAGTTTTTGTCCCTACGAGGTTTTGTGTCGGTTAACATGAATTATTTGGTGGAGGTAGATGTTATTATATGACGCAACTGCCTCCATACAAAAAGATACTCCGTCCATCCCACTAAATCTCTTTAGAACTACAATTTCTAACCTAAATTAAAATAATATTTAACATAAATTACTAACACACTTTTGGAAAAAATTTGAACCTTAAAATGAGATGGATGGAGTATTAAAGACTTTTCTATTTTAGGACCTTTTATCAGTCTTATACCATATGGTATAGGGCCTTTTATCAGTCTTATACCATATGGTATAGGACTTTATTCCTTAGTATTTTTTTATTTTTTTAGTCTTATAGTATTGATATAAGACTTTTTTTCAGTCTTATACCAATGGTATATGGCTTTTTTCAGTCTTATACCAATGGTATAAAATCAAATTTTATTTTTTTTTAAGAAAAATATGAAAAATGATGAAAAAATACTCTTATACCTAGGTATAAAAGTATTTTTAGTCTTATATTTCTTTTCTTTGACTTCTTCTTTTCTCCAGACAACTCTCTTCCCCTACCCCTCTCATCCCTTCCCCCTACCCCTCTACTTCTTTTCTTTCACCTCTTTTCTCCTTACCCCTCTCTTCCCATATCCCTCTCTTCCCTTCCCCTACCCCTCTACTTCTTTTCTTTCACTTCTTTTCTCCTGTCCAAACATTTCTCCCCTCTCTCTCTCTCTAAAAAGCTAAAAATATTTTTTGTAACAATATATATAAAAGAAATAAAATTTTCAGACTTTATATTAAATAATAAAAATATGAAAAATAAAATAAAGTTTTTGTCCCTACGAGGTTTGTGTCGGTTAACATGAATTATTTGGTGGAGGTAGATGTTATTATATGACGCAACTGCCCCCATAAAAAAAGATACTCCGTGCATCCCACTAAATCTCTTAAAAACAACTCCACCTTATTAACGGCACCCTTTTCTTCCTTTGGGAATATTGCACAAACATACATCCTATGGATATAACGGATAGCCGGGTGTACTATTTGGGAAGCTTTGGCGCTCTTAGTTGAAAAACGTGGTTCTCCTGTGATTTGTTCCCAAAAACGGGCCGCGTTAAAATGTTCGGGATAATCGTTTTTGATGTCTCTTTGTCTAGGCCAATGTAGGAGGTTGTTCATTTGGTCGTGGGTAAGGTAGTAAACGTCATTTAGAAGGCGAAATTTTATTTCTATAACCTGAAATTCCTCACCGGTGACTTTATCTACCATGTCATGTGTTTTCTTTTTCATGGTGCTTAGGAACTCAAATGTTATCCTTCTATAAGTCGGTGACCCTATAATCGTAAATTCTTGCGCTTCCAACCCTTGGTGTAAATCCCAAACATTTTGCCTAATGCCTAGGGCTTCCATTGCGTCATAATCCGCAAATTGTGTAGGCCTTAGATTCTTTTTAGAGAGAAAAACAAATCTATCCTTCTATCATGTTGTTTCGAATTCAATGCCCAAAGTGTTTATTTCGATACTCACATTTGGATTATTTTGAATTGGGGCTCCAAAGCTATGGGGTAAATCATTTATGCGAACACGCATGGAAGAACTTGATGCATTATTCTTTCTAGTTTTCTTAGGGGGAAAGGGATTGCTTGGCGCAGCCACAATTTCATTGTCTTTTCTGGTCATACTCCTTCTACCATCCATTATAACAATAACCAAGGCTAGTTCCCAGCAACAATAACCAGAGCAAAAATATGAATAGTAAGCACAACTATAACCCAGCAAAATCTAGAGAGAGAAGGTTAAGGAATTTATTACCCGGTTGATGAAAGCTTGTTAAATGTCCTTGAACTTGAGTTAACTCACTTTTCTTTCGGCTTGAAACCTTCCAATTCGCAATCTTTGAATTCCAATTTGACCAAAATTCGAAATCTTGATTTTTTTTGGGGAAGAACAAGGGTTTTGGGTATGAGTGATTTTGGTCTGAAATTGATTGATTTTGTGGTGGTTTTATGTTTGGTGATGTGAACAATGTTGGAGGATGAGAGATTATGTGAGAATTGAGGGTTTTATGGCCGGAATTGTGAGGTTAAGGGATAGAGTTGAATTTTCGGCCATGGTTGCTTTTGGAGTGATTTTGGGTTTGTTAATGGTGAAGATGGTGTTTGGGAGGTGTAAGGAGGTCAGGGAAGCTTTTTAATGCCGGAATCAATGGAGATAGTCGGAATTTTGGTGGAGTTGAGAGGTGGTAAGCGGGTTGAATGAGGGTTTTAGAGAGAGAGAGAGAGAGTGAAGATGAAGATGAAGAAGAGTGAAAAAAAATTAACAGACCCGTCTTTTGACTGAACGATGCGTCTGTTGTTTGAGAATTTGTCCGATCTTCCTTTCCCTCATACCCGATCGCGCGCCACTGTATACCCGATCGGGTATATTATTTCCTTTTTTTTTTTTTTTTTTTGGAAAACTAGCATTAGAAAAAAGCAGAAACATAATAATAACAAAAATAAATAAATAAATAACTTTAAAAGTAAAAACAATGAAATAATCCATCGGTTACCGCCCCATAACGCAAAAAATGACTCCGTCACAAGAATTAAGAAGAGTATAAATGTTGTGAGTATGAAAACTGAGTGGGAGATAGAAAGTGTAAATGTTGTGAGTGTAAAAGTAAAGTGGGAGAGAGAATGAGTGAGATAAATAGTAAAGATTCTTTCTTTTTTTGGTAGTGTGCCCATTTAAATGGGACACCCAAAAAGGAGGTTTGTGCCCATTGTAATGGGACGGAGGGAGTATATATTTGTCACTTTTAGTCAATCGGATGTAACTTTGGCCAATAATTTAAATAAAAATAAATTTGAACCCAAATCGGCCCTTTTCTGTACACTGCAATATTCTGCAAACCTTTTCTTCTCATAAACCTCGAAATTCTTGTCATAATGGCCCCAATATTCTTGAACCTATTTTTTTAACAAAAAAAAAAAAAAAAAAACTTTAACCCTAAGCCTAACCCTACCTCCCCCTCCCCCCCCCCCCCAAAAAAAAAAAAAAAAAAACTTATTTCACTCATATTAAAAAAAAAAATTTTAACCCTTTAACCCTAAGCCTAACCCTACCTCCCCCCCCCCCAAAAAAAAAAAAAAACTTATTTCACTCATATTAAAAAAAAAAATTTTTAACTCTTTAACCCTAAGCCTAACCCTAAAGGGCCTAAACCCCCTTAAACTTTAACCCTTATTAAAACAAGAATTTTTATAACTTATGGAGAAATTAACTTCCCCAAAATTTTCCCAAAATGTAAATAAGTTAAGGGAGTAGGAAATTATGATGTGACTTCTCCACATCTCAGCCTTTTCTTGTTGGGTTTCCAAGTAACATGCGCAGCGGAATATAGCAATTAAATTTTAAGAAACCCAAAGCCATGGATCCGTTCATATGATTAAATCAAATACAACAACATGAATATAGGATAAAACTAACCCTTGATGACTATCAAAGTTTTCTTTGGTCTTGGTGGAGAAACTTGAAGCTTTATCACGGACAAAATCACGAACTTTGTAGATGATAAAATTCACCCTCTAGCGGTATCCACACTTCGAACGAATATCAAGAGACTCCTTGATCTTGGTTGCTAGACCAATAATTATGAAACACACTTTCACAATTTAATAAAGAACTATATGGAATTTATTTGTGAATTATTTTGTTCCTCAATCAATGATATCTTAGAACAAAATAAAATCTCTCTCAAACTCTTTGAGACTCACAAAAGCACTAGTTCATATGTCTGGCCGAATTGGGGTTTTTATACACAATTAAGACCTATTCCAAATAGGTAACTTGTGCCAAAAACCTTTCCTAATCAAATTAGGAAAATTCCTGCCGCCATACCGGGCGCCCGCCTGGTCCTACCCAGGCGCCCGCTCATTTGACCAGAAGGTCAAGTTCCTTTTTCGGCTTGTTCAAGTGCCCGCCTGGTTCAACCCAAGCGCCCGCTTGGTTGACCAGGAGGCCCAGAACTTTTCCAGAAATTCCTTTGAGGTCCTTCGACCCTAAATTCCAATATAGTCCTCTTATTTAAGATTCGTTTTATTGTGTGTGACCCTCTAGGATTATACTAAGTTGGCAATGGGCTCAAACATGATCCCATAAGATATGATTAGGTTCTAGAAAACCGTCATACATACCCAAATAGTATAACTAGATACAAGTTCGCATTCCTTTAGAATATGTCATAATCCCTTTGTCCACGATGTCATTGAACACAAGTCATGGTCAAACAGTCAACTTGATTTGTTCAATACTTTCTCGATTCCGAATATGTTGATAATCCAAATGACATTGATCTAATCAATTCATTTGAGTTCGGCCGAACATTTCATCAACATCATTCATACGAGAGGCCCAAGCTTGACATCTCTCCGTAGAGGGACAAATCCATTTAGCTTATTATTCTTCCCTACGTGAATTCGATTATGCCAATCATACCCTTTATAACTACCCGGTTAAAGGTAGCGTTTGAATTTGTCAAACATAATGTTCATCAAGTGGAAGACTATAATAACTTCATGTCTAAGGATTCGAATGACATAACTAATATGAGATATATGTTCGACATAGACCATGACATAAATCTCATACAGCGGGTCATGTCCAGTACCTTGTTCCAAACAAGTACCCATAAATCTAACATGATCATCCCATGACCGCCTTTATACTAGTGCTTAACAAGTACTAGGGACGGAGATTATTATAAGTAAACATGAACAACAATAATAATCAAAACATCTCTTTATTGATATGAAATAAATGATAACAATTACAACGTTTATTAAACGTGCCTAGGGCACCACTACCAACATTTCTTGTTTGACTTCTCTACATCTCAGCCTTCTCCACTTCCAAACATTTCTCCCCCCCCCCCTCTCTCTCCAACGACGGAAGAAGCTGAGGACCGATGACGGCAATCTTGGTACTGACCTCACCAATTCAGGCGAATTGATTTCATCCTAATCCATTTTCATTTTCTCCTAATCCATTTTCATTTTCTTCTTTAAGTTCTGTTTGGCAATTGATTTCATCCTAATCCATTTTCATTTTCTTCCAACTACAGAGGCAAATCTTGACACGCCCCCAGGTCCCGGGATCCCCTAATAGAACCTCGAACCAAGATGGGAGTGCCTAACGAGGAACAAGTAACTTAACAAGAAACTTAATGACATTTGTTTAACAAACTGACATGATATATATACTCTAGAGTAAGGAGCTATACTAGCTCACAACACGAGTTCTAGACAAGAAAATTTAAAACCAAACTTAATACATACACAGCGGAAACATGCCTAGCACATAAGCTGGCATTAAGAGTACTATACAAGATGTCTAGTGACAACAAGAACTAAACAAGACTGTCTACCCCAAAATAAGGAGTTATACAACCCAATACATCGTCCTCACCAAGTGTAAAAGGACACAAGCCCCAAAATAATCACGACCTGCGAAGCAAGCTCCCAACTATGTCGAGCCTCACTGCGCACTATCCTTCCTTTCCTGGGGGGGGGGGAACAATTAAACAAATAAAGGGTGAGATAAATCTCAGTAAGCTATTAGATGCAACTACATGACATGTTATCATGCAATTCAAGTAGATACTCAAGTAATCATATATCAAGTATCATCAAGTAACAAGTATATGAGAGGATAATCCACTCATCAAGTAGCACATAAAGCTAATCAAGCAAGTTATAAGGATATTGCTTCCTTCCTTATTCCTCCCAAGAATACCATTGTTGTCGTAGCTTGTATTACTTTGACAATCACGATCAATAACAAGAAACTGATTATTCAGTATGTATCAGAAGACCCGGTAACCAGTGTCATTCCCAATATCAAGACTCATGAGTATTCACGAGGTGTTCAAGACAAGAGTTTAGCATTCACTTAAGTCAGGCTTATTGCTCCAACTAAGGAAGCTATGCCCTTACTATGGCCGGTAGTAAGGGGTCAAGCGGAAATACATAGGGACCCGATTGTCACTTAAGCCCCAGCTCTCGCGACAAGCGTGAACCTATACATTTTCGAACAAGCAAGGAGAACCAGCTGGACTCACACAAGAAGGTACAAGTAGATATTTACTTGAACTACGGGAGAAGAACTAATCCAAAAGTAGTGGACTAGCTCAACAAGGAACATGCTTCAAGTAATCAAGAAGTCACCTTGTATCAAGCAAATGTATGCAATGTTTGCACATACACAACAAGAACATGTCTCATACACGTTAGTGCTTACTTATAGCACTTTCTAGTTCACTACCATACATATGTATTGGTGTCAAGTCAAGTACAAGATTTTATTATCTTATATTCAAGTTATAATCCAATTCTTTGGATGTTCAAGTCACGTACAAGATTTTAATGTCTTATACTTCAAATTATATCCCAATCTTTGGACATTCAAACAAGTATAAGAGTTATACATTTACTCTTACAAAATCCCAATCCTATTCTTAGGATGTTCAAGTCTAAGACCTTATGCTAATGCCTCTAAGGTGCAAAATCATTGGATTCACAACAAGTATAACACATTAGTGCTTGTTCATAGCACTTTCAAGACATAAAGAAGAGATACTACTCTTATACTTAAGTTCTCATTTTAATTCAATGAGTATAGATGTTTAAGACCAAGTTCTGATGCCCCTAAGGTGTCACAACACTTGCTAAGACATCTTATACTAAGGTTATATACCTTAACTAGGGTTACTTCCAACTTATACAAACTTTACACAATATTTTGTTTTTCAGATAACTGTGCGGTCGCCCAAAATGACTTGTGCGGTCGCACACAAGCAGGTCAATTTCTTTGAAAAACCTTTCAGAAAGATGTGCGGTCGCCCAATGATTTTTGTGCGGTCGCACAATGTACCAAAATGCGAAATTTTTATTCCTTTCCCAGGTTAAGAAATTTTCCGTCCCAAAACGTAGGAGTAACTTTCCACTAACCATTTCACAGCTCTAACAAAGGCATAACATATTCAATCTAATATTTCCAAGTCCCTTTATCATTTTACACAGGGGAATTTTACTCCCTTTGTCCCAAATTTATAAGTATCTCAAAAATCATCCCAAATACGAAATTAACATTCACAAGTATCGAGAATAACACTTATGCATGTTATTACAAGTAAGGGGGAGCTAATAACTTACCTAGTCAAAATTCAAGTTGACCCAAACTTATTTCTGTTCGGCCTGGAACGCTCTATTCAACGCCACGAATATTAATCCGGGATCAGAATCAAGAACGGAGGGATAATTAAGCTCGAGGAATCGAGAATAGGGTAAACCCTAAACCTAGCTTTTGCCTCAGAGAAAGAACGAGAAGTTTGAGAATGGGGAATTCATTCTCTGCAAACCCACATGATAAACATTCAAGTTTCAAAGAATGACACTTAGGCCCCTCAAGTTTCACTTTTAACAAAAAGGCCCCTAAAGTCAAATTTTCACAAATGACCCAAAAGTCAAAACTAGACATTTAACCACCTTAACTATTTAAAGCAGTTAAAAATTTAACCCAAGTAAAACTAACACATAATATGCAAGTTCAAGAATTTAACAAGTAGGTCAAATATTTAACAAGAAATTCGATGGGTGTTACATCCTCCCCACCTTAAAGAAAATTCGCCCACGAATTTTACTTACCAAGGTTTTCAAATAGGCTCGGGTATTTATCTCGCATCTCTTTCTCGGTTTCCCAAGTAGCCTCTTCAATTTCATGATTCCTCCAAAGGACCTTCACAATAGGAATCCTTTTTGTACGCAATACTTGCTCTTTCCAGTCAAGAATTTCAACAGGCTGTTCCTCATAGGACAAATCAGGCTGAAATGGAATAGCCTCATACTCAAGAACATGTGATTCATCTGCCATATACTTGCGAAGCATAGATACATGGAACACATCATGAATACCCGATAAAGAAGGAGGTAAAGCCACTCTATAAGCCAACTTACCAACTCATTCAAGAATCTCAAATGGACCGATATAACGAGGAGATAACTTTCCTTTCTTCCCAAACCTCTTTATACCTCTACGAGGAGAGACCTTCAAAAATACAAAGTCACCTACCTGGAATTCAAGATCCCTTCTACGATGATCTGCATAACTCTTTTGTCTACTCTGAGCTTTGCGCAATCTATCTCGAATGAGTTTCACACTCTCAACTGACTGTTGAACCATTTCAGGACCCAAGAGTCTAGTTTCTCCCACTTCATCCCAGCATATAGGAGATCGACATTTTCTGCCATAAAGAGCCTCATATGGAGCCATTTCAATGCTAGACTGATAACTATTATTATAAGCAACCTCAGCCAAAGGAAGATGAGTATCCCAACTGCCTTTGAAATCAATAACACAAGCACGTAACATATCCTCGAGAATCTGTATAAGTCTCTCAGATTGCCCATCAGATTGAGGATGAAAAGCAGTACTGAAATTCAATTTAGTACCCATAGCACCCTGAAGAGCCTGCCAAAATCGAGAAGTAAAACGAGGATCTCTATCAGATACAATACTCACAGGAACCCCATGCAGTCGGACAATCTCCTGAACATATAAAGATGCCAATTGAGACAATGAATATCCCATGGAAACCGACAAGAAGTGAGCTGATTTAGTCAATCTGTCCACTATAACCCAAACAGCATCATGGCCTCATCTGGTACGTGGTAAACCAGTCACAAAATCCATAGTAATATGCTCCCATTTCCACTCTGGAATTTCCAATGGTTGCAACAAACCTGCTGGACGTTGATGTTCCACCTTTACTTGTTGACAAGTCAGACATTTGGACACATACTCAGCAATTTCTCTTTTCATATTGTTCCACCAGAAATGTTTCTTCAAGTCTTGGTACATCTTAGTACTTCCAGGATGAATAGTATACTTGGCTTTGTGAGCCTCTTCAAGAACTTTCTTCTTAATCTCAAGATCAACTGGAATACAAACTCGACCTCGAAAGGTAAGAATTCCATCATTGTTGAAAGAAAAATATGGTTGTTTTCCTTCATTCATTCCACTAATGATTTTCTGCAATTCAGAATCAGTTACCTGTGCTTCTTTGATCTGTTGGAGTAAATCTGAAGTAGCTTTTATATTAGCAAAGATAACTCCATGATTTGATTCACAAGGACTCCAATCACATAAGTCTTCAAACATCTTCCATTCACGAATCATCAGGCAAGAAATATAAGTCTTTCTGCTCAGTGCATCTGCCACAACATTTGCTTTTCCTGGATGATAAAGGATAGTACAATCATGATCCTTCAATTTCTCCATCCATCTACGTTGCCTCATGTTAAGCTCTTTTTGAGAAAACAAGTACTTCAAGCTCTTATGATCAGTAAAGACTTCAAATTTAGTTCCATACAAGTAATGCCTCCATTTATGCAAAGCAAAAATAATCGCAGCCAACTCTAAATCATGAGTAGGATAATTCTTTTCATAAGGAGATAATTTTCGAGAAGCATAAGCTATTACCTTGCCATCTTGCATCAGAACACAACCCAATCCTTCTTTAGAAGCATCAGTATAAACCATGAAATGCTCAGAACCATTAGGCAAAGCCAAGACTGGAGCTGTAGTCAAACACCTTTTCAACTCCTGAAAACTTGCTTCACATTTGTCATTCCACTCAAAAGAAATAGCTTTTCGAGTCATATTTGTCAATGGAGTAGCAATCTTGGAGAATCCCTCTGACACGCCCCCAAGTCCCGGGATTCCCTAATAGAACCTCGAACCTGGTGCGCGTAACTAACAAGAAACAAGAAACTAACGGGAAACAGGAACAATACCTGTTAAAAACAAAACTGACATGATATATATACTCAGGAGTAGGGAGCTAAGATAGCTCACACGAGTTCTAGACCAAGAAAATTAAAACCAAACAAGGTTACATATAGCGGAAGACATGCCTAGCAAATAAGCTGGCATCAAGAACTGTCTAGGGACAACAAATACTACCCCAATACAAGCCCAGAGTTTATTAACTCATACAAGATCGTCCTTACCAAAATATAAAAGGACACTAACTTCGAACAAGAATATCCTGCTGAGTAAATTCCCAGCTAAGTCGAGCCTCACTGCGTACTATCCCCTGCTTTCCTGGGGGGGGAAACAATTAAACAAATAAAGGGTGAGATAAATCTCAGTAAGCTATTAACATGCAACTATATGTCATGTTATCATGCAATACAAGTAGATACTCAACTAAACATATATCAAGTATCATCAAGTAACCAGTATAGGAGAGGCTAAGCCCACTCAACAAGTAATCAAGCTCAAGATATGATCAGGTAACAAGTAGTCAAGTAGTGCGAGAGGCTAGACCAGCTCACAAGATGCACATAGGCCTATCACGCATTGTACCTGAATCCTTCCTTATTTCTCCCAAGAGTACCATTTGTTGTCGATGCTTTTCTAGCTGAGGACAACCAAGAACAGGAACAAGAGACTGCTGTGCAGTATATAAGAAGACCTGGTAACCAGTGTCATCCACAATAACAATATCCACGTGGTGAACAGGACAGGAGAACAGTATATAAGAAGACCTGGTAACCAGTGTCCTCCACAAGAACAAGATCCACATGGTGTTCAGTACAGTCGCATTCACTTAGGTCAGGCTTATTGCTCTAACCAGTGAAGCTATGCCCTTACTATGGCCAGTAGTAAGGGGTCGGGCGGAAATACATAGGGACCCGATTGTCACTTAAACCCCAGCTCTCGCGACAAGCGTGAACCTATATATTTTCGAACAAGCAAGGAGAACCAGCTGGACTCACCAAGAATGCACAAGTAGATGTTTACTTGAACTACAGAACAGAACTCAGTCCCTTATTAGTGGACTACTCTTTATGCACCATGTAATCATGTATCATGTGCTCACGAGAATATGCACCATGTAATTATGTATCATGTGCTCACGAGAATATGCACCATGTAACTATGTATCATGTGCTCACGAGAATATAAGTACACGTACTCAATTATTGCGAATACCAATCAAGTTTAACTATGGCACATAAGTGTCCATGTAACACGATCAATCCAAGTTAGGGTCTATTAATAACAGACCTCAATCACGTAGTAGGGTATATCACTTAGTCACATGCCAAGTTTGCACGTACATATTCATATCACGTTTAACACATTAAAGTGCCTATCACGATACCCTTACTAACAAGTAGAGCCCAATACCTTAGACTCTAAACACGTAGTAGAATAGGTCACATTGTACCTAGACACAGTCATACTTCACATATATGTATCGTTAATAATCGAATACATTTTCTCAACACATATTGTGTTCTGTAGTTATTCTTATTAACTTAAATCATAGTATTCACGATTATATGAATTATCTTCATATTACACTAGTCCCTATTTTCTTTAGGAACCCAATTCCAAGACAAGATATCTTCTTTATTCTTTATATACTTCATTGAGTATATACACGATTAAAACCAATCACTAGCACTTTAGTGTTTGTTCATAACACTTACAATACACACGTATCAAATTCAAGTATGTAGTAGAGTTAATCATTCTCTATCTAGTTCCATAACCCAATCCTTTGGTTATTCATACCATGTACCAATCAATCAAGAAGCCACATTCTATCAAGTAAATATATGCAAGATTTGCATATACACATCAAGACTCTTTCAAGTTTATTACCATACACCTATATTGGTGTCAAGGCACGTACAAGATTTTATAATCTTATATTCAAGTCTTAATCCAATTATTTGGATGTTCAAGTCATGTACGAGATTTTATTGTCTTATACTTCAAGTTACTGTCTCATCTTAAGACATTCAAGACATTCAGAACATTCAGGACATTCAATACATATACAAGATCTTATCATCTTATATCCAAGTTCTCAATCCATTTCTTTGGATGATTAAACATGTACAAGAGTTAATTATCTTATACTTCAAGTTCAAGCTAGGAAGATGAATTATACATCTTTCACGAATTATTTTCCAATCCTTTTCTTAGGACATTCAAGCTCTAGACATTAGTTGGTGCCCCTAAGGTACACAACCATTAACTTCAAGACATATAAAAGAGTTGTTACTCTTATACTTAAGTTCTCATTTTAATTTAATGAGTAATCATGTTCAAGACTCACTTCTGATACCCCTAAGGTATCACAACACTTGCTAGGACATCTTATCCTAAGGCTATATGCCTTAACAAGGGTTATTTCCAACTTATACAATCATTAAACAAGTTTTACAATTTTTCAGGACATATGGGCGGCCGCACAAAATGGTGTGGGCGGTCGCCCAAAATCAGGCTTTCCAAGAACAAAATACTTCAGATAGATGGGCGGTCGCCCAGCCCAAAATGGGCGGTCGCCCAAGGCCCAAAAATGCCAAAATCCGAATTCTTTCCCAGGTTAAATAATTTTCCGCCCAAGCGTAGGAGTAAAACCCACTAACACTTTCTAACATTCAAGAGTGCATTTTAACATATTCAGAACACTTCTATAGGGACACTTTATTAATTTATCACCGTCCCACAAGTAATAGAATAATTCTCTTTTATTCCAATTTAATATTTCACCGTCCCCAAAAGTATAAGTACAATTTTATATTATACTACTATACCCATTTAGGGATACTTCCATTCATTTCCCCGTACCACAAATAATGGTACAATTTTTCTAATAATATTTAAATCAAGTTACTATTTTACCGTCTCACGAATAGGAGTGTAATTTCCTACTAACCTTTTACAAACCAACAAACCCAGGAGTTAACCAATTTGAACTATTTTTTTCAAGTTTCTTTTGTACGCAGTATATTTATACTCCCTTCGTCCCAAAATTACAAGTATCACAAAATTTGTTCAAAACACAATTTTAACAAGAACAAGTAGCGGGAATAACATATATGCATGTTATTACAAGTAAGGGGGAGTCAATAACTTACCTAGTCAAAAATCAAGTTGACCCAAATTAATTTCTGATCGGTCTGGAACGCTCTATTCAACGCCACGAATATTTATCCGGGACCAGAATCACGAACAGAGGACTAATTAAGCTCGAGGAGTCGAGAATAGGAAGAATCCTAAACCTAGCTTTGAAACAGAGGAAAGAACGAGAAGGAAATGAATTGTGAGAATTCATTCTCTGCAACAACAAGATATACTTAGCCACTTTCCAAGAATTGCAATTAGGCCCCTCAAGTTCTAACTTTGACAAAAAGGCCCCTAAACTTTTAACTTTGACATTTAACCACCTTAATTTTCTAAAGTAGTTAAATAATTAACTCAAATAAAATAGCATATAAATATGCTAGCCAAAAATTTAACAAGCAAGTCAAAAATTTAACAAATAAGTCAAATATTTAACGAGATTAAGGATGGGCGTTACACCCTCAATGAACCTCCGATAATAACTAGCTAAGCCCAAGAAACTACGGATCTCAGTCACTGTAGTTGGCCTTTTCCAGTTTACAACTGCTTCAACTTTGGAAGGATCTACTGCAATACCAGTAGCAGACACAACATGCCCCAAGAATGAAACCTCTTCTAACCAGAAAGCACATTTGCTGAATTTTGCAAATAATTGTTTCTCACGAAGAACTTGTAATACTATTCTGAGATGTTGTTCATGCTCAGCCCGTGACTTAGAATACACAAGAATGTCATCAATGAATACCACCACAAAACAATCAAGATATGGCTTGAAGATACGGTTCATCAAATCCATAAATACAGCTGGAGCATTTGTCAAACCGAATGGCATAACAATAAACTCATAATGCCCATACCTGGTACGGAAAGCTGTCTTTGGTATATCCTCAGATCTGATTTTCAACTGATGATAACCACTTCTCAAGTCAAGCTTCGAGTACACTACTGAACCCTAAAGCTGATCAAACAAGTCATCAATATGAGGTAACAGATATTTGTTCTTGATAGTTACCTGATTAAGATCTCTGTAATCAATACACAATCGCAAAGTTCCATCTTTCTTTCTAACAAACAACACTGGTGCACCCCACAGTGATACACTAGGCCTGATAAAGCCCCTTTCAAGCAATTCCTCAAGCTGTGTTTTTAACTCTCTCAACTCAGCTGGAGCCATTCTATAAGGTGCTTTAGAGATTGGTGTTGTACCTGGTAGTAACTCAATACAGAACTCAAGCTCTCGATCAGGTGGCATGCTATACTCAGAAGAGAACACATCTGAAAATTCAGACACAACAGGAATATCCTCCATCTTGGGAACAGATAAGCTCTGATCAAGCACACATGCGAGATACCCGGCACAACCACGAGATAAAAGTTTTCTAGCTTTTAAAGCAGAAATAACATGTATAGCACATAAAGGCCTATCACCTTCAAAGGTAAAATCAGGCAAACCAGGAATAGAAAAAGTTACTACTTTTCTATAACAATCAACAGATGCATGATGCACATATAGCCAATCCATGCCAAGAATTACGTCAAAGTCCCTTATACGTAACACGAGTAGGTCAGCAAGAAGGGCATGATCACCCACAAGAACCTCACATTTCTTGTAAACCTCAGAAGTAAACATGCAATCTCCCATAGGGGAAGATACTTCTAGCACATAAGGCATAGAATCAGGAAGAACATGCAAATGCGACACAAAATGAGATGCCACATAAGAATGAGATGAGCCTGGATCTATCAAGACTCGCGCTCTCGTAGTAGAAAGTAATATAATACCTCCTATGACCGCAGAAGACTCAGCTACACCCTGCTGATCTAGAGCAAACACTCGACCCTGAACTTTTGGTCGACCCCCACTATCTCTCTTGGAACTTGAGGCTGGTTGACTTGTACCCCCAACTTGATTTCCTCTATTTTTAGGACAATTTCTAGCAAAATGCCCCGCTTCACCACACACTAAACACTTTCCTTGCTTTGACCAACACTTGTCTTCAGAATGACCTTCTTTCGAACAAAAACCACATACTTTCCTGGAACCTTGGACTGTTGTCCTCGAACCAGTTGATACACTACCTTTGCTTTCGGTTGGCTGTCGGAATCGACGATCTTGGCGGCCAGATTTACCACCTTTAGAACCCGATCCCTAAGTTTACTCTGATACACGACCAGTCATGGTTGTTCCCAACTTCACCTTGTGTTCTTCGATATCATTTTCAATAGTATAAGCCTTCTCCACTGCTTGATGATAACTAGTGAGCTGTAAAGAAAGAAGTTGCTTCCTATACTCAGTCCTCAACCCTTTAACAAACCTCTGTGCCTTCTTAGCTTCATTTGGAACTAAGTGATCACAATACCTCGCCAATTCTGTGAACTTGGTTGAGTATTGCCCCACTGTCAGACTTCCCTGCTCCAGATTAAGAAATTACATTTCCTTTTTATCTTGGTCCACTGTTGGAATAAACTGTGACTTAAAAGCTTTAAGAAAATTCTCCCATGTCTGAGGTACACCTTCCAGTTCCCAGCTTTTACTCAACACTTGCCACCAATGTTCAGCGGCTTTCTCAAGTTTAAAGGTTGCAAAGGTTACCTTATCACCACCTGCACATCTCAAGGCTGTAAAGATCTTCTCAATACTTTCAATCCACTCTTCTGCCTTCTTGGCATCAAATTCCCCGTCAAAACTACGAGGTTTCAACTTCAAGAACCTTGTAAGGCGATTAGGATAATCCCAATCAACATTATCAACCATTTCTTCTTGAGGAGTTATAGATCTCAGCTGATTACTACCACTTGTACCTTCAGAACTCATTGTACCTGTAGGTAAACACTCAGCGTTATTAATAACACCCCAAGACTCACCCATACCTAGGCTATAGACCCTATCCAGACTTAGAGCAAACCAAGGTAGCTAAACATGGTAGCTAAACCAGGGTAGCTCTGATACCAACCTGACACGCCCCCAGGTCCCGGGATCCCCTAATAGAACCTCGAACCTGGATGGGAGTGCCTAACGAGGAACAAGTAACTTAACAAGAAACTTAATGACATTTGTTTAACAAACTGACATGATATATATACTCTAGAGTAAGGATCTATACTAGCTCACAACACGAGTTCTAGACAAGAAAATTTAAAACCAAACTTAATACATACACAGCGGAAACATGCCTAGCACATAAGCTGGCATTAAGAGTACTATACAAGATGTCTAGTGACAACAAGAACTAAACAAGACTGTCTACCCCAAAAAAAGGAGTTATACAACCCAATACATCGTCCTCACCAAGTGTAAAAGGACACAAGCCCCAAAATAATCACGACCTGCGAAGCAAGCTCCCAACTATGTCGAGCCTCACTGCGCACTATCCTTCCTTTCCTGGGGGGGAAACAATTAAACAAATAAAGGGTGAGATAAATCTCAGTAAGCTATTAGATGTAACTACATGACATGTTATCATGCAATTCAAGTAGATACTCAAGTAATCATATATCAAGTATCATCAAGTAACAAGTATATGAGAGGATAATCCACTCATCAAGTAGCACATAAAGCTAATCAAGCAAGTTATAAGGATATTGCTTCCTTCCTTATTCCTCCCAAGAATACCATTGTTGTCGTAGCTTATATTACTTTGACAATCACGATCAATAACAAGAAACTGATTATTCAGTATGTATCAGAAGACCCGGTAACCAGTGTCATTCCCAATATCAAGACTCATGAGTATTCACGAGGTGTTCAAGACAAGAGTTTAGCATTCACTTAAGTCAGGCTTATTGCTCCATCTACTTCTTTTCTTTCCCCTCTTTTCTCCTTACCCCTCTCTTCCCATACCCCTCTCTTCCCTTCCCCCTACCCCTCTACTTCTTTTCTTTCACTTCTTTTCTCCTATCCAAACATTTCTCCTCTCTCTCTCTCTCTCTCTCTCTAAAAAACTAAAAATATTTTTTTGTAACAATATATATAAAAGAAATAAAATTTTCAGACATTATATTAAATAATTAAAAAATGAAAAATAAAATAAAGTTTTTGTCCCTACGAGGTTTTGTGTCGGTTAACATGAATTATTTGGTGGAGGTAGATGTTATTATATGACGCAACTGCCTCCATACAAAAAGATACTCCGTCCATCCCACTAAATCTCTTTAGAACTACAATTTCTAACCTAAATTAAAATAATATTTAACATAAATTACTAACACCCTTTTGGAAAAAATTTGAACCTTAAAATGAGATGGATGGAGTATTAAAGACTTTTCTATTTTAGGACCTTTTATCAGTCTTATACCATATGGTATAGGGCCTTTTATCATTCTTATACCATATGGTATAGGACTTTATTCCTTAGTATTTTTTTATTTTTTTAGTCTTATAGTATTGATATAAGACTTTTTTTCAGTCTTATACCAATGGTATATGGCTTTTTTCAGTCTTATACCAATGGTATAAAATCAAATTTTATTATTTTTTTAAGAAAAATATGAAAAATGATGAAAAAAATACTCTTATACCTAGGTATAAGAGTATTTTTAGTCTTATATTTCTTTTCTTTGACTTCTTCTTTTCTCCAGACAACTCTCTTCCCCTACCCCTCTCATCCCTTCCCCCTACCCCTCTACTTCTTTTCTTTCACCTCTTTTCTCATTACCCCTCTCTTCCCATATCCCTCTCTTCCCTTCCCCTACCCCTCTACTTCTTTTCTTTCACTTCTTTTCTCCTGTCCAAACATTTCTCCCCTCTCTCTCTCTCTAAAAAACTAAAAATATTTTTTGTAACAATATATATAAAAGAAATAAAATTTTCAGACTTTATATTAAATAATAAAAATATGAAAAATAAAATATAGTTTTTGTCCCTACGAGGTTTGTGTCGGTTAACATGATTTATTTGGTGGAGGTAGATGTTATTATATGACGCAACTGCCCCTATAAAAAAAGATACTCCGTGCATCCCACTAAATCTCTTAAAAACAACTCCACCTTATTAACGGCACCCTTTTCTTCCTTTGGGAATATTGCACAAACATACATCCTATGGATATAACGGATAGCCGGGTGTACTATTTGGGAAGCTTTGGCGCTCTTAGTTGAAAAACGTGGTTCTCCTGTGATTTGTTCCCAAAAAAGGGCCGCGTTAAAATGTTCGGGATAATCGTTTTTGATGTCTCTTTGTCTAGGCCAATGTAGGAGGTTGTTCATTTGGTCGTGGCTAAGGTAGTAAACTTCATTTAGAAGGCGAAATTTTATTTCTATAACCTGAAATTCCTCACCGGTGACTTTATCTACCATGTCATGTGTTTTCTTTTTCATGGTGCTTAGGAACTCAAATGTTATCCTTCTATAAGTCGGTGACCCTATAATCGTAAATTCTTGCGCTTCCAACCCTTGGTGTAAATCCCAAACATTTTGCCTAATGCCTAGGGCTTCCATTGCGTCATAATCCGCAAATTGTGTAGGCCTTAGATTCTTTTTAGAGAGAAAAACAAATCTATCCTTCTGTCTTGTTGTTTCGAATTCAATGCCCAAAGTGTCTATTTCGATACTCACATTTGGATTATTTTGAATTGGGGCTCCAAAGCTATGGGGTAAATCATTTATGCGAACACGCACGGAAGAACTTGATGCATTATTCTTTCTAGTTTTCTTAGGGGGAAAGGGATTGCTTGGCACAGCCACAATTTCATTGTCTTTTCTGGTCATACTCCTTCTACCATCCATTATAACAATAACCAAGGCTAGTTCCCAGCAACAATAACCAGAGCAAAAATCTGAATAGTAAGCACAACTATAACCCAGCAGAATCTAGAGAGAGAAAGTTAAGGAATTTTTTACCCGGTTGATGAAAGCTTGTTAAATGTCCTTGAACTTGAGTTAACTCACTTTTCTTTCGGCTTGAAACCTTCCAATTCGCAATCCTTGAATTCCAATTTGACCAAAATTCGAAATCTTGATTTTTTTTTTGGGGGAAGAACAAGGGTTTTGGGTATGAGTGATTTTGGTCTGAAATTGATTGATTTTGTGGTGGTTTTATGTTTGGTGATGTGAACAATGTTGGAGCGTGAGAGATTATGTGAGAAATGAGGGTTTTATGGCCGGAATTGTGAGGTTAAGGGATAGAGTTGAATTTTCGGCCATGGTTGCTTTTGGAGTGATTTTGGGTTTGTTAATGGTGAAGATGGTGTTTGGGAGGTGTAAGGAGGTCAGGGAAGATTTTTAATGCCGAAATCAATGGAGATAGTCGGAATTTTGGTGGAGTTGAGAGGTGGTAGGCGGGTTGAATGAGGGTTTTAGAGAGAGAGAGAGAGTGAAGATGGAGATGAAGAAGAGTGAAAAAAAATCAATAGACCCGTCTTTTGACTGAACGATGCGTCTGTTGTTTAAGAATTTGTCCGATCTTCCTTTCCCTCATACCCGATCGCGCGCCACTGTATACCCGATCGGGTATATTATTTCCTTTTTTTTTTTTTTTGGAAAACTAGCATTAGAAAAAACAGAAACATAATAATAACAAAAATAAATAAATAAATAACTTTAAAAGTAAAAACAATGAAATAATCCATCGGTTACCGCCCCATAACGCAAAAAATGACTTCGTCACAAGAATTAAGAAGAGTATAAATGTTGTGAGTATGAAAACTGAGTGGGAGATAGAAAGTGTAAATGTTGTGAGTGTAAAAGTAAAGTAGGAGAGAGAATGAGTGAGATAAATAGTAAAGATTCTTTCTTTTTTTGGTAGTGTGCCCATTTAAATGAGACACCCAAAAAGGAAGTTTGTGCCCATTGTAATGGGACGGAGGGAGTATGTATTTGTCACTTTTAGTCAATCGGATGTAACCTTGGCCAATAATTTAAATAAAAATAAATTTGAACCCAGATCGGCCCTTTTCTGCACACTGCAATATTCTGCAAACCTTTTCTTCTCATAAACCTCGAAATTCTTGTCATAATGGCCCCAATGACCTTCACTTTTGAAGTCAAAGTGTCCGTTCCTGAAGGCGAGAAATCCGTTCCGATTGTGAAGTCCGTTCCAGCTGTGGGGTCGGTCCCGATGGTGGAGAAGCGTCCGAGTGTCTTTGATCGTTTGGGAAGGCCCAATGACGATGTTGTTGGTCCCGTAAGGCCGGTGGTTCATGTGCGGGACTATAGACCCCGTAATTTGCCCAAGAAGAAGAAGGGCAAGGGCAATTCTCCATATGTGTGGAAGCGTCCAATGGCTGTCCCGAGCAAGGCTTCGTCGAGCAAGGGTAAAGAGAAGGTTGTTGACAAGGCTCCGTCCCGTCCTAGTGCCTTTTCTCGTCTTGGCGGTCTCGAGAGCGTTCCGCCCCCATCCAAGAAGACTAAAGGACATAGCAAGAAGCAATGGGTTCCCAAACCTATCTTAGGACTAAGAATTTTCTTTATTGCATATATTTTCCCCCTTTACATTGAAATGTATTCATGTCCTTTAGGACGAGTTTTTTCGGGTGAACTTTGAGCAACGGGGATGGAAGTGATACGGTTTGAGTTCTTCTAGTAGGGAAAGAGATGATTGAATTTTGATCTCGGCTTTGTGCGTCGGTCCGTTCATTCGTGGGAACAATTCGTGAAATTGAAGAATGATCAAATTTGAAATGTTATCTTAGGTTTTTCCAGCCATTTAAATAAAGATTAATTAGAAGAAAGTTTTAATTCTAGTTGCTAATACACTAAGAACTTGATTTATTCCTTGAAAAAAAAAAAAGAACTTGATTTATGCTATGCTAAATTGCTAATTACTTCTTCCGGTTTAAAATATAAATTATTTTTATTAGACTTAATTTAAAATATAAGTTATTTTTATTAAAATCATTAAGTGTTATCTTTTACCCTTACTTCTTCATGTCATCTGAGCTTCTTCCTCTTTTTCTTTGACTGCCATTAATATTTCGTCCGGATTATATGAGTTTCGGTGGGGATTCACAACCGGCATAGCTCGTAGCCTTGATAAATCTTATTTATCAAAGTAATACCATATGGTTTTATAGTTGACAAACTGTTAGTCAACAGTAAAAGTATGTGATTTTACGGTGGTCAACGCTTATTTACTTTGCTTCCGTGTTTCCATCGGTGTGACGAACCACTATCCTTCAAAAGGAAGTGGTACATATTTTGAAGGATATCTGAATCCCGCGCCCTATCAAACCATTTCAACGCTCTCGCCTAGGAGACTCTCCTTGCGCCAAAATCCCAAGTCAAATTACTAGTCTGACCATTTCCGCCCGACCTCGGGTCAACTTTACCGACGTCCCTTTTCGAGTGGGTCAACTTGGTTCTTGGTGTCAAAAAAAAAAAAAAAAAAAAAAAAAACTACACATTTAACACCCATGAATTTCCTCCACACCATTAGGTAACATGACCTCAGTGCTAGCTGAAAACAGGACTAACAAAAAATGAATCTGCTTGTACTTCACAACCTCTATAACATCCATAAAAACAGCCATGAAATTGAGCAGCAATAGCTCATAACCTTATCGCATTCTCCTTTTCTTCTTATCACAAGCTCTATGTAAACGTGCTTCAAAATCAGACCCCACATCATCTAGGTGTTTGTCAATAAACATTTGACACCACCTATCCTTTACAGCAAGAATTTGTTCATCTGAAAATGCTTCACGATCAACCGGAAAATGCTATAGGAAATAATAGAAAGATGTAAACATTATTTAGGATTCACATAAATAACATAAATGAAAATTTGTAAAGTTGGTTGTACCTGTTGTATGTCAATTCCTGTTGTATGAAGGGCAAGTTTCTCAGTGTATAGCAGTAAATAATAACCACATTCCCAACCATGTTCTTGTTTCTTGTGCTACACAGTTAAGAAAAATAAAGTGAATAACCAAAGTAATGCTTTAAATCTCAAATATGAGAGTAAATCGAGAACTCACGTTCAACGCGACGAGCTCCCATTTATATCCAGTTTCTAGATCATATGTTTCATCATTGAGCTCCTCTCGATAAAAAATTTCCGTCCTTAAGAATAAAGATAAGTCATTTGTCAAATGTTTTAAAAAGGACACTTTTATGTTAATTAAAAAAACATACTTTAATTAAAAAACCGTACTTACGCTTGAATAAGTAAATGAAGCCACGTCCTTCCTTCTGCCGAGTTGCTGATAGAGTCGAACCAAAAAATTTTGGCTTGTTCTGGCACAAAGACTAGCAGTTCCCAGTGTTTGCTGGGAAAAAGAAAGAAACAAACAAACCAAATAAGAAGATAATGAGTTGATTGATTTTTAGACATATTATACGCCGGGATGGGTGAAGGGGAGGGCGGTGTGAACAAACGTGGCCCTAATTATAAGGAGACTCTAAAATTTATAGTTATGTGCATATAATATGGGGAGCCCTTCATTCTAACTTTTATTTCTAAAGATGACACAATATTTTTCTAATTGCTCAAAAACCCAAGGGACAAAAATAGCCAAGAATACCCCTAACTACCCCTTATAAGGGTGCTCCCCCTTTCCAGGCAATATTTTCAAGTCATATTTTCATCCCGCTCTGAGATTCATGTCTCAGACTCTTAGAAACACTGAGAATCATGTCTCAAACCTATAACAACACTAAAAGTCATATCATAAACGTATAAAAACATTGAGAGACATGTCGCATGCCTATAAAAACATTGAAAGTCATGTCACATACCTATAAAAACACTTAAAACCATATCGCATACCTATAAAAACACTTAGAACCATGTCACACACCAATAAAAATACTTAGAACCATATCATATACCTATAAAAACACTTAACCATGTCACATGCCAATTAAAACACTTAGAACCACGTCACATACCTATAAAAACACCGAGAGACATGTCACATACACATAAAAACATTTAGAAACATATCACATACCTCTAATTGAGATCCATGTCACAAACCTATAAAAACATTGAGAGTCATGTCTCCGACTTGTAAAAACACTAAGATATATGTCACATACATATAAAAACACTGAGAGCTATGACACAGACCTATAAAAATACTGAGACAAGTGTCTCAGACCTATAAAAACAGTGAGAGACATATCTCAAACCTATATAAACACTGAGAGACGTGTCTCAGACCTATAAAAACACTGAGAGACATATCTCAGACCTATAGAAACACCGAGAGACGTGTCGCAGACCTATAAAAACACTGAGAGACATGTCACATACGTATAAAAAACACTTAGAACTATGTCGTAAACCTTTATAACACTGAGAAACGTGTCGCAGACCTGTAACAATACTGACAGACATGTCACATACTTATAAAAACACTGAGAGACATGTCGCTGACCTATAAAAATAGTTAGAGACAAGTCACATACCTATAAAAACACTGAGAGCCATGTCGCATATCTATAAAAACACTAAAAGACATGTCACAGACCTATAGCCATGTCTTACACATTTTAAAACACTGAGAGCCATGTCGTAGACCAATAAAAACATTGATATCCATGTCTCAAACCTATAAAATCATTAAGAGTCATGTCTCCAACTTATAAAAACACTGAGATACATGTCAAATACATATAAAAATACTGAGAGCTATGTCACAAACCTATAAAAATACTGAGACAAGTGTCTCAGACCTATAAAAACACTGAGAGACATATCTCAAACCTATAAAAACACTGAGAGACGTGTCTCAAACCTATCAAAACACTGAGAGACATGTCTCAGACCTATAAAAACACTGAGAGACATATCTCAGACCTATAGAAACTGTCGCGCCCCGACCCGTGGTCCTACTTGGCCCCACGCCCGGGACACGCGAGGAAGACGTCGTAAAGCAACTCTAAGAAAATTTTTCGAAATATATTTTCATAAAAAGGTTCACACAACCAACACGTTACCCAAAACATGACTTTAAGTCACAAAACAAACTTTCTCAAATGAGTACTTAGCCACTTGGCTATAACAAACTTTACTTATAAAATTTACAAACACGAACACCAACTAAAAGAGATGATACAAATAACTAAGTCACGGGTACACTACCCTAAAGGTATTACATTTACATAATGTATCCTTTATACACATCACTTCCCAAAAGTCTTACCAAATATCTCTTTACCAACATCCTCCCTGTGCTGTGACCTATTCCCTGGACTCCTTCTTATCTAAAACGGTAAACAAATAAGGGGTGAGAATAAATCTCAGTAAGTTACTAAAATGCAACTACATTACATGCTAATATGATGATCATAAAGAAACAATATTAACAAATAAGCGTATAACACATAGCACATAACATGAGAGGCTCCCTATCGCCAACCGTCCCATACCGGTTGGAAATAACGACCAACTCATCATGCAACACATAAAGCGGAAATAAACACTCATACGTGGATACTGAGCCAAGGTTCTCAAACCAAACAATAGCCATCTGAGAGGCATCAACTGAGCAGCATCGAAGAGCTGAAACGGGTTCCGGAACCAAACAACAACAACAACAACAACGGGGGGAAAATGACACAAAGTCATAACCCAAAGTGCCCAACCTTTGGCCTAAGGAAGGGGGTTAAAAATGGGAAACCAATGATAGGAGCCTTATAATGTACTTGGCTCGGGAGACCATTATAATCCCTATCACTGCCCAACACACACAAAAGTACCAGCTGGACTTTACACGCAAGCACCACATAGAAATACTTGCTTAAACAACAATCAGGGACAATGATTCCAATGTAGGGAACCATGCCAAACACATCAAGAAGATGAACCATTCAACACATTACAAAATGTTCAACAATGCTCACTAAATCAATTACTCACATTTCACAACACTTGTGATCACAAAGGAACCAATTCTACCACTTTAGTGATCCACAACAATCATCTAAGTACTTTAGGACACTACCCAAAACTAGACCAAGATTGACCTCTAAATCCCTTGGTTTGAAAACTCTCAACTTTTTCAGATGACTGGGCGGTCGCCCAAACAGGGCTGTGCGGCCGCCCAAAATGCTCTGTTCCAAGAAGAAAAACCTTCAGATAGATGTGCGGCCGCACGCCCATTTTTGGGCGGCCGCCCACATCACCCGGCAGACCTAAAACTTCACCAAAGTTCACTCCTTTTGTTTCACAATCCAAAATCACTAATACTTGCAACACTAATATTTGTAACTTACACAAAGGCTAAAACTCAGCTAAGAACCATACTAACACCCAACAATACCCTTTTCATACCACTCCCTTTGTCCCAAAATTACAAGTATAAATAAAACATACCAAAACATTGTTTCACAACCTACTAGGCATATATAACATATTTATATCTATTTTATTATGTACAACAACATTACTATACTTTCACAATACTACAACACCCATTTGTATTAACATTTCCCACATGCAACAAATTATTACTACTCCCTCTGTTTCACAAGTATCATTATAATTTTTAATATACTAATATACCCACTTTAGGATACTTTCACTTCTTTCCCCGTCCCATAAGTAATAGTATAATTTTATAATACATTTATTTAACATTTAACTAAAGATATTATTTTACCGTCCCACGAGTAGGAGTATAACATATAAAGCATATACAATGTTACATCATCTCATACTCTCCCAAAACCAAACTACTATACCCATTTCCCACAAATAACAAGTCTATAACAAGTTTTACTACTCCCTCTGTTCCAAAATTTCAAGTATATAAAAGTATACCCAAAACTTTATTTTATAACATATAAAGCATATATAGCATACTTATGACCATTTTAACATTTAAAGGGGGGATTAGTAACTTACCTATTTTTCGGAAATGAGTCAAGAAAAATATATTGTTCGGTAGATATGATCTATTCAATTCCCTGAACATTTATATATAATTAGATTTGAAAATGGAATAGTAAATAAAATGATAAAAAATTAACAAGAACAAAACTTACCTTTTCTTCTTCTTGCTACAACAATGGAGGTGAGTAAAGTTTTGGGGAAGAAATGGTGAGGTTATGGCGCAGGAGAGGGGAAGGAGAAGGGTATCATGAAGAAATTTTCTCTCTTTCTCTCAAATAAATCACCCAAGTTCTAGACTTAACACTTAAGCCCCTAACCAACAATTCTACAAAGGCCCCCCATAATTCCCCACTAACAACTTAACTCCCCAAATAAACTTGACTACTAACATTTTAACTAACACAAATAATCAAGTAAAATGTGCAACTCATATAATATGATGCAACAAATAAAATGCACACATAATTTTAAATTTAAAATTCTCAAAAATATAAAATAATTATAAAATAAATAAAACGGATTTTGGGGTCGTTACACTCACTCCCCCTTAAAGAAAATTCGACCCGAATTTTAGGATTGTTTACCTCAACCCTCAAACAACCCAGGATACTTCCTTTCATTCCAATCCCGAAGCTTCACACTGAGTTCAATATCCTCTAAAACTTTAGACATATCGGAGAAGAATCATAAACACAATTGCGTGGCATCAACACATGGAACTCATTATCAACCTCGTCGAGAGAAGGAAGTAACACCAGACGATAAACTCAACCTTTAGCTCTTTCCAAAATCTCAAAAGAACTGACATATTAAACAATTCCACGAGAAGTAAAGGTATATCCCTCGAATTCTTAGAATCAACTAAACAAGTTCTCAAGAATCTGAATGGTTATTTCTAACTGACCATCTGACTGAGGGTGAAAGTCATACTAAGTCTCAATTCCGAACCCCAGGCCTTCTGAAATGCTTGCCAAAATCAAGATGTAAATAAGGAACCCATATCTATTACCATGCTCGTAGACATCCCATGAAATCGAACTATCTTCTGAACAAATAACTGACAACTGATAATTTACTTCCAGATTATTCACAGCTCAAGAACTTAGTTGAATATTTAGAATTCCTCGCATCAAACAATTAAAGGTAACTCCTCGAATTTATCTCAATACTCTACTTCTACTTGGATTCATAATTAAATTGGTCTTGTGTATCCCTTCAAGTATCTATAGTTGAACTCTGTTATACATGTTTAATTCCACTAAGTGTTGACTACATACTCTGCTATAGAAGTTAAAATTCCATCACTAGCCACGAACAAAATCTTATTGTCTGTCATTATTCATTCCACGAGTAATTTTCGATAGTTGATATTATTCAAAAGAGTAGAAATTTAAAGCTTTCACAATCGCAAAGTCATACCATGTCTCAACTCACGAAGACTCCAAAGTTTTAATTCCTCTAACATTCCCCATTTAGTTTTATCACCCATGAACTATAAGTCAATAAATCCTCTAACACAATACCTTTCCCGATGATATAATATGGTAAACACTTCAAATCTAACTCCATCAAAGTTATTCACTAATGCAATGGATGTATAATCGCAATAAATCTCGATTTATGGGTAGGATAATTTTGTTGATAAGAATCAATCTTCTCAAAGCACACATTGTTACCGTACCATCCTGAAGCAATGAACATCTCAATCACTCTTTAAGGCATCTCTATGAATAATGAATTTATCAAATCCACTATAAGGGTAAGCTTGACATATCCACTAGAAATTAGTAACACTAATCATATCCTCTAGATAACTGTAGTACTAGTTAAATCCATTAAGCAATATCAATACTGAAGTTGTCATCAACTCTCGATTCATCAATTAACACTCGCAACAATTAAACTCGTTCACTCTTACCAATCCATCGAGATAGTGCATCTTTCTGTACTATGTAGTTAACAGTGTAGCTACCTTAGAATTCCATCAATAAATCCTCAACCCTATGCCTGAGTTGAAACTTTCCTCAAAATAATATATCCTCTAACATGAATACATTCTACCCTGATTTTACAAACTGCTACCGCTCTCAAAGAACTCAGACTAGGATTACTTATACAATTCAACGTATCCAACAATACCACTGAAGCAGATGATAATTCAAACTATATAACCACCATTCATGATGTCCATACCCGATATAAAAGCCATCTTTGAAATATACTCAACTAAAATTCTCAACAAATGATAATCACTTCAAATCAATCACTAAACAATTACTGATCTCTGATGTTGCTCAAACATAGCACCCAACCACTCAAGATCACCCAAGGTTCTCCTCAAGAACAAGTACCACTCAAGGGAAATAAATTTAAAATCTCACAAGGAAAAGATATCTTTCAATTTAAATGCAAATTTTTTTTTTTTTCTACCAACTCCATAAACCAACTACCAGGCACAAGCTTGCAACAACAATTTACAAATTTCTTAATGCCTAAATAGCATGAAAGCTAAACACATATATATACCATGCTTAACTAAAACACACTAGCATATAAAATTCCACCACCATAACATCAAAATCTTGTGATGACAACATCACTAAACCGGCAAATAAAACATGCCCATGAATACGCACATCACAAGTATACGACACTTTATCGGTCGTCTAACACTCCCCCTTAGGAAGACACATCTAACACATAAGGTAAAGACTCAGAAGACACATGCAGTCAAGAAGCACAATGCACAAACACACAAGTATGCGAAGAGCCAGGGTCTATAAGTGTGTGTGCTCTCAAACTAGACATAGAAATTATACCTCCAGTCACATTAGAAGAATCTGAAATCTGTTGTTGATTGATGGAAGAAACACGATCTTGCACCTTAACCTTTCCTGAAGCATCCCTCTTTTGGCCCCGAGATGACCCAGCTGCACTTCCTGATAACTGATTCTTAAATCTAAAGCAACTCTTCTGAAAGTGACCCAACTGACCACAACTCAAACATTTGCCTTGCTTTTTCCAACATTTTTCTTCTAAATGTCCCATCCTTTGACAGTAGTTACATACTCGTTTACTTCGAGTTCCTCTATTATGCGGACCTTGAAAAGATGCCCTAGCTTGCGAAGGTGTTCCTTGATATTCTCTACTATCTCCATGCTGGGGTTGCGGTTTTACCTGTTCTCCTCGTTTTGTCACATCTGAGGTTTCAATCTTGGTTTTATGCTCCTCGATATCGTCAATGATTTTCATGACAGCTTCAAACATACCTTGTAACAGTGCTCGAACCTCTTCTCTAGCGTTACCCGACCCTGAAGGCCCTGACTGATTCCCTTCGGTGCCAACCATTTTCAATAAGTACCTGCATAAAACTCTCAACGTTACTTACCCTATACACAACTACCCTCCTAGGTCATTTAGTCATTCTAGACCATCTACAACCTAGCTCTGATACCAACTGTCGCGCCCCGACCCGTGGTCCTACTTGGCCCCACGCCCGGGACACGCGAGGAAGACGTCGTAAAGCAACTCTAAGAAAATTTTTCGAAATATATTTTCATAAAAAGGTTCACACAACCAACACGTTACCCAAAACATGACTTTAAGTCACAAAACAAACTTTCTCAAATGAGTACTTAGCCACTTGGCTATAACAAACTTTACTTATAAAATTTACAAACACGATTGTTGACGAAGATGGGTGGGGATGAGGGCGATGGACGGGATGGTGACATGAAGGACAACCGAAAGAGAAGAAAATAGAGAGATGGGGAAGGAGACGATGGGGTCATTTCAAGGTTTGAGGATTTTTAGGGTTCGCGTGTTTGGGTTGGGTGGGAGGGGTAATTTCGGAATCACAATATTTCATTAAAAAAAACCATGGACCTAATGGAAATAAATGTTCCATCTAGTGGACCTGAGCAAAATAAATGAAATTATCTGTCCTATTTAAAAAAATTGTTTTGTTTAGAGGACTTTTGAGAAATTTTTCCTATAATATGTTCAAAATTATTTTTACTGAACAATAAACTTTAAATTTAAAAAAAAAAACAAAAAAACAAACAAAATATATTTGTTTCATTTTACAAAAAACAAGGGTGGTAAGGGGCCAATATTATTCTGAATTTTTACTTGGCATGATCTTTAGATATGATATATTATTTGTTATATAAATACACTGAGCAAAAATTTGTTATATAAATCCATTATCTAGTAAAAATATGGGCAAACTGCAATTCAGATAACTGTGTTTTGATCACTGTTGCATATTGGTTTCCAACATTATAAAATTACCAACTCGATTCCTAACATTGTTATTTTATTGCAATTTGATATAAAAACTTACAAAGTGTTAGTTTTTGATGGAATCAAAATCATGTGTCATGCACATGATCACTTTTTAAAGGACATATTGGTCATTTCATTGTGCATGTGAAACTCATGTAACTTTAAACAAAAAGTGTAAACTTTGAAAAATGCTTTTATCTTCCACTCCGCCCACAACCTCACCATCTTCACAACCAATACCACTACCAAAATCATCATCATAAGCATAACCACTAATTTTATAAATGGACAAGCACTTGAATCATAGAGAATGGGAGAAACAAAGTGGACGTGAGCAAATTTTTTTCCCCCCAAAATCAGTCTCCACGCACTCATTCTCAAACAATGCCAACTCACACCCCATCTTTAATTCCCACATACATATCATAAGCTCCAGCCGAGCTATCCATCATTGCTCGGGCTTCTTCAACCGTTCTCCGGTATCATTCGATTCGCAGTCCCCAAAACATAAATCTAGTTAGCACTAATTTCTCCCATTGGCGATTTCAACAAACTCCACGCCTAGCACAACCCCGACTATCATTATTTCTTTACTCTTAACCAAACACCATTTGCAGCAATCGATGTCCGCCTTTCACAGCTGCTAGTTAGAACTCCATCGGCGACGTCTTGTCTATCTTCAAGTATTCCATCTGACCCCTTTATTGTTGTACCTTCTTTTGTTATTTTTCTTATATAGGGGGTAGAGGTGTCAGTGGTTCAGGCCAGACCGCAGTTCGGGGTCGAACCGAACCAGACCATACGGTTTGTTCGGTTTTTGAGCGTTCGTAGTTCGGTTAAGTCTGCAAAATTGTCAAACCAGGTGGTTTGGTTTGGTTTGTGGTCTAACCTCTCTAGACCAAACCAAACCGAACTAGACCGAACTGTGAGACCGACCATAAAACCAAACTGTGGAACCAAACCATGGGAGACCGAACCGGAGAACCGCACATATTGACCGTAGGATTCTAGGTTGAATTAATACCAACCCTTAGATTCTAGAAAATGTTACATTAAAATTTCTAACCGGCTAACCCTATCTCACTTTCACATTTCACACAGCAGACCAGACACACATATGGGGCAGGCGGCGCATCTCGTCATCTCTCTCCATTCGCCAAATCGCAAGACTCGATCTTCCTCTTTTTCTTTGTGGTCTATCCTTACAGGCTTACACTAGCTCCGGCCTCTGATTATCCAATTGAATTGCCTTTGGCATTCAATTTTCCATAGTCAAACCCTAACCCCTCAAACATGAATGATGATATTACTCAAAGCAACATTTAAATTTCCAACGGTTATTATTTGATATAAAAATTTGCAGCCACTTTCATAATCCCACTAATTTATAGAAGGCTCAACTGCATGCAACATTATTATTCACTCCGTCTCCAAAGTGATCTTCATACTTTTTTTGTTTTTTTAGGAAAATAGTATCAAGATCATTTTGAGACGGCTGGAGTACTCTATATTATATTATACTGTTGTTTTCATGTAACTGGCCTTTCATCTACTTTTCATTTGGTTTGGTAGTTTAACTTGAACATGTGTGGTAGGGATGGCCAAACCGGACCGGAACCGGACCGGAACCGGAAAACCGGACCGGAACCGGACCGGAAAAGCTGTTGGGGAATTGTGGTATATATGTGCAGTTCATGCCCATACAATTCTGATAATGGTGAGACACAACAACCATGCATACGAATAATATGAAAGTAATCAACAAGAAAAGAACACAATATTTGTTAACCCAGTTCGTCAACAACAATGACTACATCTGGGGGCACTGCCAAGCCAGGATATTTCACTAATATCATAATCTGTGTCTGTTTACAATAAAGCCTACTGCTCTATATAGCAAGGAGATAACCTCTCCATGTAAACACTCCCATCACACATAAAACCCTAGACATGCTTTTACCCATCCATGGAATGCCCATAAGGGCACCCCCAAGGGCTAGCACTCACTTGGCTCTCTTTGTGACCCACAGATTCTCTCTGGCTATTTTTCTAGTGTACACAATGTTTATGGCCATCACTTGGTTTATATAGGCAACACGTCCAAAACCTAAACTAAGTAGGAAACCCAGAATAATTAAATTCCTAATTCCACTTAAACAAGGAATCACAAGGAAAATTAAATTCCAACCTAGTCAAACAAGGAATCCCATTAAATCCTTATATGACTCAAATTTAATTTCCTTTTCTTTCTAGGTTTTGTCTCCACAACCCAACAATCTCCCACCTGGAGACTAAACCAAATCACGTGACTACCATCTCCGTCAAAACTCCCACTCGAGAATGACTATTCACACATTGTCACCACTACATTCGACTTTTGCCAAAAGTCTCATCACTAGGCTCACCAAAGCCCACACAAACGAGTTGAAGCGAAGCGTAGCTCTTCAACATAACTGCCGGAAACTTCTCTTGCCCTGAGTCTTCACTTCCCAAAGTGATCCTCTATGCAATCATCTCCGCTCGTCTGTTCCTTGTTTCTATCCACGAACCCCTATGCGAACGCGTGCCTTCACAGTCTTGGTCTTTCTGTGTACCAAGGCAACCTATCTGCAACTGATTCTGAATAACGCTCATGTTGGCCAGGTTGTCTCTCTCGCTAGCGCTAGCCTTCTCACAACTTTCTACCAACATACCGTTCCTGGCGAAATTTCTCCCACCATGGCGATCTCGGCCCCCGCCATCCTTGCATTCCAGGCAACAACCCATGCAAAACATGTTGTATGTGGTGTACAACATCATCTGCCTCACGAGCTACCAAGTTAGCTACCACGGCAATTCTCCATATCTCACAGCCGAAGGCGACCACATAACCTTCCTCCTAGCTGCTTAATGGCCAATCAAGTATCTCTTCCATGCACCTTTGAATTCTCCTGCACATCTAGCAACTTCTGCATACCCTATACGCTTGCTCTACATATTTTGTACCCTTCTGCACGCTCTCTGCATGTCTTCTGCACAAAATCTGCACCTGCACAAAATCTGCACGTGCGCTGCACGGAATCTGCACGAAATTTGCACGTGCATTGCACGAATTCTGCACGAAATCTGCACATCTGCTGCACGTACCCCGTATGCCTATTGCCTGTGCTTACACATGATCTGCACACCTATGCAATCAATCGTCTATCAAAGTCTGAAAAAACTTGAATCTTTCTCTCTTGCAACTTTCATAATCCAAATCCGTTGCCCAAATTCGTACCAACGAATTTCTCTGTTGATCAATCTCCGCCCATTATCACTGCACCCACAAATCCTTAATAACACGATCCGTCTAGATCCCTGCAAACCTTAGCGTCAACCAAATTCTGCAACCCTGATCTTGGATCCATGTCCTTCTATGATTATGTTACCTGCAACCTTGATCTGAATACCTACAGTCCCAATCCATCTGAATTTATAAAACCTTGATCCTATTTGGTCTTAGTAATCATAAAATCTCAAAGAATTTCTGCAGCCTCTAATTCTGATCCGCGTTCCTGCAGCCACATTCAATCAACTCGGACAGCCCTGATCTTCCTAACCAAAAGCTCTGATACCAGTTGTTGGGGAATTGTGGTATATATGTGCAGTTCATGCCCATACAATTCTGATAATGGTGAGACACAACAACCATGCATACGAATAATATGAAAGTAATCAACAAGAAAAGAACACAATATTTGTTAACCCAGTTCGTCAACAACAATGACTACATCTGGGGGCACTGCCAAGCCAGGATATTTCACTAATATCATAATCTGTGTCTGTTTACAATAAAGCCTACTGCTCTATATAGCAAGGAGATAACCTCTCCATGTAAACACTCCCATCACACATAAAACCCTAGACATGCTTTTACCCATCCATGGAATGCCCATAAGGGCACCCCCAAGGGCTAGCACTCACTTGGCTCTCTTTGTGACCCACAGATTCTCTCTGGCTATTTTTCTAGTGTACACAATGTTTATGGCCATCACTTGGTTTATATAGGCAACACGTCCAAAACCTAAACTAAGTAGGAAACCCAGAATAATTAAATTCCTAATTCCACTTAAACAAGGAATCACAAGGAAAATTAAATTCCAACCTAGTCAAACAAGGAATCCCATTAAATCCTTATATGACTCAAATTTAATTTCCTTTTCTTTTTAGGTTTTGTCTCCACAACCCAACAAAAGCCTGGAACCGGAGCAAACCGGGGAGGAAACCGGAACCGGACGAACCGGAACCGCAAGGCATGCGGGCCGGTTCAGGGTCACATATATGCCGAACCGGACCGGAACCGGAACCGTACCGAAAATCCCTTATTTTTCAATAATTTTACCGGAACCGGACCGGAACCTTACCGGAACCGGACCGAACCGGAACCGTATTGTGCCAAACCGGAACCGGAACCGGGGTAAGTGCGGGCCGGTTAAGGGTCACCCATTTGACGAACTGGAACCGGCGGTTCCGAACCGGAACCGGGCCCGGAACCGGTTTTGGCCATCCCTAATGTGTGGTACTTTTTTTTATTAATGGTAACTTCAGACGGTGGGAATATTCTATTAACTTTGGTTTGTAATATGTACTTGAAGAAGATTGTTGTTTGGTACTTTAAGTGGATGGTTGTAATTGACTAATTGTGTTTGAGAAAAGTATTTTTTCGTCCCTCAACTTTGCAAATTTTTACTTTCACGCAGTGTTCTAAAAGTCGCTAGGCGGCCGCTAGGCAGCGGAGCGACGCCTAGCGCCTAGAGCGCCTAGGCGGGGCGGAGGCGGGGCCGAGAAATTAGCGCATTTTTAATATATTTTTTTTAAAATATATATGTAGTTATTCAAACCATAGTAATTTTAATGTGCGGAAATCTTAGTAATATTAATATATTTATGTTATAAAATCAAGATAATCGACTACTTTAACTAACTTTTTTTTTGGAACAATTTTTTACTAACTTTTTAAAATGTGTAAAGCTAGGTTTTTTTTGCTTATATTTATGGCCAGATCGGAGTAGTATATTGATAAAATATTAACAAATCTTTTTTTCACTGAATCAGCCTAAGCCCGCCTAAACCCGCCTAGGCCCGCCTAATCCCGCCTAGGCCCGCCTAAATCCGCCTAGACCGTCTAATCCGCCTAGCCGCCTAGCCCGCCTAGATCCGCCTAGGCCCGCCTAAATCCGCCTAGCCCGCCTAATCCACCTAGCCGCCTAGCCCGCCTAGATCCGCCTAGCCTGCCTAGCGCCTAACTTGCCCGATTTGACAAAAGTCGCGGCGGACCACCCCCGACTAGCGCCTAGGCGCCACCTAGGCGGCCTAGGCGCCCGTCTTTTAGAACACTGCTTTCACGTCATCGAACTAATTTTATTTACTAAATGGTTATTGATCTTAGTTATTTGGTCATTATTTGATCCTTCTGTCAATTCACCGTCTATTTAGCCGTTAAACTATTTGACATGGCATAATGATGTCAATTCTTTAGCCTACATGGAACCTAACAACATAAAAAGTTGCTTATGTGGAACTATAAGGGCGAAATTTTAAAATATTGAAATATTAGGTGTAAAATAAAACCAAAATTTTCTCCACCATAAATAACCCACCTCCCTAGATTCCATAACGAGATGAACATCATAAAAAAAGAAAAAAAAAACTTCTACTTTGTTGTCCCTTCCTCATGATTCCGCCAGCACAATCAACCACGCCACCACCTCTCCTCCCCTCTACCTCAGTGCACTTCCCCTCCCCTCACCTCCAGCCGTATTCCCATGCCGACCCTCTCTCATCCTCCCTTTAATCGCCGTCGTCACTTCCCTCCCCAGTCACGACCTTCGCCTTCTATCCAACAGTCCCCACCTTTCCTCTAACACCGTCGCGTCTCTCCCCCATCGTTTCTCTCTCTTTTAAATCTGGATAGATCTCCCTTAAATTCTCACTTTACTGCCATGAGGAAAGAATAGATACAGTTAGGGCGAAAATTCCTGTAGCATTGAGGATTGTCTGGAATCAGAAAGTATCATCTGGGCGAGGTAAAAAAAAATCAGGCTTGTTGCTTTTCTCCATGGGTTCCGTTTGAATTATTGGCGATGGTGTAGGTGGTTCGGGCGGTGGCTCTGCATATCCATCAGTCATACCATTTTTGTTTTGGTCTAAAATCTGCATTTAATATTTGGGTGTTACCCAGATTTTTTGTTGTTGGGTGTTACTCAGATTCGTTGTTGGTGCATAGTTGCGTTTGGAAGATTAAATTTTCAAGTTGATTTTTTTTAATTCAAAGATTTGGGAATTTTAATTAATGATTTTTTTTTCTTTAATTCAAGGCATTCATCACCCGGATATGTTTGATTTCTTGTTTGGTGTAACTCTAACCCGAATTTGTTGTTGATATTCAAGTTGATTTTTGATTTTTTGATTTTTTTTTTATTTCAGAGTGTGTTACGTTGTGAATGTGGGTGGTATAAGTGGTGGTGGTGACTGTGATTGTGATGGTGGTGGTGGCGGTGGTGATGAGGTGGGTGGTGAAGTAGCTATTATGGGAACGGGGGCTGCAATGGTGAGGAAGATGAATTTATTTATCAAAACTTTCACTTTCACCCCTTTATTTAACTGAATCTTCCACATTAGTGTTTATTTGCTTACTCAGCTCGACATAGGTAAAATTAGGGATGGCAATTTGTCCGAACCCGATTCGTATTCGAGACAATCCGGCCCGCAACGGGGCGGGTATGGTAACAATTTTTCATAACTCGGCGGGTTAAGGGGCGGGTTTGGTAGCACACTCCAACCCGCGGGGCCCCGCTCCGCCCCGTATGCGCAAGTATGCTACATATTTACTATTATGTTCCTAAACCCTTCAGTTATTACTTTATTGCATTTATATATAATACCCCGTATACGCAAGTATGCTATCTATTTACTGTTATGAAATAGTTGGTTTCAAATTTGAGTTTGCTGTTAAGTTATAGAAGCTATGCTAAAGCCATAAATAATGTTTTTGTTGAATACGGGGTGGGACGGATACGGGTTTAGCACTCTACGGGGGCGGGGCGGGTTTGGTACAAAGAGTGTTCACTGCGGGGCAGGTTTGGTATTGCGAAAACCTGCTCCGTATCCGACTCTTTGGCATCCCTAGGTAAAATGATGAGGTCATAGTGCCACATCAGCTTCATTTAACGGCAATGTGAACGGCACTCTAACAGAAGGATCAAATAATGACCAAAAAACTAAGATCAAGGATCATTTAGTAAATAAAATTAGCTAAGTGACGTAAAGGTAAAAACTTGAAAGGTTGAAGGATGAAAATGTACTTTTGTCAATTGTGTTTAAAGTTTAGACTTTTAGAGTTTAGACTAAGTTATTTTGTACCCACATGACCCAAAAAATTTGAAGTAAATCTGATTTTGAAAATTACATAAGTTTAGAATGTGGTCTAGGCAGTACTAAACTGTGGTCTGGAATGTGGTTTGAACCATTAAACCAAACCGTAGTTTAGACTGAACTGAACAAGACTATAATAGTTTGGTTCAGTCCGGTTTGAATGTTTTAGATGTTCGGTTCTGTCCGAGATTTCACCAAAGATATGTAGCGGTTTGGCTTCTAATATACTCCATCCGTCCCACTTCACTTGACACCCAAGAGGTGAACACAATAACTAAGGAAAAAAAATAAAATAAAAAAACTATGTGGTAGAAAATGAAGAGAGAGAATGAGTAGGGTAAATAGTAGTGTTGGTTGAATAAATTGAGTGGTGGACTGGAGAATGAAGAGAGAGATTGAGCGGTGTGGTAGAGTGAATATAAAATTATAAAAAGTAAGCTATTTTAGGAAGTGTCAAGTGAGCTGAGATAAACCAAAATAAAAATAAGTGTCAAGTGAACGAGGACGGAGGGAGTATTCCTGATCAAATCAAACTTAACCATTTAAGCCATGGGGAATCATTTTGAGTGGCCCGCTTTATAAAATAACATTCGCGGCGCACTATCACTTTCAGAGCCCATTTAACGGCTTGAAACGAACAACAAAAGTATACTACAACCTCAGTCGTTCTCACTCACTGAAACTGAAAATGTCATCGGCGCCGGCAACGATGGAGTCCCTGATACTCCAACTCCACGACATCTCCGCCGTCAAATTCGGCAGTTTCAAGCTCAAATCCGGCATAACTTCCCCCATCTACATCGACCTACGCCTAATCGTCTCCTACCCAACCCTCCTCCAACAAATCTCCCAAACCCTAATCTCCTCCCTCCCACCCACAACTTCCTTCGACGTCGTCTGCGGAGTGCCTTACACCGCCCTCCCCATCGCCACATGTATCTCCACCTCCTCCTCCGTTCCCATGCTCATGCGCCGGAAGGAGGTCAAGGATTACGGCACCTCGAAGTCGATTGAAGGCGCGTTTCAGCCGAACCAGGTTTGTCTTATCGTTGAGGATTTGGTCACAAGTGGAGCCTCGGTTTTGGAAACGGCGGCACCGCTGCGGGCGGCGGGGCTGCGAGTGACGGATGCGGTGGTGTTGATTGATAGGGAGCAGGGAGGGAGGGAGAATTTGGCGGAAAATGGGATTGCGTTGCACGCGATGGTGAAGTTGACTGATATGGTGAGGATTTTGAAGGACAAGGGTAGGGTTTCGGAGGAGACGGAGGCAATGGTGGTTAAATTTTTGGATGAGAATAAGAAAGTTTCTGTCCCTGCAGCGGCGGCACCTAAAGTTAGGGTTAGGGTTGCGTACGGGGAGAGGGCGAAGTTGGTAAAGAATCCGGCCGGGAAGAGACTGTTTGAGATAATGGTGGAAAAGGAAAGCAATTTGTGTTTGGCAGCTGATGTTGCCACTGCTTCTGAGTTGCTTGCCATTGCCGATAAGGTAAGTTAAAAGTTGTGACTTTAGGTCGTAAATTGATTTTATTTATATTGTTCTGGCACACTTAGATTAAATTGATTTTTACTTTCATTGTTCTGGCACACTAGATTAATAACTTGTTTTGTGGAAAACAATATATTCTATATTAACATTGAAGTTATTTTCTCTGAAAATGGAAAAATATATCTTAACAAAGTCTAACCATGATGATTTTATTTTATTTTATATTATTTTCTAATTGAGGGTGGCATAATATTTGAAATTCATTCTAAATGTAAATGCTTTCTATTAATAGGTGTTTAACAAAATCTTGTTCTTATGCTTGTAATCCCTCCTTTCTACAGTTTTACTAGGAGTAGGGGTCTTTTTTTTTTCTTTTCGTTTCTTTTTTCAGTCACTTGTTAATGAAAAGTGTGACAAAGTTAGTTAATAACTAATGTTTTGGCTTCATTTTAATAACCACACCCCCTGGTGGCATGCCGTTGAAGATTACTAATTGATTAGGTTTGCTGTAGATAATAGTCAATATAGATGAGCACACTTGAGACTTGACGTACGAAAATACCAGCATAATGCTATTGGTAGCTGTTCCCCTTGGCAGAATCTTCTCAACATATCTGGCATTGTCAATGATGCATGGTTTATATCTACCTCAAAGTAGTACACAGCATTCTCCTCCAATTTTCACTAACATGCCTTATAATATTTATTCAGGTTGGACCAGAGATCTGCTTATTGAAGACCCACGTGGATATATTGCCTGATTTTACTCCAGATTTTGGATCTAAGCTTCGATCGGTATGTCCCTAAATCCCAAGCATGTATTTACCCGACCTTAGGCTGTCAGATTTTGATCAGACATATTATGCTATATGTTTGGTATATATGACCATATGGGTGCTCTAAATTCTGATGAGCTTGTTGTGACCACCAAAATCACAGGTTAGCGATGCTAGTGTTAGAAATTGCAAGATAATGTATTGATGGAGGATTAGTTTCTTTTTCTGGATAATGGTGGAATGCATTTCATCTGGATATGCATTAGAGAATATGTGTGAAGAGCATTGGTAGCTCATGCAGTTTTTAGTAGATACTTAGATATGTATGAATATAGTTGCTAATCAGAATCTCAAAGATAAGCAAGGTAAGGGTAGTGGTAGTAATACGAATAGATTGGTCCAACGAAAGTGATTAGGCTAGTTTGGATTTTCAGATTTGGCTCCTCTTCATTGTACCTTTCACTCGATCTACGTTTGAATTTATGTCATATGGCAACATTTGAATTCCATAGCCGAGATTTCACAGCCCATGAATTTTTCAGAGATTATGAAATCTATTATTCATTATGCTTGATATTATTGAGAGTCTAGTGAATCCTAGTCATTAAATTCAAATATTGGCATCTGTTCTAAATGCAAAGTTCCATTGGGTGAAACTGGGTGAAAGGGTGTAGAGAGAGGAGCCAAATCCTGCATATTCTATGATTGGATGTGATTTTTATTGATTTTTCTCCATACGGCCATTTGCTGTTTGATTTTGAAATTAGAGTTCTGATTAAATCCTAGGTTCCTCTCCAGTCTCACAGCGGTGAGTAACCTATTAAAATTTGCAAGAAAAAGTGTCCATTGATAGAGGGAGATTCGTTGACTTTCATGATTCCACGCCACAGTGGAAACTCCACTGGCCTGTTGAGTTCTGGAATATCTAGTGCTCATGGATTGAGAGAAATACCTTGCCTTTCATGATATGTCACTCTGTCCCAGTTTTGAGGGAAAGAGCATTGTTCAATTGTTTGTGGTTGACTTCAGAGGGGTATTTTAAGGATTGCTGCTTATGGATTTGTGTAGAGATTGGAGTTCTCTCAACACATAGGCCCAGTGGGAGGTTATATGAACCTTTGGATCATTGGATGTGAAGGCTCCACCTAAAAGTCCAAAAACATGTGAATACTATAACTGCACTACTGCCGTGTGTTCAATATACTCTCTTGGGAATTTTCACATTAGTAATTTCAAAAAGTAACCAGTTTGGACCATTGAATAAAATTTACTCCCTCTGCCCCGCTTTAAGGTTCTTACTTTCCTTTTTAGTTTGTCCCAATTTAAGGTTCTTACTTTACTTTATTACCTAAAATGGAAAGTGGGTCCCACTTGTCATTCTCACAACAAAAACTCCCTACTCACTTTCTCTTTCCTACTTTACTTTTCATACTCACAATATTTACTTTTTCTTAATCTCCGTGTAAAGTCAAAGTAAGAACATTAATTTGGGACGGAGGGAGTAAGTTTTTGTCATTTTTATTTAAATAAATTTTGACATCAGGGGCTATGGTCACGTGAACACTGCCTCGGCAACAGTGTTCTAAAAATCGCTAGGCGGCGGAGTAGCGCCTAGAGCGCCTAGGCAGGGTGGAGGCGGGGCCAAGAGATTAGCACATTTTTAATAATTTTTTATAAATCTATAAATATATATGTAGTTATTCAAACAATAACCACTTATTTTTGTTATTTGTCAAAAAATAATAATATATTTTAATTTTCACAAAAAAATAAATTATTACTAAAAGTATTCTATGATTTTTGATTTATATTTTTGTAAAGATATCTAAATAAAATAATAATATCTAACTAAATTTATTCCATCATCCACAACATAAACTAAAGTTAAGTCAAATTCAACCTTGTATATTTTGTTTTGATTTTCAATCCTTCTAAAATGACATTCATTTTATTTAATGCAACCATAGTAATTTTAATGTGCGGAAATCTTAGTAATATTAATATATTTTTTGTTATAAAATCAAGATAATCAAACTACTTTAACTAACTTTTTAATATGTGAAAAGTTAGTTTTTTTTTTTCTTATATTTGTGGCCCGACCGGAGTAGTATATTGATAAAATATTAACAAAACTTTTTTTCACTGAATCGGCCTAAACCCAGCTAATCCGCCTAGCGGCCTAGCTCCGCCTAGTCCGGCCAGAATTTGGCCGATTTGACGAAAGTCGCGGCGGACCATCCCCGACTAGTGCCTAGGCGGACGTCTTTTAGAACACTGTTCGGCATTCTCAAAACAGCATGTGGCTCTCCATGCATGGTCTTATCCTTATGTCGAAGCTATCTGACCTTTAAGTTAAGAACTGCTTGTATATTTATCATTGAGTTATGTTGTTCTCTTACAGGTATTAAGTTAAATAAATTGAACTTACTCCTAGCCGATTGATTTTCTGCAGATAGCAGACAAACATAATTTCCTCATCTTTGAAGACCGTAAATTTGCTGATATTGGAAACACAGTGACCATGCAGTATGAAGGGTGAGGTTTTTCTCCCATTTATGCCTACCCAAAGCAGTAACTGAGGTTGTAGTTCTTCTTTACCTTTCTAATAATGTCCTTGAGACCTCATACATTTTTTCTTTTGGCAGAGGTATCTTTCGTATATTGGATTGGGCAGATATAATCAATGCTCACGTTATCCCAGGTCCTGGAATTGTGGATGGTTTGAAACTAAAGGTATACTCCCTCCGTTCCATAACAAATGTTACTTATCTTCTTTTTGGTTGTCCCATAACAAATGTTTCTACCTGCTAATGGACAAATTATATCACTTTTATATTCAATGGGCCCCACTTGTCAGACTCACAACAACTATTCCCACTTACAATGTACACCCCACTTATAATTCATACGGCACTTTTTACACTCACAACCCCACTCCACTATCAATATTATATTACTTTTCCTAATTTCCATGTTTTCCATTTCAGAAAAATTTGTTATGGGCCAGAGGGAGTATATATCTAGGTTTATGTGGTTTACAATTGAACTCACCAAGTTATATGAATAGTTTCATTTATAATTTTGTCAAACTGATGCTGGACAGGGACTGCCTCGTGGTAGAGGCTTGCTACTTCTTGCTGAAATGAGCTCTGCTGGTACCCTTGCTAAGGGAGGTTACACAGCTGCAACAGTGAAAATTGCAGAGGATCATTCAGATTTTGTCATTGGATTTATCTCTGTTAATTCAGCATCTTGGCCTGGGGGACCCACAAATCCAGCCTTTATTCATGCAACCCCTGGAGTGCAATTGGTAAAAGGTGGTGATGCACTGGGTCAGCAGTATAACACCCCACATTCTGTAAGTTCCATTCATTGGTCATTGCTTTTTTTTTCCCCTCAGACTCATACAAAGGACAAGAAATCTTTCTTTGATTAATAAGTGGATTCTATTCTGTACACAATTTTGAACTTCAAAAATAATATCGTTATATATCACAATCCCTCCGTCCCAAAATGACACTCACATTTCTTCTTTTTGTTTGATCCAGAAAGTTAGTCCCATTTCCAAAATAAAGGCTTTCACAACCACTGAATTTCCAAGATTTATAATGTAACCTTATAAATTTTGAAAAGTCACATGGGACTATCATTTTGGGACGGAGGGAGTATTATCATACCATTGTCATCTTTGAGTTCTTTGCAGCTCGTCAGACTTGAACCTAACAAATTCAAAAGAAATGTTAGAATGAGGTGAGGTGCGGACGAAAGTTAATCAAATAAAAAGTTTAGTAACTTGTTGAGCTGGTTCTCCCAATGAGCCCGAATCTATGAATGCCAAAGCCACTATCTCATACTTCCTCTGTCTCAAAACAAATGTTGCATTTGACTTGTAAATGATTCTAAGAAATCTGCTTTACTTGTTTGTATATTGTTTGTACTATACCAGAATTACACACTATTTCCTTATTTAGGAATGGGACAATGATTTTAGGACAGACTAAAAGGAAAGTGCGCAACATTTATCATTTATAATGGGCCGGAGGGAGTAATAAACACAGGCGTCCTAGACTGAGGTTAAAAACATTGAAATATCATAAACCTCTTCCGTGTGGATTGCATGTTAATGATAATCTCCCATGAGATTGATTGTAGGAAATGCTGTTTTTGTAGGTAATAGCTGATAGAGGAAGTGACATCATTATCGTGGGACGGGGAATTATAAAGGCAGCCAATCCGACAGAGGCTGCTCGGGAGTACCGTCTTCAAGGATGGGATGCTTATTCACTTAGCTGCAAATAAGAGTGCTGCTAGTTTGCGCAACCTGTTTTGTCCTTTGTGGGTAATATGCCAAAATATGTAATCAACTTAATCTCTTTTGTTGTTCCAATGACCATATCGGAACATAAGGAAGTTTTGTTGTTTTTTTTTTTTTTTTTTAATTTTGATATACATTTTTGCCATCTATGTTTTGATGCTTCTTGTATTTCCTCGGTCTTTTTAAGTGTTCACTGAAAGTGTTGGCTATCAGTTTTCTTGTAGAATAAGTACTATATGATAAGTTATATGAAATCAGCCTCAGTTTCTTGAACTTCTCTTCACATTGCATAAAAGCAGCAGTTGTTCCCTAAATGGATTATGCTCTTTCCCGTTCAAAGACGGTACACCTTTTTTGGTTGTTACTACGAGGAACTTTGGGCAGTTATAAATGCGACTTATAATTATGTTAATGTGAATCTAAAAATTGATATTATTAATAGTATTTATAATGGTGTATCAAGAACAATTTCAAAAATTTCATTAGAATAATTAAAAGTAGCCTTAGTTATTACTCAAAGTTCCTTCGTAAAACCCATGAAAATAGGGGGACTATCATTCTGGGACAGATGGAGTATATTTCAACTTGTCATCGTTTTCGTTTTTAAGTAACGTGCTTTGCTTGTAAACTAGTACTACCTTTTGTTTCAAAATGAATGTTTGTTTGAATTGCTCTTGATCAAATGCGAATTTGTACATTCATTTTGGAACGGGATAGGATGACTAAGTTACATTGCGCTAAGATTTTTCTTTATTTATATTTAGAAATGTGACATTTACATTTTTTAAGTAATGTGGATTGCTTGTAAAACTAGTTAAATTGCACTAAGATTGTTTCCTAATCTAGAAATACGACATTTATTATAAGAAGCGAAAAAAGTGAAGTGCGACATCATTGTGGCGAAGGGAGTAACAAAGTTACATTGCACGTGCGAAAAGTGAAGTGCGACATTATTATGAGACAAGGAAGTGATAAAGTTAAACTGCACTAAGGTTATTTCCTTATCTAGAAATGCACATTTATTTTAGGATGCGAAAAAAACGTGAAGCGTGACATTTATTACGAGACAAAAGAGCAACAAAAGGCTATGCAATGGAGTGAGACCATGTCTAAACAATGGCGAAGATCTGCTAGTGTTCCAAATGGTTCTAAGAGAGAGAGAGTGCATCCATAACTAGATCTTCATTTGATGCATAGAGAAGCAAAGAGTGTTTGCTCCAAATTTTAAGAAGAAAATACCAACATGCCACAACTAAATATGCTAATCTAAAACCAACAAGCTCAAAATAAAAAATTTAAGAAGGCCAAATGACATTTATCCCTCATCCTCCAAAGTATCCACCAAATCTCACTTTGCACCTCATTTTGAAAAGTGGGCCTGTTTAATACTTTAATTTTGAAATCGTCCCACTTTGCCCCGTTACATGCACTTGACCAGGGGTAAAGTGGGATGATTTAAAATGTGCCAAAGAAACCAATTTTTCAAACCGGGGTGCAAAATGAAAACTGGTGGATAATTTGGGGGGCTAAATGTAATTTGGATAGACTGTTGAGGTAGCTAATCCGGTTAATTCCCCACTATTGCTCTTTCCATATCCTACCAGTAATTCTGAGTTTCAATTCCTTACGGTCTCCCCCAGAGAAGAAGAGAGCCATGCTACGATGAATGATGAGACCATCAAAGCTGTCCCGAACTTTCCTATGGCTGTCCCTTATACTCCTAGGCATCCCTTGCCACGTCATCTTCCTCCCGTTACCTCCTACCTCGAGACTGTAATTATAGTTCTTTGCATCGTCATCATCACCCATGAAACGTAAGAACGCAATGTAGACAGGAGCCATACCAAGCTGGAACGCCTCGAAATGAAGACAAAAGTATTGCCCGAAGCAACTAAATACCTAAAAATGCAAACAATATCAGTGGTATTAACAAAACCAGTGCGCAGAAGGGGGTGGTGCAACTTTGGCTGAGTGACTTGATGTAGGCCAAAACTAAGCCACTCACAATGGACCGAGGAGTTATTAAAAGCGGATGTACAAATTACACAACAAATAAATAATGTCAACTGGGACTCGAATACAAGACCACATGGTTAAAAACCCTACATTTTACCCACTGAGCTAGGCAAGTTACTTGATTGGTGGGGACACGCTGTATATATACTCCATCCGTCCCAGAATAAACTACACCAAATCGAAAAACACGGGAATTAAGAATAAGTAGTATAATTATTTTTTTAAAAAAAAGGTACTCCCTCCGTCCCAGAGTAAGAGTCTCTTTTCTAAAATGACAAAGAATCTTTACTATTCATCACACTCATTCTCTATGCTACTTTACTTTTATACTCACAACACCAATCAACTTATTATTCCCTCCCACTCATTATCTCTCATACTTTACTTTTACACTCACAACACTTACTTTACTTCTATCATTTCTTAATCTCCGTGCAAATAGGAGGTAGGACTCTTACTCCGGGACGGAGGGAGTAGTATAAAATTGGGAGTGGAGTAGAGATTGTGACTTGTGAGTACGAAAAGTGAGGTAGGAATTGTAAGTGGGATAACCGGATAATTGTTTTGAGTATGACAAGTGGGTCCCATTGAATAAAAATGTACTCCCTTTGTCCCGCTTTAAGGTTCTTACTTTCCTTTTTAGTCTTTCCCAATTTAAGGTTCTTACTTTGCTTTATTACCTAAAATGGAAAGTGAGACCCACTTGTCATTCTCACAACAAAAACTCACTACCCACTTTCTCTCTCTCACTTTACTTTTCATACTCGCAACATTTACTTTTTCTTAATCTCCGTGCAAAGTCAAACTAAGAACTTTAAATTGGGACGGAGGGAGTATTATAAATTGACCATTTCAGGAGGGGTAGTTTATTATGGGACAACCAAAAAGGAAATTTGTGTAGTTCATTACGGAACAGAGAGAATATATATTCATTTATCAACAAAAAAAAAATGTGGAAAAAATGGGTGCACATGCACCCGCTAAAGATAGTGTGGATCCACCCCTGACAATGTGACTAATGATCTAATTCTATTTCAAGCTAGTATACTTCTCCATTTCGTTATTCATGCTAGACCAATCAATTGGCTCCAGACAAATAGCGCGGTGCTTCTCGCTTTTCATGTAATAGGGCATTTTTATGGCAATGGATATGTGATCGAGTTCTATGCATCAAACACAAGGGGTTATATTCACAGACATACAAGAATACAGTCATGCAACAATCCGCAATACTCAATACGTAAACGATTCAAGGTCATATACTTGTATTCACTCAAAAGCAAAGATTAAAAGTGCATTAATTGAAACAAAAGAAGAAGAAAAAGAGAAGCATACCGTAAGCATCCATGTTGCGTTCTCAACCTCGTGCGGGTTTGATTTGACATACCGATGGTTGAAGGTACACCCACTATGCATGTCGACTTTATGATCATCTTTAAGATGAGCTACAAGATAAGGTATATCACCAATGGCAGTGCACTCTGATCCAGCATATGGGCAGTTATAAGGTCTGAAGGCGCATTGAGATTCATGTTTTAACTTGCTGTAATACGGGTAAATCCCCACACATCCAAAACTCTGATATTTACATGGAAGTTCAAGAGATGCAGCCACCTTCTCCAATGCAAGACATCTGATGTTGCCAAGTTCGTGCCTACAAGTTGGGCACCTGTTGTGCACCCGTGGTTTGCACACTGAACAGATTGTGTGACCGTTGGAACACTGAAATAGATGATAAGACATGATTGAGTCAACAACAATACTAGTTGTAGAAAGGAATTAGATTTTAGTAATACAGAATACGTAAGTCGCCATCTTAAATATTCATCAAACCGATAAAAGTAACCAGTAACTAAATGGAGGATGGGATGGCGAGATGAATGAGGAGAAAACTACTACCTACTTCTTGAATAGGTGTTCGAATTTTATAAACTTGTCCCCAAATAAGTGTCCATTTTTATGGTATTTACTAAATTCACCTTCAACAAATACTCCCTCCACCTGAATAGAAGAGGAGGAATTCTTGTGTGAGACGAATCTCGATAAGAGAGGAAATGGGCTTGCCCCGCCCCGCCCCTCCCCGCCCATAGGGGGCAAACCATTTACTCTCTCAATAAGATCCGTCTCACGTGTGAGACCGTCTCACACAAGTTTTTATCATAGAAGAGTAACAATTGACCAAGAATGCAACAACAACAACAAAGCCTTAGTCCCAAAATATATCGGGGTCGGCTAACATGAATTTTCATATATCATCGTGAAAGAAAGGTGTAAGAAAAAAAGAAGTTAAAGAAGAAATAGGCAGTAAAAAAAATCAAAAGAAAGAAGAAGAAGAAGAAAAAAGAGAAAGAAATAGTAATAATAAAAAGAATAAGTATATTATATAGAAGAAATGAAAAGAAGAAAAAATCAGCCCCCATCACCCACATGAATTTTTGCCCTCCACTGCAGGAGATTTCAACACCATATTTTCATCAAATCTAAGTAAGCTCATATTGTTTTCAATTTACCACTTTATCACTTCTCCACTCTTCAGGCCTCCTACCCAGTGCATCACTCGGTCTCTGTCTCACATGACCAAACCACCTTAGACGATTCTCCCTCATTTTACCTTCAATGGGTGCAACTCTTTTACCCCTGATCACCTCATTTCTCAACCGATCTTTTCTTGTATGCCCACACATTCATCGTAGCATATGCACCCCGCCACATTCATCTTATGAAAATGGCACTGTTCACGGCCTAACATTCAGTGCCATAAAGCAGTCCCGGCCTGATTGTCGTGCGGTAGAATTTTCCCTTTAATCTATGGGGTATGTCTGGATCACATAGAAACTCTGTGGCACTCTTCCACTTCAACCAGCCTGCTTTAATTCTGTGAGCAGCATCTCCATTCTATTCTCCATCGTTTTGGATAATAGATTCAAGATAATTGATTCTCTAAATTAAGAAAATGGGTTGAAATTAACTCATTTATTTGATCGAATTAGGAGGCAATATTTGAGTCAAATGGTGGGAGGGAAGGTTATTTTAATCAATTTGTTGATAAGAAGTCTTCTTAAAAGGAAATGCCATTATTTATTTGGGATGGCCCAGTAAGGAATAGGGATGACCAAAACCGGTTCCGGGCCCGGTTCCGGTTCGGAACCACCGGTTCCGGTTCGGCATATATGTGACCCTGAACCGGCCCGCGCTTGCACCGGTTCCGGTTCCGGTCATCACAATCCGGTTCCGGTCCGGTTCCGGTTCAGTCCACGCTACATTTTTTTATTTTTTTTATCATACAATAATGAATAAACATGTTAAAATTTATTAAAAGACAAGAGATTTTTATTTTATAATACACTAATGAATAAACATGTTAAAATTTATTGAAAAATAAGGGATTTTTATTTTATTTTTTAATGGAAATGCCGATCCGGTTCCGATCCGGTTCCGGTTCGCCATATATGTGACCCTGAACCGGCCCGCGCTTACCACGGTTCTGGTTACTCCGGTTCCGGTTTACTCCCCGGTTTGCTCCGGTTCCGGGCTTTTCCGGTCCGGTTTTCCGGTTCCGGTCCGGTTCCGATCCGGTTTGGCCATCCCTAGTAAGGAATACACACCTCTGTTACGGTGACAGAGGAAGTAATATAGCTAGTGGATGTCTATGAAGTGGATAACAACGATGTATATTTGCTACTCACTTTCTTAACAGTCAGCTTTTTCAGAGTGTCTCGCGGAGTCAAAAAGTACATATAATAGGGACAAAGGGAGTATAAAATTATTACACAAACGCCTAAAAGTTTTAAAATGTTATAGTTTTTCGAAATTGTATATCAAAACCGACACTACATCCCAAAATTATATGACAAAAACTCAAATGCGGCGGCCGCACCACGTGCGGCGGGTATGCCCACGGGTCGGCCCGCCCGCTCCATGGAAAACCTGGCCGGCTCCAGCTCCTCCCCCTCTCCCGTTGTGACACGTGTCATTTAAAAAAAAAAAAACCCCCATTAACTTAAAAATGCTATATCTTGAGATTTATAACTCATAATTTTTTTAAAAAAATACCGTTGTGTTCGTCTCGACGAGACGAATAAAACTACATAGGTCATGATATGGTTTGATTTTTTTTTTAAAAAAAAAAACATTTTTTTACACACAAAAAGTCTGAGTTGCTTGTCAGCTGAGATGTAACAATCTGTTCTAATAAAAATAACAGTTTCATATTCAAAAAGTAACACTTTTTACAGTCAAATGTAACAGCAATTTTACAAAAAAAAAAAAAAAATGGGTTTGCATTTCAATTGTTACTTTCTCAATAAAAAATTGTTACATTTCAGATATAATGTTACATTTAAGAATATAAACTGTTACAATTGAGAAAAAAAATGTTACATTCATTTTTTATAAAATGTAACATTAGTTTAGTTTGTCAATCTTATGTTAATTTGAAAAGAAAAAAAAGTGTTACATTTTGAAAAAAAGAGTGTTACATTCCTTTATAAAAAGTGTGACATTAGTTTAGTTGTCAATTTTTATGTTATCTTTTAATCTATTGCAGCAAAAATGTGGTACATTTTTTTTTTTAAAAAAAAAAAATGTTACATTTGAAAGAAAAAAGTGTTACATTTCGTTATAATAAGTGTTACTTTTGTTGGGAGGAAAAAAAGTTATGGGTGACAAAAAAAAAAAAAAAAAAAAACGAAAAAAAAAAAATGAAAAAAGTCGTCTGGCCCCGTCGCACAGCGTGCGGTGGGTGTACAGGAGACTACCTCAAATTATATTAATTGAAAACTTTGAAGACAGAGTGTGCTTAAAGTTAAAACAAATCATCCAAATGGCTTTGACATGGAAGATTTTCCACTTGAACTGGTAAAGTAAGTTTAATAACTCGGTTTAACTGAGCCTTTGGCTGAACAACTTGTAGTAAACTACATGAATATTTGATAAACAAATAACTTTTTGAACACAGAATATATGCATATCAACAGAAAGAATATATGGTGCACATCATTCACCATTGATACTAACATTCTCTTAATGAAACCAAACCTGGTGAATTGGAGGGTACATAGAGTTCAAGCACACGGGACACTCCAGTAGTTCACGAACACTACTGGAGACAACAGCATTGGGTTTCACAGCATTTTGAGCAGGGTCATTCACTAGTTCGATAACATCCATCATGTCTTCATTCTGTGGAGGATCAATGACCTCAGGTTTATTCCGCAAGTCTTCAAAATAAGAATTTGCAGTTGCCATATGCAAATGTCTCACTTCATATACCAAAGGAGTGTTAGGAAAAAATATCAATAGAATGTGAAAAAAATTGGTGAACTGATAGTTTGACCAGAAAAGTATACTATACACGAAGCCTAAATATTTCTTGAAAGTGTTATCCAAATATGCCAAATGTATACTCCCTCCGTCCCAATTTAAGCTTCTTAGTTTGACTTTGCATAAAAATTAAAGTAAAATGGTTGAACAATTATAGTGGATTGAGGGTATAATTACCAAAACATTATTCATAAGTCAAGTGGACGAAAAGTAGGTCAGGTAAGTAGTGGTTTTTTTTTTTTTTTTGAATTCTATGAAGTTAAGAGGATAAAGAAGTCCAAAAATAATGTTCACTATTTGCCTTTTATGGAATAAAGTAAGAAGCTTATAGTGGGACGGACCAAAAACGAAAATAAGAAGCTTAAATTGGGAAGGAGGGAGTAATATTACGGAAAGTACAAATTAGATATGCAACAATTAGAGCTGTATAATAAGACCATCAGAAAATCACAACCTCAAATATTACTTTACCACAAGAAATTTTTTCCACATCGTCTACTTACTAATCAATTACATGCCTCTTTTCCTAGTTACCTTATCAACACAACTAACATAATAATGTAAATAGATATATGATTCAGAAAGGCATAGCTGTACACCCTCCATCCTGAAGAGTTACACTTGAATATTATACAAATTATAGAAAAGGTTGAATAAATACAGTATTAATTAAACACCCTTGGTGGTCAAAAATTTTAAGTTGATTCCATGATTATTCTCAACACAAGTATGAAGTTATATTGTTTTAAAGACATCATCGTAAAAAAGTTCCCTAAAGAGGAAACGTGCCTCTTAATTGGCAATGCGTAAGTATAAGACAAGACAAGCCCTTATGTCAGCATCAGTGTGTCGCTCTGTCCATTATGCCTACTGCTAAGCTTATTACTCTCTTTTCCCCTCTTCCTCGATCATTTTTACAACTTGTACAATGAACCAAGTGAAAGCGCACTAAGGAACTGATTTTCCACAAACCGAAATACTTCGTATAACTACTCCCGTCGTCCTGCAATGAGTGCCTATTTTTTTCAAGAAAATATGTTGAATTAATGCACATTTACATAGATACCCTCAATGAGAACACCAGGTCGTTACTAGTGCATATTAGGACGCAATAGTTTATAAAGTGACTTTAGTAACTTTTGCACAAAATGGACACTCATTTTAGGACAAATTTGTTTTCCAGGATATACACTTGATTAGGGACGATGGATATAATAGTCTTTAAAATCATTGGTTGAATATAGACACAACTTCATAATCATTTCTTACACATCCCTGGATGCTAGGACCAACCATATCCGTTACACCCGAAACCAGACTCCACATAATATTCAATTGGAAAAATCAAATTAAAAAGCAATGAGCTTCCAGGTAACAAATGTAGACAGAGAAAAATATTGAGCTAAACAAAACCAAACAGCACTTAGTTCATCTTGTGCAAGACTAGTCTAAGACTTAAGAAAACAGATAAAGCCCTAAACCCCACATTTGAAACAAAATTAAAAACACACCCAGATCAAGCAAATTCCAAGTTCAAACAAACTTCTGAAAGAATCCAATTAAATCATGAAGAACAAAAAACACTCGAGAAAATAAACAATTAGGGAAAAGAGAAAAAAATACCTGGAGGAGTTGGTCTTGGTTAGGTATAAATAAAGACAAACCCACGAATAAAGATAACGTTAAATCCCAAGCAACACAAAAGGGTTCTAGAGATTCTTGCCGCCGCCACCGCCGCTACACCTCCAGCACCGCCGTGGTCAATTTGGTGTGGCTAAATCAGCAGATTGCCAGATTCTATAATAGATGCAGCCGAAGAAAAATGGGTTATACGGAACGAGACGAAGTGGGGACAGGCTGAATCAGAGAAAAAGGAATCCAATTTTCAATTTCAAATTAAAGACGAGGAGGAGGAGGAGGAGGACAGGAGGAGCGTGTCGTGTACTCGGTTTCTCGAGAAAATAGAAAAAGGAGAGTTGGGAAAGGATCAAATTTTGTTGAGGTGGGGACCAAAAACAAGGGGTTAATTTCACTGCCTACCCCTGAGGTTTGGGTAAGTCTCAGAGCCCCCCTTGAGGTTTGAATTCGTCTCACTGAGCACCCTTTTGACAATAATTTGACTATTTTACCCCCACTTTAATTTAATTAGTGCTTTTATTTATCATTAAATAAATTCATTGAATAAAATAAATTACTACAAATCTAATATAATGTGAAAAATATTTTTTTGTTATGCTCACTTAGCCTCTATATAAGTAAATAAATTAACAAATAAATACTTATCAATCAACTCTTTCTCAAATATAAATGTTTTTAAGTTTACTCCACAAAATAATTATAGTTTTTGAAAAAATAACTATATAAACAACTTAGAAAAATATAAATTCAAATAAAAATTTTATGCTTTAAAAGATTAAAATTTTATACTTCCTATGTTACGAAATAAATATTAATTATTATTTTTAATATTTGATAACCATAAAGCTAACTCAATAAAGTATAAATTCAAATAACCACATAGTTTGTAAAGAAAATAAAAAATTACTTGGAATAAAAAAAATTAAAATGATTTTTATTATTTAGTGAAATAGAGACTATAAAATATTAAAATTTAGAGCATAGTATTATTATTATTTCATCATGATAAATATTAAAATTAATTTTCCTTTAAACTATTGTTTAAATTGCTGAAAAAATGTTGTTTGAGTTTATACTTTATTGAGTTGGTTATATGATTAATTGTAGAATTATAATAATTGTTTAGGAGTTAATTTACAAAAGATAATATGCGAGGAATAGTTGATTGTAATTAATAATTTATTGATTTATATACTTAATGTACATTGAGCTTAAATATAAGTATTTATTTTTAAATTGCTAAAAAAATAAAATGTTATTTGAATTTATAATTCAATTAGTAATTTGATTTATTTATGAGAGATAAAGACTATCTTTATATAAAATTCATATAAAAGTGAGGGTAAAATAGTCAATTTATTGCCAAAATGGTGGTCAGTGAGACGAATTCAAACCTCAAGGGGGGCACTGAGACTTACCCAAACCTCAAGGGTGGGCAATGAAATTAACCCCAAAAACAAGGTTTAGGATGAATGCGACATTTTTGAATACTATGCGCTAGCCGCCAAGTGGTTGTTACCACCACACACGCATTCTGTTTCTAGCCAGGTCGTCGACATTTTCCTTTTTTTTTTTTTTTTTTGGGATTAATTTTATTTTACCAATCATAGAAAAAAAAAAAAAAGATAATATTTTTTTTTCTGACGTTGGGAGAAACTTGTTAAAAATGTGGGTGTCATATTAATAATTGAAACATATTTTATAACATGTGATGGCATTTTTGATGAAAATGGGTTTTGGAAATGTGGATTTAGATCACATTTTGACTTAAATTTTATAGTGGTTTTATTTTGTATAAATGAAAACAAGTTGCAAAATTAAAATTTACATTAAGTGTAAATTAGGAAAATGTATTTATTTACTCAAAATCATCTCCATGTGAATGAAAAGTTAATGCTCTAAATGTGCAACTTAAAGTGAGTTTATGAAGAGTTTCTGAATATGGAAAGTCATATCTCACATTGCCTAGAAAGCACAAAGTTAGAGAGTATTTGAACTCATCTAACAATCAAGTGTTATCCTCCTAACATGCAATTTAGTAGAACAATGGGCCAACCATACAACCATGTGGGCAATTGAGCTAGTTTTGATCTAGCTCAATATTGACCAACGACCCGCGTAGCGCGGAATGGGCGGTTTAAGACGCACTTCGCACGTACGCATAGGTCACTGGGAGCTGGGGAGCCTTAAAGTTTTAGCGAGCTCACCCAGCTCATGGGTCGAACCGGTTGGGTTCGAGGTTGGTGTGCATGTTTCGGTTCGGGTGGGCCGGTCTGCATATTTTACGTCATCCCTCTCTACGATTTCTCAAATGAGATGAAAACGTTTAAGTATGTGTTTGGATCTTTGATCTGCTCTTGGTTCCTTTGGTTGAGCAATAGCATCATTATTGTCACAATAAATGTCTATTGGATTAGCAATTCTATGAACCACCTCTAATTCACTAATGAATTTCTTGATCCAAACAGTCTCTTTAGCAACATCCGATGCAGCTAAATACTCAGCTTCGGTCGTAGAATCAGCTTCTGTACTTTGCTTAGAACCCTTCCAGCTTACAGCACCACCGTTTAGCATAAACACAAAATCAGATTGCGATCTATAATCATCTTTGTCAGTTTGAAAGTTCGCATATGTGTAACCACTTGCAACAAGATCATCTTCCAAACCTCCATATATCAAGAACGAGCCTTTAGTCATTTTCAAGTACTTATGAATCGTCTTGACAACTATCCAGTGACTCTCACCAGGATCCGATTGGAATCTTCTCGTCATGCTCAAAGTATAAGAGACATTCGGTCTAGTACATATCATAGCATACATAATGGATTCAATTGCAGAAGCATATTGGATTCCATTCATGCGTTCTTGCTCATCAGATGTGTTAGGACACTGAGTCTTGCTAAGACTTTTACCATGCAACCCTGGCAAGTTAGCTCTTTTAGAATTTTCCAGGCAGAATCTCTTAAAAATCTTGTCAATGTATGTACTTTGACTTAAACCAATCAGTTTCTTAGATCTATCTCTATAGATCTTAATGCCAAGGATAAACGCGGCATCACTCATATCTTTCATTGAGAAACATTTTCCTAACAAAGTCTTTACAGACTGAAATGCAGGAATATTGTTTTCAATGAGCAATATTTCATCAACATATAGCACCAGAAATAATACTACGCTCCCACTAATTTGCTTGTATACTAAAGGTTCATCTTCGTTCTTGATGAAGCCAAACTCTTTGATCGATTCATCAAATCGAAGATTCCAACTTCTAGAGGCTTGCTTCAATCCATAGATGGATTTTTGCAACTTGAATATTTTATTAGAATTTTCGGGATTTACAAAACCTTCAGGTTGTGTCATATACACATCCTCAAGTAAGTTCCCATTAAAGAACATTGTTTTGACATCCATTTTCCATATCTCATAGTCATAATATGTAGCTATGACAATTAAAATCCTTAGACTCAATCATTGTCATTGCTACGGGTGAAAATGTTTCATCATAATCAATACCATAAATCTGTCAATAACATTTTGCTACAAATTTAGCTTTATAAGTATGCACCATCCATGTCAGTTTTCTTTTTGAAAACCCATTTGCAGCCCATGGTTTTTACACCTTCGGGTGCATCTATCAAGTTCTAAATTTCATTATCATACATGGATTGGATTTTAGATTACATGGCTCCAAGCCATTGATCTGAATCAGGAGCAAACATCGCTTCTTGGTAGGAAGTAGGTTCATCATTCTCAATGATTTCTACTTCATTACTATCTGTTACGAGTGTGAGAGCCTGCGCGCTCGAACCTGAATCCGCGCTCGTGTTCTCATAATGGTTACCCTCCTTTGGTTTTGGAAAATAGAGAGTCGGCACCTCATTTTATTTTTTAGGAAAATAGAGATAAAACATTTTGTTTGAATGAGAGTGGGTTCGGGGGCTAAGTTACGAGAGCAGAATGTCTTAGGCACTTCGCTCGCCCTTTCGGTCTCTAGCATACTTCTGCCTACGTTTGATTTTAAGTGCCTTGTGAAAAGTATTTATTCCCTAACTTTGAGAAAAATGTGTGTTTATGTACAAATGTGTCTCCTAGTCTAAGTCGATCCATTTTGATACACAACCGGGAACCGATTTGGGTGGATTCCCGATTGGTTTTTCGAAAATGGTTTTGAATCAAATAAACAAGGAAAACACATAAGGGGGAGAGGGGATTATGTATATGTAGAGATTATACAAATTATACAAAAATGGGAGACAATTCCCATATAAGAATGAATGTCCAAGCTAAGCCATGTTGCTGAATGAAAGACCACTCTCTGTTCCTATGCCAATGTACCTACCCAAAACACATTCAAATCTAAGGAAACCACTTGGAATATTCTCCCAACATGTTACTAAACATTTATGGTATTTGTTTTTGATTTTAAGATTAATATTTCAAGCACAAAAGACCTCATGAACTCCGACTCTAAATCTGTCTAGGCTGGAAAAATAGAGCACATCTTATTTTGATTCGAAATTTACATTGTCAAGATATGCAAGTATGGGGAAACTAAAAATATGAAAGTTTAAGATAACATATTAAATATGAACCCAGAGAAGTTTCAAGTCCATAAAACATGTTTAGAGGTTTCAAATGACTTCTGACATATAATGTCAGAAACAGGACAACTTCTATTTTGAGAGTAAGCACTTGCAACAAAAAATGGAAAAAGGTCTTTCCTAAGATCACAAAATTATTTCAAAGACATGGATACTTTCCTTATCATGTTAGGAACAAGTTTTATTTTATGAGTCAAACCCATAAATCACGTTTAAGTCATGTTTAAGGCATGAAAGACAGAGTAGTCAGGAACAAAACACACTGGACTGCAAGTATAGGACATGAAGACAATTCTCATAACAGGCCTAAACATGGAATCTGTAGATACCCCGGCATGAACGGGGTGATCCCGCCACCGCGTCAGAGCTTCTGCTTGTTTTTGTTTAGTTTAGAGTCGCCACCTATGTTTTAGAGGAACATAAGAAAAACCTAATAATGTCCTAAGTTTTATTTATGAAAACCAGAGATTCGTGTATTTGAGGTTCGGAGGTTAGGTTATGGAATGGAAAGTACTTAAACACCCATTCCGTCCAACTAAAGTTGGTCTTGCTTGCTCATAGTCTACATGATAAAATGTGTTCTTCCTATGCTTTGAAAATAAATTTTAAGGGGGTTTGAAAGGGGTTTGAATGTGGGGAGATAACTCCTCGGCCAACTTCAGTGTAATGAAGTAGCCTTTGGTGTCATGTCCCAAAATGGTTTGTGTTGATTGCACACTTTGATAAAGATAAAAGAAGAGGGACAGATGAATAGAGAGAAAGAGAAAAGTAAGAAAATACCTAAACTTCAAGTACTTCAAGAGCTTCTTTGGAAAATGCTTGAAATCCGTTTTGGGAGAGTTTTTGGTATAGTTTTCTTGTGTTAAAAGTCCTCTTTTGAAATGGTGGAGAAGAGGGGTTTTTATAGGTAAAAAGATGATGTTTTTGGTGCCAAAACAGAGCCAACAAGGAGGGAATTCTTGGGCAAAATCATGTAAATTGAGCAAGGGAGGGATTCTTGGAGAGAATCTGTAACTGACGCCCAGAAGAGCGCGCTTCCGGCCTTTAGGGAGGAAGGCGCACGCGTCTAACAGCAAAGGGCAGAGGCGCCCGACTCAAAAAAGACATTTTTTACATAATGGACTGAAAAGTTAGAACTGTTATTCAATTTAGCCCTCGGACTTAACAGAGTCAGTCAGGAACTTAACGGAAGTAACAGGAACTAACGAAAAACACTTAAAACAAGAAGAAACACAAATCAAATGTGAAATCGGGGTGAGTGGTCCAAGGCGGGGTGTCTACAGAGCCCCTCGACGGCGTGGATTACGAAGCAAAACGCGTCGACGAAAGAAAGATATCCACCAAGGACATCACCAAGGAAAAACAAAGACTCGATAAAGGCAGGAATTTGAAATTACGAAGGATAGGGGTGCGCTCCCTGTGTGAGCGGCTTTTGTTGATGAAAGAGGGACGATGGTATAAGACGGCCCACCGTGGCCAAGGTTTAGAGTCTAGTTGGAAGACTGAGGCTGGAGCCGTTAAGCGGGACCGTTATTCCTGTTTAGTGTCCGTTGAGCAGACTGGATGAATCCGTTTGGCGAATCCATTTTCCGGTTTAAAGTCCGTTGAGTGGACTGGCTGAATCCGTTTGGCGAATCCGTTTGCCGGTTTATAGTCCGTTGAGCGGACTGGCTGAATCTGTTTGGCGAATCCGTTTGCCGGTCCGTTTGCCAGTTTATAGTCCGTTGAGAGGACTGGATGAATCCGTTTGGCGAATCCGTTTGCCGGTTTGAAGTCCGTTGAGCTGACTGGCTGCATCCGTTTGGTGAATCTGTTTGCCTATTTATAGTCCGTTGAGCGGACTGGAATTGAGTGGGAGTCTGTTGAGCGAACACATCCTGTTTTTCTTGCTTTATGGAAAGTGTAGTGATTGTACGGTTCACCTTGACTGAGCTTTGATTGAAGTTTGACCTTTGTGAGGTGCGGGCACAGTTGACTGCGGACCATAAATTTTTCCCTTTTCGAGAGAGTGTTGAGATTGACCTTGACTGAAAAGAGAGACACATCCTACATTAAGTTTAGTGGGAGTTTTTATCTTATTTTAATTTAGACATGACTTAGGGGCGGACCAAATTATTGTGTGTCCAAACGTGTGTTCGAGGGTGGAGCTTTCGTCATGATCCGACTGATTCTGGAATGTTTGGATTTCTTTTCTGCGTGGTTTCCTTCTTTGACAAGGGCCTGCTGAGGCATTTCTGAAGTAAGATGCAGGCGCCTCTGATTGAGGTGGTGGAATACGCGCGCTTCCCATGTTGGTGGCGGAGGGCGTGCGCTTCTGGGAAGCTGATTCTGAGGCTTGGCATTTGCTTGAAAAAAGATCCCCAACAGCTATAATATCAGCCCTGCTCGAGAACATTCCCCTAACAACTATTTTCTGCCATTCTTGAACACCATTTTCTTGCTTGATTTTGCTCATAACCTATATTTTTAATGGCTTCAAACCTTTTTACCCTTGATGCAAAAATCGTCGGTGACTACGAGAAGGACTTGTCGACCTTTGTGTACTCGTTTAAGACTCATCCCAAGAAGACTTTTGTCAAGGATTTTGGATTTCGCAATCTTTTTACGTTGCGGACTTTGAAGCCGGATTAGGATTTGTTGAAGGCCGATGTAGCTTTTTAGGATTGCGGCAGTCACACTTTTAACTTTCCGGCGAATGAAATCGTGCTGACTGTCGATGATTTTGGTGCCATTCTTGGCATGCCACTGGCGGGTCAAATTGCCGTCCCTAAGTATCATCGGGGTGTGATTGATTCTTGGTCCGATTTGCTGAATCTTCTTGTCAAAGATGTGAAGGGAATGTTACACTGTACCGTGGTTGACATAACTGAGTTGCCGATGTTTTTCAGCTTGCACTCGGAGGACACAACGGTCCAATCTTTTAAGAGGAATGCCTTGGTAGTTTGTCTTTTTAGCGAGGTTTTGAGACAGTTTGGTTGTCAGCAGATAGTCCATTTTCCGAGGAGTGGAGTGTTTCGTCCAGTTTCGTACATGGGCCCGGACTTTTCGAGGGAGCTTCAGTTGTCTTGGGGAGATGGCTGCCATCGGTGGACCTCTGTTCCTCCTTACCGGGGTAGCATTTTCCTTCCTGAGAGTTACTTGGATTATTTGTATTGTACCCTCTACCGCGGTATCGCTTGGGTTGACACTCTGCGGGTTGAGTTGCCAGGGAAGAATTTTGAGCCTAGCAGTGCTTTGAGATACAAGGAAGCTGCCGCTGATTTGAACAATATTTTGGTTGACCCTTTTGGCACTCCTTTAGATGACTTCTATGCTCGGAGGCTCGGATACCACTGTTGGGTTTTGAGCAATCATGTGCAGCGGAAATAAATCCAAAAACCTCGATCCATTCAAGATGATTAATTAATATGAGGATGAATTTAGAATATTAAGCATGATGATGCTTTAAAATTTTCGGATCTTGAATCTTCTCCACGTGTTCTTCAAATCAGGATCGCTAAAACACGAACTTGAAGATGATAAACGAATCACCCTCTATGAATATCCATACGCGAACGAATATCAAGAATATCTTCTTGATCCGGATTACTAGATCCAAATAGAAATCAAAATTCTATTATAATAAGTTATATGAATTTTGGCTTCCTGATCTTTGATTCTCAATCTTGAAGCAAGAATATTGTTTCTAAAACAATAGGAATTAATATGTGTGATGTCCGGTGAAAATGACTATTTATACTCTAACATCCTTAACCCTTAAGAACCTAGAGACCCAATTCCCGTCACACATAAAATTTGCCTTTAAACCGCCCCAGACTACTCGGCACGGTCGTGCCAAACATGTCGAATAGTCAGACCATTTATAGCACGGTCGCGCCAGACGATTTTGATAGTTTTTTAGCCTTTAATTAATTAGTTCATTTGTGTGTGACCCCATAGGATTATATTAAATTGGCAATGAGTCCGAATATTTTGTTCTTATAAATCATAAGCGGACTCTAGCAAGCCATGATGATTACCCAAATAATATAACTTGTTAAAGTTTGTTTATCCTCATAGAACATATCACAATCCCTTTGTCCAGGATGTCTTGAACGTAAGTCATGGTCCAAGTCAACTTACGATGTTCAATACTTTTATCGATTCTGAATATATTGATAATACAAATGACATTGATCTCATCAATTCAGCTGAGCACGACCATGCATTTCATCAATAATATTCATCGAGTGGCCCAAGCTTGACATCTCTCACGAAGAGGGACAATTTACATCTTGACTTATTACACTTCCCTACATAACTCCGATCATGTCAATCATATCCTTTATGATCACTTGGTTAAGAGTGACGTGTGAATATGTCAAGCATAATGTTCGTTATGTGGAAGATCGTAATAATCTCAGGTCTAAGAATTCTAATGATATAACTATTCTGAGATTTAATTATGACATTTGACTATGACATAAATCTCACAAACTGGTCAAGTTTAGTAACATGTTCACCAACATGTACCCATAAGCTTAATTGTATCACATGCATATAATTATCACATGATTATCTATTAAACTTATACTAGTTCTTCTCAAGTGCTAGGGACAGAGATTATTATTAACAAGACATGTAGCAAAAAATAATAATCAAACAATATCTCTTTATATAATGAATAAATGACAACATAATAACGGTCATAATGTGCTTAGGGCATATACACCAACAAATACTTCTTACTGAGATTGTGCCCGACACAAGACTCGACTTTTCATCCTCGTTTTATTTAATTTTTGTCATTTTCAAGAAAGCCGTTATTTTCCCTAACAATTTTTTAATAGCTTGATTACAATATAGAGTCTGAAATTATAGGGGATCTTCCAATCAAAAACAATTTTTTTTTATTTCCACACTAGAGCTCAAAATGCAAAATATTAAATGATTTCTATTCATAAGGTCTATTAAGTCACATGTGTCATGTGTGACATGTGATGGACCGGATTGGATGAGTTTGTAACTAATATTAACGATTTGGGGTTTAATGCAAATTCTGAAAAATTAAAAGACTAAAAAACCTAAGTTTTAATTTTAGATCTTATAATGGAAAAGATAAGACCAATCTTCCTCTCTCTCTGTTGAGTATACTTATTATAAACCACTCATATTTTTAATTTGATTGATAACATGACCTAATTTTATCTTCATGGACTTTAGGGTATGTTGTAAGAAGTTTTTAACTTAATTTAGTTAAGTCTATTCTTAAGTTTACTAAGGCTTAAGAAAACTAGCACCTCAAATTTTGAAGACTGCTGATTTGCGGTAAGCTAAGTCAACTGACCTCATAAGGCTGCCAGTTGACCGCACTATGATCGAATGCATGATTGCATACCAAATTGATCTAGCTACCGCACTCTAAGCTGCCGCATCTACTTTAAAGATCTAGACCATAAGTTTGGTTCAAACTACCCATGGTCACACTAGTGTTCAAACCTTGGGTTAGTTTTGAACGTTACAAAATTTAAATTTGAATTTGATCATTATTTCTGGTACAAGATAGTACATCTTAACCACTATTTTCTGTAATAAAAGGACAACAAAGGACTGAGCTCCAATCAGACTTTAATAGCTCATTGTCCTTCCAACTTGCCCTCCAAGAATTTAAAAGCAACTAGTTTTCTCATCAAGGCTTCTGTTGGGTTTTGATGCATCATGCGCAGTAGAAAAACATAAGATCAAACACCCATGATCCCAGATCCGTTCATGTTGATTAGATTAAATACAAGATGAAAGAAAACTTACCCTTGAATATCGAATCCATGAACATGGACTTTGAGGTGCTAACGCAAATACCCTCTATCGGTATCCACACGTCGAACGGATATCAAGAACACCTTCTTGATCCGGATTGCTAGACCCAAGGCTTGATGAAGAAACGATTTCTTCGTAGGAATTAACTTGCTTCATTGATTATTGTATTTTGATGATCATGGATCACAAAATAAATAATCCTACCTCTCTATAATTTATTGTTTCTAAAACAATTGTTATTGATTTCCAAAATCAACATTAGAGGATGTCAAACTCGGATGCATATCTTATATGAGGGTATGACCTAATTCCGTTTGGGATCGGGATTCTTTGTCATACAAGAAAACTGAACAAACTGTACAGAATCGGGGAGGCAGCCGTACGGCTCACAAGGAGCCGTATGGTGCCAAAGGAGCCGTACAGTTTCTTTGTTTAAAATCCCAGATTTTAGCCTTTATTCAATCCGTTCTATTGTGTGTGACCTAATAGGATTATACTATGTTGGCAACGAGTCTGAACCATTCAGAGCCCGTAAGTCATAAGCGAACTCTAGCAAGCCATTATGAGTACCCAATTAGTATAACTTTGAAAGTCCAAAGTTACCTTATAGGACATCCCTTTGTCACGTGATATCATATTGGATCTATGTGATCATACAATCCGGGTGTGTACGTGGGAAAGAAATCAAATGCTCTAAGGATCTATATGAAGATGAGCATCATGAAATCTTTTGTGATACAAGGCTGAGAAATGAAGGTTGCTTGGCTTGAAGCTTTATGAAGAATTCTGGGTTTGCTAAGGAGATCTATGAAGGTTTGAATATCTGAGTAAAATCTTCAAAGCAAAATTTTGAACACTTGGGAATTTTTTCTCTTGAAAGCTCAGTAACCTTCATTGTTGAAAAATGAAGGCTATTTATAATGAAAGCAGTCTTGTGACCGTTGGACCAATAATCTGATCCAAATCTTGAAGGTACAGCTGCTGTCGAAATCCCATTGGTTGAGCTATCATTTTTGTCCTTTGTTTTGTCTTGTAGTCCTAGGTAGTTGTTGCACCACTACCTGACATTGTCCTTTGTTGCAGAGAAAGGACTAACGGTAAACATTTGAATTTACTGGACAAAACCGACATTCCTTGTAGAAACTTCAAGTTAACTTGAAGTTATATATCAAATCATAAAACATTTCTTTATGGTTGAAAAGGGAATGTTTGTCTTGAGGAATAAATGACAGTATTTGAATTCTTCAATAAATGATATGCGGTTCTGCCAAAGAAAGCTGGAGCGGTTCCATGAAGGACTTGAAGTGCGGTTTTATGAGAACTGCTGAACGCGGTTTCATGAACAAATGCGGCTCCATGCAGGCGGTCTGAATATTGCAACGAGTGCGGTTTGAACGACCAAACCGCTGAGTGACAAACCGAACATATCTCAGCCTATGACAAATAAAAATCTAGAAATTGACTTGTCTAAAAATTGAAGTATAAAACTTCATTACATTTTCCCTATAGTCCATAAAAAAACACGTGGTATGGCTCAATCAAATCAAGTAGGGCGGTTCAAAATAGAATCCTAACATGCAAGCTATCCCATTTGCAGTCGCCATCTCCGGTGAACCCATATGTTCCGGCGGGCCTTTTTCCCCTATTAAGTCCAAACAATGAACTTAATGTTCCGACGAAATTCTCGTGCTTCAATGAATCCTTCCTTATCTAGCCTACTCGTTAACATTGTAAGTGCCTCGCCAATCCGACCACCGGTGTCACCCCTATTTGATACCCTAAGGAAAATTTTCAAGTTGATCTGTTTCCCTTCTATCTTCCCCAACACAGATTCAAGCTATAAATTTGGTGGTGAGACTGTTGATGGATGTGTTTTTACTTATCCAAATCATATACTTTTATGACTTATTAGATGCTCAGCCTTGGGTGTTTTAATGGTTTTTGGAGTGTTTATGAGTATAGGGAAGGAGCGAAAGAATGTATGGATTCATGAGCGTTAAAGCGCGAAAAGGAAGGATAAAGAACGGACCAGAACATAAATATAAATTGATGTGACCTCTGAGAAATCAATACCATTGGATAGTTCTCGAAAATAGCTTTCCAAGGATAGTTTACACGTCCAAATCGGAGTTCGTATGAATAAGTTATGGCCTCCGGAAGTTTACGCGTAAAAAGTACAAATCACACAATTGAGCTCCGAATTGCCAAGAAGGCTGATCAAGTGGGCGCCTACCCACTTTCCACTTGGGCGGCTTCCCACACAGGGGCTACAGGGGAATTTTTCAGGGGCTTTTCGGGAATTATGCAAAATATTGTGGGCTTTTCAAGAATTTCCAAATTTCCAAGGACTTTTCTGGAATTTCTGAAGGACATTTGGGGAATTTTTGGAGGGCTTTTCTGGAAACTCAAAAATACCAGGGGCTCCTAGGGAAATCCGGCCATCAGCACTTTATTTCTCCTTTTTCAACAAGGAATCCTAGGGTTTTTCTTATTTTTACACCTCTTTAGCCCTTGTATAAATATAACACTCTAGCCTACTTTATTATTCATACTTTATACATACTTGTATTCAAGAATTCAAGATTGTAACAAGGATTCATCAATTAATTCAGGTTTTGATGTTCTTTAATTTATTTCTTGTTCTTGATTTTCTGAGTAGTTAAGTTCTTATTCATGGATTGGTAGTAACAAATACTAGATCTCTATGCTATAGATTTAATTCTTCCATTCGATTTAATTCTTGTTCATTAAAATATTATTCATGCTTAATTCTTTAGTTTCAATTATATGTTAAGATATAAATTGGCTTTAGTATTATTGGGTATATATATTGCTACACTAGCGTGGGTGATTATACGTTGACCATTGTTTTGATGATTAAATTCAATTGAGGACCTAGCGGAAGTCAAAAGGATTTAGGTTCATATGTTCTTGAGTGCTTCATGAATTTCTTGCATGTTGTATAGACCTAGCGGAAAGTATTAACATAAAGGAAATAATAGAATTGCAATCCGGCGACCGAACCGTCCCAATTCTTATTAAAGTGAACGAACCCAAGAATGAGATTGATCTTATTATTATGAGCATAGCATAGAGTGAAAGTATTTGTGAACCCAATTCGTGAATCTATTCGTTAATCTTGCTTCTATTTATTTCTTAGTTTAATTTTTAATTATTGTTTTAGTAGTTAAATTAATCAAAAACCAAAACCCCACTATTTACTTTTCTGTTTTACTTGCATTCTTGTTAATCCTTCAAGTCTCTGTGGATTCGACCCTTGCTTGTGCATACTACTACATCGGTAACTAGTACACTTGCTAGGTAATTTAATTAGAGGGAGATTTTCTCCATCAAGTTTTTGGCGCCGCTGCCGGGGACTTGATTAGGTTAACAAGTTTGTTTAGGTAGTGTAAATAGTTTTCTTTTGTTTTTCTTATTTTTTTTAATTTTTTTTAGTTAGTTTTTTAGTATTTATTTATTTATTGTATACTCAAAGACTCATAGAATTAACCAGTACAACATGTATGAGTCATGTCTGAATTGTGGATTTTATTCTCATACTACTAATCAGTGTCCGTTTGGGACATATTTTTCTGAGTATTATCCACAAGTTCAAACAAGAAATTATTTCGAGTCATGGCAACCACAATATGATCCTCCCCCATACTCTTATAGTCAAGGTTGGGAAAATCATTCAAACATGACTTGGAATAATCAAGAGCCAACATACTGTGCCCCAATACCTCCACAACCTCTAAAACAAGCATTGAAGGAGACTATGGAAAGGATGGAGGAACACATGATCACAATGTTAGAGATGTTGAGGAAACGTGAGCTGGATACTACCCCTATACAGACTCAAGCAGAAGAGCAACCTTCAACCCTGGTTTGGTATCTAAATGCTGATGGGGAAGAGTGTGTCTATGACTCATTTTTTGAGCCATATTTTAAACCACCACCACAATATGGAGAGCAAACCGTGGAGGACGCAGAAGAGAATTTTGTCTATGAAATCTCTAATGTTTCCTCTACGGATCAGTCACTCGAAGAGAAACCTTTAGAAGATGCAAAGGAGAATTTTGTCTATGAAATCTCCAATGTTGACTCTAAAGATGGTTTCTCTTTTGATGATGCGAGTGGTTGTACAGAGGATGTGAAGGAAACAAAAACGGTGGAGAAAACATGGCATGAGATAGCCATTGAGGAGCTTGAGTTTGCTTTATATGGTGATGAGAAGAGGGATAGTGAGGAGGTTCATGATACGAATGAGACTACCCGTAGTGATCCCAATAAAAACTTGATCATTATCATGGTACCCCATCCATCTTGTGATGATGAAAAAGGTGGTGAGAGACCACAAGTGGAGCCCAAGCAATGTAATCGTAAAATATTCCCTTTGGTGCTAAACAATGAAATAAAAAAGGGATTATATATGGGGATCGATTTGAAGGTAAAGACCCGCGAGAATGCAAAGTAGGCCAAAGGAAGAAAGGTGAAATCTAAACCGGGCAACAGTCGGGCTAACGACCTTAACCAAATGCGCTTGTTGGGAGGCAACCCAACTAGGTAACATTTATTTTGCTTTCATTTTATTGTTTTGTTGTGTCTTGCCATCCTTTGAACCCAAAGCATGTTTTAGTTCCTTATGCTATGAGGACATAGCATGTTTTGAGTTTGTGGGTAGGAATCTCTCCGAGTTTGTGGGTTTATAGGGGAGTGTATATAGTTGTCACCCTCCAAAAAAATAGAAAAAAATTAAAAATTTGTTCTCTTTATATGATAGAATTGTTAGCTAATTGTCATTGTGGGCTTGGAATTGACATTTTATGTGTGCTATCATGTTGAGAAATTAGGAGTGCAGTAGAACATACATTCTATGATTTATTTCTACTTTAACTCTTATGCACGGATTATGGCCACCAACCTAGGTGCCCGTTATGGAAAGATTAATACATATTCAGGATCTTTAAAACGTGTTTGTGAAATTTGTCAATAATTAGGTTATTGTGTATTGAATTGAAAAGGAGTTGAATTGTAATGGGAGGGCAAGTAAATTTTGTAGGGTGTGCATTTTATGTAATGACATGCTCCGTGTTCTTGTCAATGCACGCCACAGTGGAAATTGTAGAGCTTGCACTTTATGTAATGATATGCTTCGTGTTCTTGTCAGTGCAAGCTAAAGGGGAAAAGTGAGTAAAGATTCAAAGAATCCTCACTATGAAATATTGCCCTCATTGTGGAAATTGGAGGAAGTATGTGTTCGGGAATGAATATGAGCATCAATGTGTTGTGATATGTATGGAAATCTATAGTTTGGTGGTTGAAGCTCGAAAATTGTATGGTGGCACTACACACAACTTCTTTTCAATACATAGTAATCGTTGAAAAAATTAGCAAACACACTAAAAAGGGATGTACTTTTTTAGGTAGTAATGTTCCCATAAACAATCCTAGGTTGTTGGTGATAAACCCACTCACTTATTCACGGTGGGAGATTTCATAGAAAGTGTGCGTTAATGTAAATTTGATTTCTTGTACGTGATAGCTCATGTAAAGTTGATTGCTAAGAGGCCCTAAATGTCAATGTGTTGATAATTAAGTTATATATTGAGAACATCCAAAATATATATATATATATATCGAGGACGAGCAAAAGATAAGTTTGGGGGTATTTGATGGATGTGTTTTTACCTATCCAAATCATATACTTTTATGACTTATTAGATGCTCAGCGTTGGGTGTTTTAATGGTTTTTGGAGTGTTTATGAGTATAGGGAAGGAGCGAAAGAATGTATGGATTCATGAGCGTTAAAGCGCGAAAAAGAAGGATAAAGAACTGACCAGAACATAAATACAAATTGATGTGACCTCTGATAAATCAATACGATTGGATAGTGCTCGAAAAGAGCTTTCCAACGATAGTTTACACGTCCAAATCGGAGTTCGTATGAAGAAGTTATGCCCTCCGGAAGTTTACGCCACACAATTGAGCTCCGAATTGCCAAGAAGGTTGATCAAGTGGGCGCCTGGCCACTTTCCACTTGGGCGGCTGCCCACACAGGGGCTACAGGGGAATTTTTCAGGGGCTTTTCGGGAATTATGCAAAATATTGTGGGCTTTTCAAGAATTTCCAAATTTCCAAGGGCTTTTCTGGAATTTCTGGAGGACCTTTGGAGAATTTTTTGAGGGATTTTCTGGAAACTCAAAAATACCAGGGGCTCCTGGGGAAATCCGGCCATCAGCACTTTATTTCTCCTTTTTCAACAAAGAATCCTAGGGTTTTTCCTATTTTTACACCTCTTTAGCCCTTGTATAAATATAACACTCTAGCCTACTTTATTATTCATACTTTATACATACTTGTATTCAAGAATTCAAGATTGTAACAAGGATTCATCAATTAATTCAGGTTTTGATGTTCTTTAATTTATTTCTTGTTCTTGATTTTCTGAGTAGTTAAGTTCTTATTCATGGATTGGTAGTAACAAATACTAGATCTCTATGCTATAGATTTAATTCTTCCATTCGATTTAATTCTTGTTCATTAAAATATTATTCATGCTTAATTCTTTAGTTTCAATTATATGTTAAGATATAAATTGGCTTTAGTATTATTGGGTATATATATTGCTACACTAGCGTGGGTGATTATACGTTGACCATTGTTTTGATGATTAAATTCAATTGAGGACCTAGCGGAAGTCAAAAGGATTTAGGTTCATATGTTCTTAAGTGCTTCATGAATTTCTTGCATGTTGTATAGACCTAGCGGAAAGTATTAACATAAAGGAAATAATAGAATTGCAATCCGGCGACCGAACCGTCCCAATTCTTATTAAAGTGAACGAACCCAAGAATGAGATTGATCTTATTATTATGAGCATAGCATAGAGTGAAAGTATTTGTGAACCCAATTCGTGAATCTATTCGTTAATCTTGCTTCTATTTATTTCTTAGTTTAATTTTTAATTATTGTTTTAGTAGTTAAATTAATCAAAAACCAAAACCCCACTATTTACTTTTCTGTTTTACTTGCATTCTTGTTAATCCTTCAAGTCTCTGTGGATTCGACCCTTGCTTGTGCATACTACTACATCGGTAACTAGTACACTTGCTAGGTAATTTAATTAGAGGGATATTTTCTCCATCAACTGTGTTTGCAGTCGAGCTTTTGTGTTTATGCGTAGGTGTGTTTGGAGAAGGAACTAAAAGATGGAGTGTAATGGTGTTTGTGGCTTGAAGGTTTTTGGGCTAAGATTTGAGCTGTGAACTCTTACTTAGATCTTCCATCACTGGGCCGCTGCAACTCGATTGTTGGATTTGGTGTAGAGTTTGGTGGCTTGATTATTTGTGGGCAATTATCCTCAATTTGTGCCAATCCATCAATATTGGGCTCAGGAACAAAAAATCTCTTCATCTAGTATGTTATTGTCATGACTTAATTTATTAGTTATTGTTCCTTCCTATTGCCTTTGATCAATTCTTTTGAATGGAAAAAAATCTCAATAAACTTCACATTACGAAATGTGTGAATTTGTTTGGACTCAATATAAAAAATATGATACCCCTATTATGCATATAGATAACTAATAATTACACTAGCGCGTCCCCGCTCATCAAACTTGTCATTCCCTTTACTGTTATTTTTTGCATACACCAGACAAAAATGCGGAGATGATCGAATTTTGGTTTCTTTTGCAATAGGATCTCATAAGGAGATTTTTTTTGTATGACTTTGGAGGGTAAACGGTTAATGATGTAGGATGCAGTTAATATGCACTCTCCCCAAAACCATTTTTGGCAAACCGCCTAAAATCTCATGGCCCTCGCCATCTGCAATATGTCTCGATGCTTACACTATAAGACACCATTTTGTTGAGGCGTATCCGCTATAAGACACCATTTTGTTGAGGTGTATCCGCGTATCCGACTTACATTGATATTTCCGACCTTCCTGAGAAGTTTATGGAGCGTTCCGATGAGGCTTCTTGGAATGCCTTCGGGCTATGCGTCCTTGCTTTCTTCTACATGGTGGGTTCCAAGGGTACTTGCCACCGGGTTTTGTTGAGTGTGCTCGAGGAGTGTCTGGCGGGCAAAGACATCGTTCCTTTGGTCTTAGGCGAGACTCTCCATGGTATGGACCGTTTGGCTTTGGGAGACGGTTTCATGCGCAGCGGTAGCCCCGCTTTGCTTACCTTATGGCTGAGGGAGAGGTTAATGGTCGTCCCTGAGGCTCCTTTTTCTCACAAACCATGGTCGTATTCTTTGAGAGGGCTCATTCTGGATTTAGCTCAGAGCGATTGGGAGGCTCATATGGCTCGTCTTAAGACTGAAGAAATCCGTTGGTGGGTGCCACATTGGCACATCAACTCAGTGCGGGAGTGTCAGGATGGTTCCCCTTTTGTTCGGGTGCCGGGCCTTTTGGGATCGTCCTTTTACATCCCTTCTTTGGTCCGCCGGCAGTTTGGCTTGCTACAGGTTCCTGTGTTGGGGTGGTCAGATATCAATCCAGAGCATTTGAGGCTTTCGCCTTTATCCATGTGGGACCCTTCCACCACTTTCCTCTTTTCCCAGTTGTGGACCCATTCCCTTTTTCCAGTTCGGGCACTCCTCAGGGGTGCAGCTAGCACGATTCTGACCACTGTTTACTTGGATTGGTACGAGCAGACCATGGGACAGACTAAAAGGCTTATTGAAGAGAGGCGTGGGGACATCCTTGGAGGAGATTGTGTCCCTAGTAGGGTTTTGAGGGAGGCCGAAGCCGTGACGAGCGGTCATAACTTTACTGGAGACGCCATTGAAGACTATCAAGCTCTCGCTGAGAGGAGGAGGGCAGTGATACCTAGAATCGAGGCACGACTCGAGGACTTTCGGGACCGCGTGGTGGTTAACACAGCTCTAAAAGCGACTGGCCTAATTGAAGATGCCGGGCGGGCTCCCAATTTGGGGAGGAACGAGATCGAGCTTTTCGATGTGAAAAGGAAAAATACTCGGAGGAGTCAAAAGAAGAAATGGAGGGGTGAAGGTCAATGATGGCCTTACAGTCCTAAGTATCCACTCATTGTCATTGCAGACACATTAGTTTTCTTAAGTGTTTTATTAGTATTTTAGCCTGTTGCTCGAGGTCAAGAGTAGACCGTGCTTGAACTCATCAAAGAAGTGTTTTAACCGTAATGAAAGTGGTTATCGAATGAGTTCCTTTGGAGAAACAAAATTTGAATTTTATTTATTTTTTAGACCGGACCAATAGTTGGCTGCCTACGTTCCCCTTTACATGTAAGACTAAGGGGCTCAGGTCATCGTAGTTCTTCCTTACAATTTTTGATGCAAACCCTGCTTTTTTTTTTTGAACATAATATCGGCGAAGCTTATCACCATTGACCGGGTGTACGAAGGGATTCCCATCCAAATCTGCAAGTCTCATTGCGGTTCCTGAGAATATCTCTTGTACCACAAAAGGGCCAATCAATACGGGTTCCCATTTCCCATCAGGGTTAGACCTTCCTGGGGGTTTTTCTTTGAGCACCAAATTCCGACCCGAATCTCTCGAGGTTTCACTCTTTTGTTGAAGGCTCGTGCCATCCTCCCTTAGTAGGCATGGGTGTGCTCCATTGCTTTTAAGCGGCGTTCGTCCAAAAGGGCTAACTCATCATGTCGGCTCCGAAGCCAGTCCACTTCGTGGATTTGATTTTCCAACATAATCCTTAATGATGGAACTTCTAGTTCAGCCGGGAGCATGACTTCCATACCATAAGTTAGAGCGAATGGGGTTTCCCCTGTGGCGGTTCTGACCGAGGTTCGGTATCCCCACAATGCTAGGTGTAGCTTATCGGGCCAATCCCTTCCTCGTGTTGCCATCTTCTTAATGATCCTTTCGAGTGTTTTGTTGGCGGCTTCTACCGCTCCATTGGTTTGAGGCCTATATGGGGAAGACTTGTGGCGAGTGACCCGGAATTCTTGCAACAGTTGGTCGCACTCTCCTTCGAAGTGTGAGCCATTGTCTGTGATGATTTCATTCGGGACCCCATATCGGCACATGATGTTCTCTTTGATGAATAGTGCCACCTTCTTGGAGGTAAGAACTTTGTATGACTTGGCTTCAACCCACTTTGTGAAGTAATCCACGGCCACCAAGACGAATTCATGGTCGTTGCTTCCTGGGGGAGTGATTTTTCCGATGATGTCAATGCCCCAAGTGGAGAAAGGCCAAGGGGTCGTCATGCAATATAAATGGTGGGGCGGTAGGTGATTAAGGTTGGAGAACCGCTGGCACTTGTCACACTTCTTCACGAATTGTATACAATTGGTTTCCATCGAGATCCAAAAGTATCCCATCCGCAGGATGACTTGCATTAATGCCCTGGCATTCATGTGCGGGCCACATACCCCATTGTGGACCTCCCGCATGAGCTCTTTTGCTCTTTCTGTGCTTATGCATCTTAAGAGAAGCCCCTGGTGGCGCTTCTTATACAGAATATCTCCCAAAATGACGTAGTGAGAAGCGATTCGTTTGAGGGCCGCCGCGCTCTTGGCTTTGATCCCATCTCTGTATTCCCCTTTCTCATTTAGGAGGGAGGCCTCCCCTTCTTTGAGGAACCGGTAGATCTGGGTATACCACGGCTCATCTACTTCCTCCGAGCCCTTTTCAATTTCACAGCAATACGCCGGGTTCTCCTTTCTCCTGACTCTGAAAGGCTTTATCGACTTCCCTTCCGGAATTTCTACCAATGAGGCCAAAGTGGCTAAGGCATCGGCGAAGCGATTCCGGTCCCTTAGCAAGTAATGGAAGCTAACCCTTTTGAACTGTGTCATGAGTTCTTCCATGTGGGCGTGGTACTTTTGCAGCCCCGGATCCAATGTTTTCCATTTGTTCGAAACTTGGTTGATGATCAAGGCTGAGTCCCCATACACCTCCAATTCTTTCACATTTTTTTCCAAAGCAGCTTCCAAGCCCGCTGTGCATGCCTCATACTCGGCTGCATTGTTGGTTACTTCAAAGTTTAATTTGATGGCGATGGGCTTATGCTCATCCTTGGGGTCGACCAGAAGCATGCCGATGCCGTTTCCTCTTTTGTTTGCGGCTCCATCAAAGAAAAGTTGCCATTTGTTTTCATCCTCAAGGGTAAAAATCCCTTCATCTGGGAACTGTGGTTCAGGTTCTCCCTCTTCGTTACTGGGGAAATCCGCTAGGTGTTCGGCCATAACCCTTCCCTTGACTGCCTTCCTCGGCACGTAACTGATGTCATATTCGGCCAGAAAGAAAGACCATTTGGCAAGCCTCATCGATAAGGACGGTTTTTCCAGCAAGCATTTGATGGGGTCAATCTTTGAGATCAACTGTATCGGGTGCGCATGCATGTAGTGTTTCAACTTTCTCATAACCCATACCAGTCCGGCGCAAGTCGTTTCTATTGCGGAGTACTTGAGCTCACTTCCCTGTAGCTTCCGACTAACAAAGTAAATGGCATTTTCCACCTTGGATTCTTTCTTCTCTTGGGCCAACATAGCTCCTATCGAAGTGTCTGTTACCGTCAAGTAAAGCAAGAGTGGCTTTTCCCTGTGCGGTGGGCGGAGAATCGGTGGATGGATAAGGTAGGCTTTGATCTTGTCGAAGGCCTTTTGACATTCCTCATTCCATTCAACCTCTGCATTTTTCTTCAGTAATTTGAAGATGGGTTAGCTGATTGATGAAGCGGCTGATGTATTACAGTCGCCCCATGAATGCCTTCACTTCTGTCTGGGTGCGGGGAGGTCTCATTTCTACGATTGCTTTGACCTTTTGCGGATCGATCTCAATACCCCGTTCGGTAACTACGTACCCTAAAACCTTTCCTCGGGAGACTCCGAAGGTGCATTTTGTCGGATTAAGCCTCATGGAGTGTTTCCTCAATCGGTCGAAGAACTTCCTTAAGTCAATCAAGTGCTGGCCGTCAGTTCCTTTAGAGTGTATGATCATGTCGTCAACGTACACCTCTATTTCTTTGTGAATCATGTCATGGAATAGTGCTGTTACCGCTCTTTAGTAAGTAGCCCCGGCATTTCTTAGTCCAAAAGGCATCACCGTGTAACAGAAAGTTCCCCATGGGGTGGTGAAGGCGATCTTTTCTTGATCTTCCTCAGCCATTTTAATCTGATTGTATCCGGCAAAACCGTCCACAAAGGATTTTACCTCGAAACTAGAGGTCGTATCCACCAACATATCAATGTTTGGGAGGGGAAAATCATCCTTGGGACTTGCCTTGTTGAGGTCTCTGAAATCGATACAGCATCGGACCTTCCCGTTGGCTTTTGTGACAGTGACTATGTTAGAGAGCCATGAGGGGTATTCTATAACCCGTATAAAGCCAACTCTAAGTAACTTTTCTATCTCCTCCTTTACTTGCAGGGACCACTCGGGTTTGATTCATCGGAGCTTTTGCTTGACTTGTTTTACTTCCGGATCCAAGGGGATCTTATGCTCCACGATCGAGGCGTCCAACCCCGGCATGTCTTTGTAAGACCAAGCGAACACATCCACATACTCTTTGAGTAATTCAATCAAGGCCTCCCTCTCATCCCCTTTGAAGTAACCACCCACTTGCGTCTCCCTTGGTTCCTCCTCGGTACCTAAATTCACTTTGGTCAAAACCTCTTCGGCAGCTTGGGCACGGTTTTCCTCTTGATCGACGACCTGCTTTGTGAATTTTTTAATGTATTGTTCGTTTAGTGTGTCTGCTTTATTAGTTGATTCATTATTAACCGTTTTCAAGTTATTAGTTAATTTATCATCTAATAAGTTGGCAATGAGGGGATACTCGGAAAGGTCCATCATTTCATTTAATGCAAACGGAAATACAACATTGGCTACGAGTTCAGTCTTCGGGCGTGAGGCCCTCGGACGAGAATGACTCAAATTCAAAGAGGAGGGACTGGGGAGACTCGATTACATTGGACCCTACAACACTAGACTCAAAGGGTCGAGGAACCAATCCAAGCATCGTGGTCATTTCCTCCTTGCTAGCTACTGGCCCGGAAAGAGTAGCCCAATTCTTTAGCGGCATGTTAGTGGGTACAACCAAGGTGCGAGGGTCGAAGCTTCCCATTGACCCGTCTCCTATTACAGCGACCATTCCTTTCCCATGATCAACAAGGCTGGGTAGAACCGTGTCTTCCTCAAACAGTTCTTGCATCACTGTCCCATCCCACTTGTTTTCTTCAACCTTTTCCTTTGCCTTCCCAGTAGGCGTCTTTTCGATCTCATATTTGTCATACTGGCCCCAAGTGGGTTCTTCCTCTTGGTTGCCTCCTGCTGCAGACAAAACCTCAAATTGTTTTATCACCTCGGGCACTCCTTTGGAAATATGCCCGTGCCCTGTGGGTGCTCCGGGCGTGTCAAGGAATGCTCTCATGATAGGGTTGGCGGTCTTTCCTCGGAACCTTTTGAGGTCTTCTTGCAGTCGGTCCCAGTTGGTCACCATTGCCTCCTCTTCCTCCGAGGTCCCGATTTGCGTTTCCCCCTTAATGAAGTAGCGGCTTATGTCAAAAGCATAAGGACGGAGGTTGGGAACTTTGTAAGGAATCCATTGGGCCCTGGCTCGGCTTTTCTCTCGGGCCATCTTCTTGTCCATCGCAAGATCCTCGGGTCTCGGCTTGTACCCCAAACCGTGGAGCGTCTTTTGCTCCTTGATCTCAATAACCCTGTGGTAAGTGTGAGGTCCATGTAATGGACGTGGGTCTCAGATGGTATCCCTGTGAAGCCGGTCAAGACTATATCACTCCCTTCATGTTGGATTTCCAGTACGGGGATCCCATTAGTGTTGGTCCCTTCTGTAGTGACATTATCCCCGTAGATTACAATCAAATTCCCTCCCTGTACAAATTTTACACATTGATGTAGGGTGGAGGCGACCCCATTGACTTTGTGTAGCCAAGGGCGCCCCAGCAAGGCGGTGAAGGAAATAGGGATGTCAAGCACTTGGAAGTCGGTCGGCATTTTCCGTTCCCCAAACCATAAATTCAAAGTCGCCACCCCAAGGACCGACCGGGCTGTAGAGTCGTATGCTTTGACAGTTACCAAAGAGGGTCTCAGATCGGTCGTCTTGAGGCTGAGTAAATCCATCATTTAGCTGGAAGGACGTTCATAGCCGAGCCATTATCAACCAATACTCATGGGAGACGGCGCCCATCCAACTGCACTGTGATGTACAAGGCTTCATTGTGGTTAGCCCCAGACTTGGGCAAGTCCAAGTCGGTGAATGTGACTATATTCCCATATTGGATGCTTCCAATCATTTGTACGGCCTCTTCGGGGGTAGCTGTGGTGGGGACCATGGTTCGGGCCAAATGCTCCTCCAACTTGAGCTTGTGCGGGTATGATAAAGTGAGAAGGGACCATAGAGAAATGTTGGCCTGCGTATTTTTAAGTTGGTTGAGAATAGGATCCTCTCTTTCAAGATCCGGGGTGCTTGTTTCTTTAGCAAACGGTGGTGGCGAGCGGTGTTCCGGTGGCAGTGGTTTTTTAGGATTCTCGGTGTGTACTTGTCCGGAACGAGTTAGGACGTTTACCTCCGGGGGGTCACAATCCTTTGCTGGCTCTTCCATAGGCATGGGTGGGTTCTTGGTTGAGTAGGGCCATGCCTCTTTCCTCAGCTCATTTACAGTAACCATTCCTTGCGTGGTGTAGACAGACTCACGGAGTTTTTCAAATGAAACCGGGTAGTCGCCTTGTTCCTCCCCCATCCCTACAGTTTCGCAGAGTTTTTCCAGCGTCAACATACAGCAATAGTGATCTGGGAGCATCGACCCATCCTTAAATGGAGGTGAGGGCGAGAGTGGCAGTAGTGACAGGAAGTCATCTAAGGTAGGGAAATTTTCTTCTTCTCCCGCAGGCGGGTTTAAAGAGAGTACGGGGGAAGACACTTCGTCCTCACTTTCACACAAAGCTCGAAGCTATTCGCGGGATAGCGAATGGGCCGCTTCTCTTATCTGTTCAAGGTGCCTTCCGTAGTCATATTCCCCCGGGATTCTTGCAGCCTCCATACCTTCGGTTCCCTGATGACAACACACCCTTCTTATTACTTTTTCGCCGCTTGACGAGTCACCAACTTCCATAACATGATAGTGATCATCATGGGGAATGCAACATCTGTTCGGGTCATGGTCCACGCTTCCCAAAGCTCGTTTGATGGCCATTTCCATTTCTTCCGCACAGTCTTCGTAGGTCAATTTGTGTTTAGTGAGCTTAATCACTTTTAATTCGCCCTCTTGGCAAGGAACCTTTGCGCTCATTACGGTAGTCATCATGTTGTCAGGAGGACATTCCATCTTTCCCTTTTGCACGCAGTCCCACAAAATGTCTTTCCATCTTTCCCCAACTTCAATCAAAGGGGTGTTGAATTCCCAAAGAGTTATCGTTGTCGGCTCCCCGAATTCGATCATGTTCACTCTGCTTTGGCCAAATTCGATCATGTTGACCCTGCCGTTGTTCGGGAACGGGTTATTGACCACATTCGGCCCCCTGGGGTGTTCAAGTTTCCCTTTGGCAATCAAATCCAAGATAATGCGTTTCACTATGGAGCAATCATCGGTGTTATGCCCATGGTAGTTGTGGAAAGCACACCATTTGTTCTCATCTGTGAACCTTTCCGGATTTTTGGGTTGAAAGTTGATCAAAGGTCTCGTGAGGCCTTGCTTCACTAATCTCTCAAAGACTTTGCTAATGGGCATCCCAAAATCCTCAAACCTCACATATGGGCGTTTTTCAGAGTTACCCGGCTTTGGTGAGACCCGCTTTGGACCTTCCCCTTTGATGTTGTTGATGACCCCCGAGAATTCTTTCCCTTTGCTCGTGGTGGGAGGTCGGTATCGGTAAGAATTGCTATTGCCCTGGGTGGCGTATTGCTCACTGAGAGCCTTCTCAAACTTCGACCATGCGGTTACCATGGCCCGGAGATTGGGGTAAAAGTGATGGCTGATTAGAGCATGCAGCTACGGTTTTAAGCATGATTGGAAGATGTCCAATTGTTCATCCTCGGTGGGCGGGTTAGAGATTTCCCCAAGTTCCAACGTTTGTAGAACTCACCGATCGGCTCGTCACCCTTTTGCAAAGTGCTTTGCAGGTCGGTGCGGTTGGTTTCCCACTCCAGGTTGGATCGGTACTTGGTGAGGAATGCTTACTGAATGCGACCCCAACTTACCCGTGATTCGTCCTTGAGGTTGAAAAACCACTTAAGAGCGTTTCCTCTCAGGGATAATTGGAAGTGATCACCCATTTGCTGTACAGTGCAACCCTTTGCCCTCATTGCTAAAGTGTAGGCGTTGAGGTGGGTTTGTGGGCAAGCAGTCCCATCAAACTTGTCTATTTCTGGCATTTTGAACTTATGCGGAAGAGGCACAATCTTGTCGGGATCAGTAACTCCCGATGAGGTTTTCTTTTCATTCAAAGTCTCGAACTTTTCCTCCATCTGTTTCAACTTCTCGATCAGCCACCCCATTTGAGGATTTACTTGTGGGCTAGAATTGATGGATCCCATGGTCCGTGTTGTTACCGGCATCACCGTTGGAGGCATAGTGGTGGATGGTATATTCTGAGTAAGGCTTTGAGGTGGAGCATGGGTGTAGACGTACCCATACCCTTGGTCATTCGCCGGGGTATACGGTGGGGGTGCCTCGGAGGTTCGGGCTGCCGGGTAGTGAAATGGGAATGCCGCCCCTTGTGATGCAATTGGCAGGGTCGGTGGTGGTAATCCGGCAGTGGTCGGGGCTGAAAAAGCTAGACCTATCGGGACCGGGCCATATGGGTTGAACCCGGGAGGATATGAGGATGGACCTCCCGGAAAGGTGAAGGGAGCTTGTGTGGCTGGCACATTTTATTGAGTTGCGGTTTGATATGAGGGACGTAAGGTCGCCACATTGGGGTAGGTTTGAGGTGGGGGAACCCTATTGTAATCGCGAGGCGGTATGTTCTCAATTTCATCTTCGTCTGTGATTTCAACAAATCCCCCATCATTTTCAAATATCACGGCCACTCCCCTCTGTCTCATGGCTTCTACCACTCGTCTCTGTGTGTCCTCTTGCTGTTTCCTAGTGATTTCTTCCTGGACCCCATTTTGAATGAGGTGTTTCGATCCTCGACCATGAGCTTAAGGATGATTAACATGACCCGTTCATTAGGGCTTAACGACACGGTGTTACCATATCTTTAGCACATGACCTTTGTTAATTGTGGTCGTCATTAACACACGAGTTAGAGGCGGGTTAGGCCACGCTTGCGTTACATCAAGGAGTCATAACTCGGGCGTTAAATTGGCCACAATTGACTTTGGACACATGCTTAAAGATAATGGCAACGTGAACTAGACCAAAAACCAACCAAAGTCACGGTATTTGTGTGTCACGGACATGTGTGGTTGACTCGGCTCGGAAGGGGAGGTGGAATGGACTCGTGCGCGCTCGAAGAGAACAAGAGCGGCAATCGAGCTGCATCTGGCATCCATCCCGGGTTTAAAGGGTATTTGGAACGTGCAAGGCCAAGTGATCGTTGTGTGAAGTCAATTCTATATTCCCTTTTTGAGTCAAAATAGAGATTTTTATTTTGTTTTTCAACATGATGAGCATGGCATAAGCAAGATATGAACAAGTATGAACAAGCATGGAGCAAGCAATTTATACACAATAAGTCAAAGAATACAAACAAAGACCAAAACTTGTATATGTACCAAGTTGTGCACAACAAAAAAAAAATTCGAATCAAACATTTTGCCAAAAGAACAATCTTTACATTGAAATCATTTGTACAAAGCAAGTTGTGCACAACGCAAAGAGTCAAGAATTTTTTACAAAAAGGGGGTTATGCACAATGAGATTTTGGAAATCATTTTTATTAACAATAGATCATGCATAACCAAGTTTTAAAAACCAAGTTTTGGCCAAAAGAATAAAGGTAACGTGCACAAGTAAGGCTGTAAATTTGGAACCTGGACAAGCAGAAGCAGAAGGCAATTCAGAATGTTGCTGCCCTGCACAAAATTGTTAATTTTGCAACATTCTGGCCCTTTACCAAAGTAGCCGTACGGCTAGACCAAGAGGGTTGAGATTTTTTCTCAGTTTCTCCAACTTCTGATCATCATGCTCCAATTTATTGCATTTCCAGAACGTATGCACTCAAAACAGTTCAAACAGAAACAACAAACACACACAATCATGTACAAAGTTAACTAACGGAAACGGGAGTTTGACCCACACAAAAGTGCTTCTAAAGAGAAGTTCGTAAGCACTTTATCTCCCCAGCGGAGTCGCCACTGTAAGGATCCCGTCCCTCAGGGCGAAACAAGCGAAGTTCGCACGAGGAAGAAATGCCAAACACGTGTAACTTTCCTAACGAAAAAGAAATGGAGTCGCCACATTTGTTAATTTTAAACCAAACAAATGAAAATGGTTAGAGAATGTGAGTTCGGAGGTCAGGTTACACTTTGGGAAGAACATATTTGCGGTTCACCCAAAATGCCTCGGTAAAGCTGAGTCTCCCTTGTTAGTTTGAAATGTGTATGTGTGTGTGTGTATTTAACGGAAAAGTTTCTGTTATTGGTTTTATTTGGAAAAACTTAACTGAAAGGGTCTGTTTATTAAGAAAACAGGGATCAGAGGGCAAAACAGACATTTTGCCCCCAGTTCCCAACATAGCCGTACGGATGTACATGCAGTTTTCTGGGATTTTGCAGTTCAGACAAGAACAGTCCAGTTTCAGAGCAGAAACAGAACATTCTATTGAAACTGGATAGAACTGCTTTGATTCCAGTTTGTTTAAAACAATTTATAAGTTTAAATACAACATTCCTATGCCAAATGATCATCACTTAGTCCCCAAAACAAGTATTTGGGTGTGATCATAAGTAATCATTGGAGAAAATTGAGAAAAGTTGATGAACATGCCCTTTGGGCCAAAATTGACCATTTGGTGATTAAAGATTGAAACTTCATCACCAAGATGGCATTTTTATGACTTATTAACCTTTAAGGAATGAAATTAAATCATAAAGATTGAATCTTGTTGGGTATGCCCACACATATCTCAGTTTTAATGTAATAGGATTTATTAGATTTGATTGATCCATCACCTAAGTTTTATTTCATGGACTTTAGACCCACACGTAAGAATTATTTATACTTCATTTTTTAAGTTGTCCATTGTTATAGAATAGGCTTAGAAATAGGGCAAGAAGATCAAGTTTCAAGAAAAATCACTCAGTGAGTTTGAGCCGCGCGTATGCGCCTCCTGCGCCACGCGCCGCGCGCCTTCTACATTCGCGCCATGTGTTATATAGAGCGCGCGCATAAGGATTTATTTATTAGCTATGTTACGTGCTATGCGCCCCATATACCTTAGCGCGCGCAATCTCTATGCGCCTCTTGGCTCAATGCGCCTCAAAGTGTTTATTCAACACTCAGTGATTTATTAAAGACTCAAAGACTTGAAGAGAATTCAAATTACGCCAATGATACAACGGTGTTTAAAAGATGCATATGCGCCTAATCTGCTGACACGTGTCCATAACGGTCACATTTATGTTGAGTGTCAAAATGGCCCTAATATATGCATGCTCCAATCAACGAGCGACAGCTCATCTTATCCACAAGGATTTCCAACGGCTAGTTTTTTTGAAGTTCACTATAAATACCCCATAACTTCAACATTTTGAAGTTGCTGAGTTTTGCTAAGAATTTCAAGAATTTCTCTCTCAAAGCATTTGTTGAAGATTTGAAGATTGCCTTCGTTTTTCAGATTTCCTCAAGAACATCTTCATACCTTCATCCTTAGCCCAGATCTTCAAGCTATAACACTTTAGTTTCATTGTGCTCTAAATCATAAAGATCTAAAGAGCCTTGATCCTAAATTCACACACGCACCTCTTTAAGTTTGATCATTTAGATCCATCTTTTAGAGATACACCGGTTATTGTTTTGGATTTGTTCATTCATAGAAAATTAGATCTTGAGTTAGTGTAGAAGCTCAAAAGTCGTAATTTGTAACACTCACTCATTATATAAGATCTCCATTAGAAATCCAAGACTAACCATCTTGGTAGAGGACGTAGATCTTTCATTGATCGAACCTCTCCAAATAGCTTGTGTTATTATCTTGTCATTTCTTTCAAGTTATTATTTTCACTCACTATTTGCTTGTTTAATCATTGTAGATTGATTGAACTGAATTGTGTTGTGTTGTTATATCATTTGCCTTAGTTCCTTATTTCAACCACTTTGAGCCAAAATACTTAGAGTGTGTGTGCGCCCCTTTATCACACTTTGCGCCTATTTTCATTACTAAATTCCGCTGTGCATTTCACTCACTCACTTAGGCGCATTTCATAACGCTTACTTGATAAAGTGCGCATTTGCAATTGAGTTTTTCAAGAGTACGAAAAGAATTTTAAAACAGCTATTCACCCCCCCTCTAGCTATTTTTCATACCCTTGTTGCCCTTTGGGACCAACAAATCTTTATGACCCCAAAGGGGACTTTAGAGCTAGATAAATGTTGGATGATAAACATGGAAGCTTTATCATCCAAATGGTCATTATTATCAACAAAAGCATCATTCTAACTAGACAAAAATGCAAATGACAATCAACAAGCCATGATCATCTAGGTTTGAACCTCTTCCACACAAGACATGGAGGGAACCTTGGATCATCTCATAGCTTGGACAAGAGAAATATAGATTAATATATGTATATTTGCTTGAATGGACAAGTCTTGCATAAATGTAAAGTTGTTTGAATGGACAAGTCTTGCAAGTAATGTAAAAGTGCTTGAATGGACAAGTCTTGCAAGTAATATAAAGATTAACATAAACTTAAACAAAGATTAAAGAGAAAATAGAGTTATAGATGAAGGAGGGGGAGAAGGTGGTTTTACCTATTTTGGTTTAGCCAATCTTCCTTTCTCTCTTTCACTCTTTGTTTCACTCCTCTCACACTACTGCAGTGATTTTGACAGAGTAATCTCTCTTATGTTGTTTCTCCCCCCACCTGAAATGATCAGCATGGGGTTCAATTTATAGAGGCTAAGGGTGCCCAAAGTAGCCGTACGGCTAGGGACCTCATGTGCCCAAACCATCCGTACGACTCGACTTGGCGAGCTTCTGGATTTTTCCAAGTTTAATTCCAGTTTAGTCCTGGAATATCAGGTTTATCTTAGTGAGGCCCTGGCCCATTGGTTTATCCTTAAATGGTACCAAGAATTCCTCTAAAGTAGGTCGATTTCAGATTGGGGTACTTACAACGTCTTCCATCCTTTAGGTTCGAACATTGACTCTCTGATACCTAGAAAACCATTGCTTCAACTTCAGCCTTCCCTGTTGTTGCAGCAATCTGTTTCCACCATTCGTCCTACGAAACAAGATGATATGTTGTGCCTAAGTTAGTTGCCTCCTTCATGCTTAGAATTTGAGATTTTATGGTTCCGAAACTTGTATTTGAACCCATTAAGAACTCATACACATATGTTATATCTCTCTCATCTCCGTGTGATTTTTAGGAGTGTTGCATATACACCCCCCACATTCGCACTTCAAAGTAGGAGCGATGGATTGAATTTCATCTCATAATCCTTGCAACTTTGTATAATATGCTGAGACAGAGAGTTTTTTTTTTCTTTTTTTCTTTTTTTGGCTTGTTAAAGTGATTCCACGCTTGAGCTCAAATGCCCAATGCACTCTCACTTTCAAAATGTTCTCCCAAGTCTTCCCATGTTTCTTGTGCCATGCTTGCACACTTCCCACTATTTGTGATTTGTTTCTCCAATGCACTGTTAAGCCATCCCTTTACCATGGCGTTACAACGCTCTATAGTAACATGTTTGTCGCTCCTTCTCTCGAAGCTGAGATTGTTCCATTAACAAACCCAAATTTTATTTTATTTTTTTGCAAAAAAGGCGTTGCTCATCTCATTCACCCAATCATCATAATTTCCGTCATGAAGCAAGTCACTAAAAAAACCGTATTTGGGTTGTCTGACACTGAGATGAATTACAGACGTCATGCCCATCGTGGCTCCGCCTGCGGGAATGCTATCAGATTTGTGTTGTTGCTATTACTCGTCATGGTAAAAATTGTTCGAGAATGATTTGCAAAAGTACAGAGTGTTTCCCGCTTTGGTACCATGAAAATATTAACATAAAAGAATGGAAGACGTATGCTTTTACTCATATATTTTGTGTATCATATACAAGAATGATGCGTATATTTATACAACTAGTTATACAAGGAATTCTATACAAATCTTCAAAGAAAAAAAAAAAGATATATGTGAATAAAGGAAAAGATATGTGATATCTTTGCTAAACATTGTCCAAGGCTAACGGTGCATATAATACGGGATCGAGATATACTCGACCAATTCCATCAGATTAAGATGGAAAACGTTAATTTGATAGAAACGTTTGTTAATATCACATCAAGACTTACTTTGATAGAATATTTTGCCAATACCACAACAGAGGAGGGATGAAAGGGTTGAGATGGTGGTGTGTGTGTGTATGACTGTTATTCGGATGAGGAAGATGAAGATGCTGAAGGGGATGTGTGTAGTTTGACTTGATAGGGGTGGGTGTTTTTCGTATGTGTTGGTCCCAGAAGGGCAACAAGGGTATGAAAAATGCTAGAAGGGGGGGGGGGGTGAATAGCATTTTTAAAATTCTTTTCAAACCCTTTTGCAAAGCAATGGCACATGCGCACGACTCTTAATTTGGCTAAGTATAGCGCGCAGCAAGAGTGTGAAATGCACAGCGGAAGTCTTAAAGCAATCACTTATGCGCAGGGAGTATGCGCAGAAGTGTAAATACGCACGCACTAAGTTTTAGCTTAAAGATAGGCGCAAGATGGAACTAAGGCAAAATGCACACAAACACAATTTGAACAATGCAAGACAATCTACAAGGATCAAACAAAACAATATATGAGTAAAGCTTAAATGTAGAATGAAAGCACAAACAATAGATAAGCTATTTGGAGAGGTTCGATCGGGAAAAGATCTACGTCCTCTACCAAGATGGTTAGTCTTGGATTTCTAATGGAGATCTTATTATATGAGAGAGTTTACAAGTTACAGCGAGGTAGAACAAAACTAACTCAAAGATCTATAATCTATGAAAGAACGAAATCCTAGACAATAACCGGTGTATCTCTAGAAGTAAGATCGATGAGATCGAAACTTCAAGAGGTGTGTGTGTGTATCAGAAATCTGGGATCTTTGAATCTATGAGATGGAGAGCACAAGATTCTGGTGTTACAAAGGCTTTATAGGATCTGGGCTTGGTGAAGTATGAAGGTATGAAGGTTGATCTTAGAAATCTGGAAATCTTGTAGGCAATCTTCAAATCTTCAAAGTTTCTCTTTGGAAGCAAATCTTAAGCAATTCTCAAGCAACACACCAGCAGCTTGGAAAATGAGGATGAGCATGCTATTTATAGCTGAGCTCCAGAAACTAGCCGTTGGGGAGCATAGCAAGAACTATGTCCTGTCGCTTTGTGATTGGCGCGCAGCTGTCCTTTATAGCCGTTGGAGACATCAAGTTGACAGCTTTCAAAAATCTTTCAAGAGTGACAGCTGTCTTCAGATTTGAATTTCAAACAAGGGGAGCGTCTCCATCTTCGTGTGTGCTGAGTGTTCTTGTTTTGTCGTTTGTCCACATCAGCAAATTTGGCTCATTCAAAAGCGTAGCTTGTTATGACGCTTTCCAAGCTTCATAAGGTAAGGTCAGAAAGTGAGAATTAAGGCAAGTCTGAGTGCGCATGAGATTCATGCGCATGGAGTGCGCAGAAGGTGATGCGCTGCGCATGAAGGGATACGCACCATGCTTTGCCTTTGCTCTATTTACCATGAAATTATAGCTTCAGCCCTAGATACTAAGCCTAGTCTATAAAGAGGACTTAGCTAAAAATTGAAGTTACAAAACTTCTTATATAGGGTCCTAAAGTCCTTAAAATAAACACAGATGATGGTATCAATCAATTCTAACATAAGTAGGAGGGTTAAGTGATAAGCATACCCAACAATCTCCCCCTAAATGATTGATGCCATTACCTACTATAACAAAGGCAATTCATTGTACTTGATAATAACATGTTCATAAGAATAAAAATTGTAAATCATGTCGCAAGTCAATGTACACACTAGCCAACGCTATAGATTTCTAGTCTATCCAAAAGAAATGAACTTACAATATAGGAAAGACAAAAATATCATTCAGAGCATACAAATAATATGAGTTTAAGTTTAGTATGCGTTTAAACTGAATGTTTAAACATCATGCAATGAAATATGAGCTGTTAAGGATATGCGCATGGAGTTTATAAGATATGCAATGTTCCACAAACGAAAAGTTTGAATTGAACAAGGTTTTATGAAAGCGCAATGATGCATTCTTCTCATTAAAACTTGAAAGGTAAGAGTTACAGGGTACAAGTTTTACAATGGAAGAAAAATCAAAAGCAAAATACCTTCCGCATCAAAAACTTACAATTGCGCAGCAAAACAAAAGGATTACAAAGTCTAGTCTATTTGAATTCGCTGCAGTGCTTCGCGCATCTCATTCTGCAAGCTGGTAAACTTGTTCATCAACTCAATCTTCAGTTGCTGAAACTTGGCGTTGTATTCCACCACTAGATTCACATGAGTCCTCATACCGTCGCGCATCAGCGCATTATCTCTCTGGATGTCTTCAGAAATCCTGTTAAAGCAATTTTCAAACGCCCCTATCTGATTTCCAAATGATTGAAGGGACGCAGCTATGGAATCCTGAATTTCTTTCTGCGCATCAATCAAAGTCTTGGTTAGCTCTACCTGAACCATGTTCTGACTGGCTTGCATATCTAGCATAGCCTGGTTCATTCATCCATTGAAAGTATCACTAAACTGAACTAAGAAGTTAGTCATATGAGATTTGAGCGCATCAATGGAGGAGGAGCTGGAGGCAGTAGGCGCAAAATTATCAATAGACTTTATGACTTTGGCAGACTCAATCTGAATGATTTCTGTGATGGTTTTAGCTAAGGAAAACAAAGCTTCATTCAACCCATGCACAGAGGGGATCTTAGTGAGCGCAGAAGAGATGATGTCGAAGTCATGCTGGATATCTTGGCGCAGTAGATCAAAATCTTGAGAGGGCGCAGCACCAGAACCAGATGCATGCGCAGCAGCAGAACCTGAGGGAGGAGGCATAGCTTCAGAACTGGTTGCCTTTGTTCCATAACTCTCCCCCTTAATGGCACAATCAATAGCCTGAAGGAAACTGGCTTACGCATCGAGCCTTGCAGACTGCGCATCCAGTTGCTCTTGAATCTTGGTTTGCGCAGAGACCACCTGAAAGTGCTGGGTTTGCGCGGCAAATTGATTAGCCTGGATAGTCTGGAGCATGGCCAAGATTTGACGCATGTCAGTTGTTGAACTTGAGGGATCTGAGGGAGCAGTTGCTGGAATCACAGCAGGAATAATTGGAGAAGACTGTGAAGCTCCAGTAGGTTGCACAGGAGTGACAGCAGCAGCAGGAGTCTCTTGCGCATGAACTGGAGAGTGATGCGCATGGATAGGAGAACGATGGACCTCATAATCTTCTGAGCTTGAGTCTTCGCCATCTTCTACTATAGGCGTATCCTCATAAACAGTAGGATCAGGCACATCATGAGCAAAGCCTTCACCATCAATGAAGACTGGTGGGGCTTGCTGCGCAATGTTTCTCTGCACAATTTCAGCTAGCCTTGCTTCCCTTGCAATTTCACGCGCAGTCTTTTCAGTGTACGGAGAAGAATGTCTTGGAGGATCGAAATCAACATCAGATAAGTCTCCATGGTTCTCTTTGAGGCGCGCTTCTTGGTAGCAACCTTCTTAACCCGGCGCTTGGGAGTAGACTTCTTTGCAGATAGTGGGACTTCATCCTCACTAGAAGTAGTATTGCGCATGGGCTTTGCAGTCTCCTTTTGCTTCTCCCCCTGAGATTGAGCAGCCTTGGAAGTTCCAGTAGATTTGGAAGGGCTGATAAGAGGATCATTGAAAGTACCTTCAAATTTATCTTCTTCTTGAGGTGCAGGAGGAGGAGTAGAGGCTCGTTTTGACTTAGGCGCAGGAGGAGGAGGCGCAGGAGCATCATCTGCTACTTGGATGTCTTCATCAGACTCATCCAGTAGTGTTCTTGATTCATTTGCCTTTTTCTTCTTCTTCGTGTCTTTCTTCTCAACAGGCGCAGCAGCCTTGGCTTTTCCTTTTTCTTCAGGCGCAGGAGCCTTGGCCTTCTTGGCTTTCTTAGGAGGCTCAGGGTCTGAAGTAGCCTTACGCTTCGGAGTTTGCGCAGTAGGCTCCTTAATTTTAATTCCTGGGGCAGCTGAAGATTTGTTGGCCTTCTTTTTCTTGCGCAGAGGCGCATCAGCAGCAATACCCTTGCCTTTTTCTTTGTCACCTACTTTGCTTGGGACCGGCTCAAAGAATGATTCGTTTTCAGAATCAGATTCAGTTGAAGATGCCTCATAAATCTCACCACTAGATACAGGAGGCGATCCTTGATTTTCAGGATGAATATCTTCAAACACTTCAATGGGGTCAGTAGCCCAGTACATGCAGTAATCAAAGTTGTTTACTTCACGGCGGAAATTCTGAAGAAATACGCGTGAATACGTGCGCGTGGAAGTCACATCAACTTTGAGAGAGGGGTCCTCTTCCACCAGTTTGCGCACTGATGGGAATCGCATGAAGATTGCAGTTAGAATTCTGCAATGCGTTTTGTACTTGGCTGGTTTCTTTGGATCAACTGCCTTCTTTTTGTAGACGCGCACACAACGTACTAATTCATCAAAGATAATTTCAAACCAGCTTAATCTCTTCTTTTTGTAAATGGCAACGCAGCACATCCATTGCTTGCTGATGAATGTTGACTTGTTACCATTTTTGCAATTGATAGAGTCACCAATGAGAGTGCAGAGGTGGAACATCAATTCCCCAAAATCTTTCCTATCATGGTTGTTGTACTGACCAACCAGAGTAGGAATCCTTATAAGCTTCTGCGCAACACTGTCCTGCACATCCTGAGGTAGCTTCTTCTTATTGCACGCTGGTAAGCCCATCGTCTGTCTGATATGCGCGTAGTTGATAGTTATAGAAACTCCGCGGATAGAACTTTTGAGACAAGGAACTGAGATGTCGTCGTACATTCGATCAACTTCTACTGCATTGCTGAAGAACTCATCGATGTAAGATGGAAGAATAAAGTCCTGGCTTCTGGAGAAGAGAGGCAAAATCCCAGATTTATCCATGATTTCAACCATATAGCGTCCTAGCGCATCCAGTTTTAGGTCTTCCACATCAAGTTCCCATCCAGGAATAAAGTAATTGAGATTCTTAGGTCCACGGGTCATGCGCATGATACTTATGCGCAGCAATGTATTGCGCAGAGTTTCTATAAAAAAAACAACTGATTTACCTTATGCGCATAAATAAGGGCGCCTCTTGTGCGCAGGCGCATGATGTATATCTAACTTAGAATTTTATCACAAACTAAATCATTAGTATTGACAAATCATATTGACAAAATTTAGCTAAGTTCAAGCATACCCATTTCACCTCTCAAAAAGATGAACCTCTTAGCATCAAGTGCTTTTGTAAGAATGTCGGCGATTTGATAGTCGGTTCCCACGTGTTCTAGATGTATATTCCCTTTTTCCACGTGGTCTTTGAGGAAGTGATATTTAATGTCGATGTGTTTGGTCTTCGAATGCATGACAGGATTTTCAGAAACAGCAATTGTTGAAGTGTTGTCGCAATAAATGGGACAATTTTCTTCTTTGATGTCATAGTCCACTAATTGCTGCTTCATCCACAGAATTTGACAACAACAGCTTCTAGCAGCGATATATTCTGCTTCAGTTGTAGAGACAGTAACTGCAGCTTGCTTTTTACTGGCCCAAGACACAAGTCGATATCCAAGTAAATGACAAGTGCCGTTTGTGCTTTTCCTATCAATTGTGCATGCTGCGTAGTCCGCATCTGAATAACCTACAAGTTTAAAGTTCGAATCTTTGGTGTACCAAAGTCCAAGGTTAACAATGCCAGAGAGATATCGTATTATACGTTTCACAGCAATTAAGTGCGCTTCTCGAGGGTCAGATTGATAACGTGCGCAGACACAAACACTAAACATAATATCAGGCCTACTAGCAGTAAGATAAAGGAGTGAGCCAATCATTCCTCGATACAGTGTTTGATCAACCTTTTTACCTTTTAAGTCTTTATCAAGTTTGTTGCCAGTGGCCATTGGAGTGTCGTATGCTTTAGCATTCCCAAGTCCAAATTTCTTGATTAAGTCCTTTGTGAATTTGGCTTGGTTGATAAACATGCCTTCATTCATTTGCTTGATTTGAAGCCCGAGGAAGAATGTGAGTTCTCCCATCATGCTCATTTCAAACTTGCTCTTCATTAGTTTCTCAAAGCGCTTGCACAACAATTCATTAGTAGAACCAAATATAATATCATCAACATAAATTTGAACAAGTAATTTATGACCATTATGTTTGGTAATGAAAAGAGTGGTATCGATTTTACCGCGAGTGAAGCCTTTTTCGATGAGAAACTTGGATAGTGTATCATACCATGCTCTTGGTGCTTGCTTGAGTCCATACAAAGCTTTCTGGAGTTTGTAGACATGATTTGGAAATTGTGAATCTTCAAACCCAGGTGGTTGAGCAACGTAGACTTGTTCTTGGAGTTCACCATTCAGAAACGCACTCTTCACATCCATTTGATATAACTTGAAGTCCTTGTGAGCGGCGTAAGCTAGAAATAATCTGATAGCTTCAAGTCTTGCTACGGGCGCGAATGTTTCATCGTAATCAATTCCTTCTTCTTGCCTATAGCCTTGTGCAACCAATCTTACTTTGTTTCTCGTGATGGTTCCATTCTCATCCATCTTGTTTCTAAACACTCATTTTGTACCAATTACTCCTTAATTATTTGGTCTTGGGACAAGAGTCCAAACCTTACATCGTTCAAATTTATTGAGTTCTTCTTGCATAGCAACAACCCAATTAGGATCTTGGAGCGCTTCATCAGCCTTCTTTGGTTCAATTTGAGAGATAAATGGTGTAAGCATCAAAGTTTGTAGCTCTCCTTGTACGAACCCCAACATGAAGATCACTAATGATATTAGTAATTGGGTGATCTCTAACTTCACAAACTTCAGGAGGTAAGTTAGGTTGAGTTGTAGTAACTTGAAGGTCTTCAATTGGCACATCTTCACCAGTATTAAAATCATCAAAATTTGGAGGAAGAACTGGTTCGGAATTGAAAGTGGGATTAACACCAGATGCAGCAGTAGACTGATGCGCATTAGAAGAATCTCCAGGCGTATGGTTAGGTGCAGCTGAAGCTCTACTTGGTGCGCTATTGATAATGCTTTGCGCAACTGATGTAGATGGATTTCCTTGTGTTGATACATTCTGGTCTTGTGTATGCGCAGCTGGTATGTGCGCACCTGGACTCAACAGAATCATCAGAAACATTTGGAGCCAAATGTGGCTCAAGGAGATAATGTTCATCAAAAGTAACATGTAAAGATTCAACTATCACTAATGTAAATCTATTGAAAACACGAAAAGCTTTAGAATGTTTAGCATACCCAACAAAAATACCTTCGTCGGCTTTGGCGTCGAATTTACCTCTATGTTCGTTTCCGTTGTAGAGGATATAACATTTGCAACCAAAGATTTTGAAGAAAGCAATGTTGGGAGTTCTTCCACGCCATAGTTCATATGGAGTCTTGTTGTGACGTTTATTGATGAGGGAGCGATTTTGAGTAAAACATGCAGTGTTGATAACTTCTTCCCAAAAGTACTTAGGCAATTTCGCTTCGGCTATCATCGTCTTTTCTGCTTCAATCAACGTCCTATTCTTTCTTTCCACTACACCATTTTGTTGTGGAACTCCAGCGGTTGATCAGTTGTGATCTATCCCATGATCGTCGCAATATCGAGTAACACCGTTGTTTTTGAATTCTGTTCCATTGTCGGATCGAACACTAACGATGTCATCTTCTTTTTGGGTTTGGCAGCCTGAATAGAGTGGTGAGAATGTCATAACAATCATCTTTTGAGATCATCATTTCCACCCATGTATATCTTGAGAAATCGTCCACCACAACTAAAGTATACTTATTTCTTTTGATGCTTGCAGTGGTAACTGGTCCAAATAGATCAATGTGCAGCAGTTGCAAACATTTTGAAGTTGAGGGATTTGTCTTGCTGGAGAAAGACTGCTTTGTTTGTTTGCCTAGTTGACAAGCTACGCATTTGTTGTCATGATGATCAGCAACTTTGGGGAGTCCTTTAACGAGATTGTCCCTGCTGAGTTTTGATAGACATTTGAAGTTCAAGTGACTCATGCGCTTGTGCCATAGCCAACTGTTCTCGCTTACACTTTTAGCTACAAAACAAAGATTAGTACTAGAGTTTATACTATGGAAATCAATAATATAAATATTTGTCTTACGATAACCAGTGAGTAAGATAGCTCCAGTTTTGCCATTCTTGATAAGACATTGCGTTGAAGAGAAATGGCATTCTAATCCTTTGTCGCAGAATTGAGATATGGATAATAAGTTGTGCTTGAGTCCTTCGACGAGAGAGACTCTTTCAATGCACACTTTGTCTTTCTTGAGCTTTCCATATGCTACAACTTGACCTTTGTTATTATCACCAAATGTATCTGATGTACCTCTTTCTTCATGAACATCTTCAAGTAAGGATTCATCTCCAGTCATGTGTCTTGAACATCCACTATCGAGAATCCATTCATACGTTTTAGCTTTTGAAGATCCACCCATGAAGCAAGGAGCCTGAAATATAAACATTTAAGAACTGGTCCCCTTTATTCCTTTTGGGTCCAAGAGTTAGCAACTTTTGACAACCCACTCTTGCTTGACCTTAGGATTTTTATGTCCTTTGGCATTGGGAGTGAATCGCAAAAGGCATTCCACAGCTTTATGTCCAAAACAATCACAAATGGAACAATGTTGAAAGCCACCAATCAAATGAGTTTTCACAAACTCTTTACTTTTCTTAGGGATAGCATTCTTCCTTAGGTCAGATGAGCCGGCCTTAACAAAATCCTTCTTTTGAAATTTTGGAGCGCTTTTTCTAGGAGTGCGCATGGGGCTAGGATGAGCATGGCGGTAAGGCGCATGGCTCCTTGGCACATAATGATCACTTGTAGAAGGAGCGTTCTTGGTTTCAAGAGGGATTTTGCTAGAGGATGATTCATCTGTAGCTATATCTTTCCCATTAGCTTTCCCAAATTGCTTCGTTGGGTAGACATAATGGAATGTTTGTCTCTTGACTTTTTCCTGTCCATTACCCATTGAATTAGAATATTTTTCCTTGGGAATTTCAAAAGTTTGCTGGTTTGTAAATTCACTATCTCTTTCAGCACAGACATCACATTTAAAGTTGTCACTAGTTGATGAGAATCCCAAGCCACTTTTATCACCACTGATTTTTTGGGACTCAAATATATTCTCCATAGTGACACGAGAATTGGACCACTCATTTGTAATCTTTTTAAGATCAGTAATTTAAGCAACCAATTCATCATTTTGAACTTTAAGAAGTGAGTTATGTTCTGTTAGAAAAGTGTTTTTAACAGTAAGAGGAGTCATGCTCTTTATCTACTCCTTAAGGAGGGTGAGTTCAGATTTAAGTAGAGATTTCTCGGTCTTAAGCTGGGAAATTTCATCACATGATAGTGCTAAATCTTCCTTCATACTATCAAATCTAGTGATTACGTTTTCAGCCTTTTTGAACAATTTTTCTTGTTCAGCAATCACTTCATCATCATTGATTTTGGAGATTGGAGCAGTTGGTTCAACTTGAGGTCTAATGTAAGCTCCTTTTCTCAACTTGTTCCTTGCACTTAGATCACATCGTGAGAATAACAATCCACCATCGCTTTGAGCCGGAGTGACAAAACCTTGTTCAACGAGCTCGCTGATGGTTGGTCCTTTCTTCCTTTTCTCTTCTTGAAAACCTGTAGATTTCTTGATAGGTTTATTCAAGGCATTCATATCAGGAACATCCTTGGAGAAGTCATCATCAGAATCATAAGTATCAACTTTATCATCATTTGCCACCAAACAAACGAGTCCATCATCGGAATCTTCATCGCTCTCATTTGAGTCTGTTTCAATCCAAGTGTTCTGCTCATTTGCTGGTGCTTCTTCTTCCGCAACCATTCCCTTGTGACGAGTGAATTTGGGAGTGAACTTGGGAGTATGGCTGCTCTTCTTCTGCATATATTCAAATTTTGGAGTTGGGCAGCTTGAAGCAAAGTGTCCTGGTTTCCTGCAATTAAAACAAACAAGATCTTCTTTTCTTTTAGAATCACTCCTCGTGAACTTTGGAGGAGCTCTGCTGGTAGATCCTTGAAATTTGTTGTTTGAGCTGGGTCTTGAGAATTTTCTGAACTTTTGAAATTTCTTCACAAATAAAGCGAAGTCTTCATCATCCATGTCCAATAGCTCAGAAGTAGAAATTTTGGGATCTGCGCTTTTCTCAACTTGAACTTGAGCTTGCGCAGGTGCTTCTTCTCTTTGCGCCACCATTGCAATGGACTTGGATTTTCCTTCAGTTTCACTTATACGCTGAAGCTTGAGTTCATAGACTTTGAGATTTGCGTAAAGATTTCTAAGTGTCCACACATCCAAAGTTCCAGCATCTTCTATGGCGCTAGATTTATGTAGGTATCTTGATCCAAAAGCTTGAAGAAAATTGACATTTAAATCTTTGTTCGAAAACTTCATGCCAAGTGAAATACATAGATTGATAATTTCACAAAAGCGTTCATAAGTTTGTCTTAAGGTTTCACCGGGGAGTTGAAAGAAATTGTTGAATCTCTTTTGTACTTCATATTTCTTGTTTTCCTTGCACACGGAGTCTCCTTCTATATGTTCTTCAATAGCATCCCATAGCTCATTAGCAGTAGCACAATGCATGACTTGTTGTTTCATAGCCGTGCTTAGAGTGCTTAGGAGAATATTTCTAGCTTTTCCATCATTAGCCACTCTTCTTGTTTCTTCCTCAGTCCATTCTTCCTTTGGTTTCTTGACGGTTGGTTGAACAGCATTGGTGCGCGGATTTGGATTCACTTTCATAGGGATGTAAGGTCCGTAAACCACGGTGTCATGAAGTCTTTCATCTATTGATTTGAGATGAGTTAAGATGCTGAATTTCCACACGTCAAAATGATCTTCATCAAAGACCGGAACGTGAGTGTAGTTTGCAGTTGCCATAGGTTTTGAGTTTGCCATATCGAATCGGCACCCAAGCTGCTAAGCTTGAAAAACAGAAATGTTTTATAAAGGTGTTTGCTCTGATACCACTTGTTGGTCCCAGAAGGGCAACAAGGGTATGAAAAATGCTAGAGGGGGGGGTGAATAGCGTTTTTAAAATTCTTTTCAAACCCTTTTGCAAAGCAATGGCACATGCGCACGACTCTTAATTTGGCTAAGTATAGCGCGCAGCAAGAGTGTGAAATGCACAGCGGAAGTCTTAAAGCAATCACTTATGCGCAGGGAGTATGCGCAGAAGTGTAAATACGCACGCACTAAGTTTTAGCTTAAAGATAGGCGCAAGATGGAACTAAGGCAAAATGCACACAAACACAATTTGAACAATGCAAGACAATCTACAAGGATCAAACAAAACAATATATGAGTAAAGCTTAAATGTAGAATGAAAAGCACAAATAATAGATAAGCTATTTGGAGAGGTTCGATCGGGAAAAGATCTACGTCCTCTACCAAGATGGTTAGTCTTGGATTTCTAATGGAGATCTTATTATATGAGAGAGTTTACAAGATACAGCGAGGTAGAACAAAACTAAATCAAAGATCTATAATCTATGAAAGAACGAAATCCTAGACAATAACCGGTGTATCTCTAGAAGTAAGATCGATGAGATCGTAACTTCAAGAGGTGTGTGTGTGTATCAGAAATCTGGGCTCTTTGAATCTATGAGATGGAGAGCACAAGATTCTGGTGTTACAAAGGCTTTATAGGATCTGGGCTTGGTGAAGTATGAAGGTATGAAGGTTGATCTTAGAAATCTAGAAATCTTGTAGGCAATCTTCAAATCTTCAAAGTTTCTCTTTGGAAGCAAATCTTAAGCAATTCTCAAGCAACACACCAGCAGCTTGGAAAATGAGGATGAGCATGCTATTTATAGCTGAGCTCCAGAAACTACCCGTTGGGGAGCAGAGCAAGGACTATGTGCTGTCGCTTTGTGATTGGCGCGCAGCTGTCCTTTATAGCCGTTGGAGACATCAAGTTGACAGCTTTCAAAAATCTTTCAAGAGTGACAGCTGTCTTCAGATTTGAATTTCAAACAAGGGGAGCGTCTCCATCTTCGTGTGTGCTGAGTGTTCTTGTTTTGTCGTTTGTCCACATCAGCAAATTTGGCTCATTCAAAAGCGTAGCTTGTTATGATGCTTTCCAAGCTTCATAAGGTAATGTCAGAAAGTGAGAATTAAGGCAAGTCTGAGTGCGCATGAGATTCATGCGCATGGAGTGTGCAGAAGGTGATGCGCTGCGCATGAAAGGATGCGCACCATGCTTTGCCTTTGCTCTATTTACCATGAAATTATAGCTTCAGCCCTAGATACTAAGCCTAGTCTATAAAGAGGACTTATCTAAAAATTTAAGTTACAAAACTTCTTACATAAGGTCCTAAAGTCCTTAAAATAAACACAGGTGATGGTATCAATCAATTCTAACATAAGTAGGAGGGTTAAGTGATAAGCATACCCAACAGTATGTTTTTTATAAATATCGATAAAATGAGAGAAAAATGTTTATATATTAGGATAGTGTAATCTTTTTTAAAAAAATAGTGTAATCTTTCTTATAAACAATGACAATTTTCAAATTACAAAAATGTGGGTGTACTCTAATTTTTCTGGGTCTGTGAATAGCCCCGACTCTTGAATTGAAATGGGTTTTAGCAAGACGACCTCTTCGAGTTCAATCCCCTCCACAAATAAAAGGAGTTTATGCTCAGGCCCATTAGCCTAATGTTATGCATTATTAAGAGTTAGATTTTTGCAATTCCTCTAAGACTTCTAATACTAAAATAACCCTTGCACTCTCATTTATTCGCACTACTCGCGCTTAGTCATTTTCCATCACACGCGTGGTCATTTTCTTGTGCTTAAGATCTGAGAGTCATGTCCCATGCACTCTTAGTTATTTATCATAGTGAGAAAACTTTTAGACTTAACTCTAAGATGCAAAAAAAACTCAGATACTCAAGTTTTAGAGCAAAAAATGTGGTATACTAGGGGGGTGAAAACTTTGAGAGTTACCTCTTATACTAATTTTTAGATATGAGAGATAACTTTAGAAAACCAATAAACGGGGTCTTTATTGCTTTGGAGCCCAAAAAATACTTAGAACAAAAAATGAGAGAGTTGTAAAGGGGAACAACTAAAAAACTGAATTCAAGTCTTAATCGAACGAAACTCATTAACAATAATAATAATAATAAAAGAACAACCTAAACAACAATAAATTCTCTGAATTTTCACAAGTTTTTAATATACAAGACGTATAGAAAATTATTTCAACCTACCTAATCTACATTAAAAATTGACGTGCTAAAACTGGTTAAGCCGTATTGACATCCCTATGCATAGATTGGAGGACGCTAATTTACGATGAGATCTGAATATTGAGAAGAGGTAGAATATGCGACACCGAGGGGTGCTGTGCCTATCGGCTTTATTTGCTATGCACATTCACTACACTAAAGAGGCCAGATCGTAGACGAGGAAGGTTGTCGAAGATGCCGGAAGTGTTAAGCTGGATGGAAGAGAGAGAGAGAGAGAGAGAGAGAGAGAGAGATTGCCAAAGACGAATGCACAGTGGGGTACGGGGTAGGATAATAACGGGGATAGGGTCGCCATAGGAAGGATTGAGAGAGAGTTTAGAGAGAGAGAGAGAGAGAGAGGGTAAATGTAGAAAGAGGAAAAAAGGTTCTTAATGACAGGTGGTTATTCTCGGGTTGGGTGGAGAGAGGTAGTTTAGGATTTACGCTGACCATTACAACATCAGAGTATGGAAACAATATTCCATGTGAGTATTCTTTTTTTTTTTTTTTTTTTGCCACTCTTTCTATGATGCCATTCATGTATTCCTAGGAGACTACACTTCTATCTATGAAATGCGGTTTGCGGAGGTCTATATCAACCTCCTAAACTCCAATGAGTACAATTTCTTGGAACTGTAGAGGCCTTGGCCAGCCTGCTACAACTAAAGAAATTTTCCGTTTGGTCAAATTATAAAAGCCACATTTTTTTGTTTTTATGTGAAACTAAGGCTCCGTTTGTTTGGAGGAAAACATTTTCCCCATTTTTCGGTGTTTGTTAAACACCGGAAATGGGGAAAATGTTTTCCAGGGAAATGGTTTTCCTCCATTCCTAAGGAAAACGTTTTCCTTACCTCCACCTAAGGAAAACGTTTTCCAGAAAATGCTAACACTACAATTGTTGTTTTAACTCCAATTTTTATTTTACGAAAATTATTTTTTAAATATACTCAGTTAATTAAAAAATGTCTAAAAATATTTTATTTTTATGAATATTTTGCAATATGTTAAATTATTAACTTTAGTCCATTATAATTATAAAACTACATTTCCATTACTTTATAATTGAAATTGGAGATAATGACTAATTTATTGATTATTTCTTTTTAATATATACTCTAGGTGATCAAAATTAATGTATCTAAAAAAGTTGTTCGGAAAATATTTTCTTAAAATTCACCAAACAGTGGAAATTACATTTTTTGGAAAACATTTTCCAAGAAATCGTTTTCCAGAAGTTATTTTCTGCGAAACAAACGGATCCTAAGATGCCACTCCCTTATGTTTTCAAATTGGGCATTGCATGGCAATTTCCATCCGGCTATGGGGACGTAGTGGTGGTATATGCTTTTCTTGGACCCCTATATTTCATGTAACTGTATCAGAGGCGGCTAAACGATTTATCATAGTACGTGTATCTGATTATTGGGGGTATTGATGGTGAAATGTATATATCTACGGTCATCCTAAACAACAATAACGGAAAAAATTCTGGAACCAACTCACTGACACCCTCACCAAATATCAATGTCCTATAAACATCATTGGACACCTAAACTAAACCCTTTATCCTAGTAAGTAGTTTGTATTCATAAAAAGTTGAGTTAGTATTGAGGAGCCTTAGACTAATAACTCTAAAGACAAAAACTAAAAGGGGTTTAATGTTTTTCCCGGATATAGTTATATACAGGGAACAAAAAATATAGGGAAGAGATAAAATTACCAAAATACCCCCTTATATACTCAAATTGATTTCAATCGTTGCTTTCAAATTCAATTCAGTCTCTCTGTAATAAACGGTTCCTCTACCGACGCGAAACCGACGACGAAGAAGACGACCGCACCACCACCACACGACGATGGCGAGAGTGAAAATTCCCAAGGTCGCCGCCGGTGCAGCTGCCGCCTCTACCGCCACTTCCATCGCCGCCGCAGGAGCTTCATCTAGCACCGTTCCTGTAAAAAAGGTAATGTAAATTAAAATGTTATTTTAACCTAATTTTACACTCACTAAATTCCCAATGTATAATTTTTGTTTGATTATATCAAATTGATTCAATCATTTTTGTATGAACTGAGGGTTTAATGGCAGTATTCATCTTGTCTGAACTCACTCGAGAATTTTATCGTGTTAGCTAACACGAGATATGTCTCGTGTGGGACAACACGAGATGTGGCTCGTGTGGGACAACACGAGATGACCAGTGTGTACAGTCTTTTTCTTTACATTGTTCATATTTGCCAGATGCTAAATAGCTTATTTATTGTCTGTTATTTTTTTTTTGTAGCCACGTGAACGTATGACCGCGTCCAATAGAAAGAGGAAGGCTGCAACGGTTCTGCAGAGAAAAGAAATGCGGAGCAAGAGAAGGGAGGAGGAGGCGGTAGCATCTGATGATGTTCAGGAGGAGGAGGAGGAGGGAGGGGATAGTGAGGAGGAGGACGAGGGGGATAGTAAGGATGGGGAGGAGGACGAGGGGGATAGTGATGATGGGGAGGAGGAGGGGGATAGTTATGATAGGGAGGAGGAGGAGGAGGAGGGGGATAGTGAGGATGGCGAGAAGGAGGGGGAGGGGCAGGAGGAGGAGGAGGGGGAGGAAGAGGAGGAGGAGGAGATAGATGTTAGACCATTGAGGCATGGGAGGAGGCGGGGTGCGAATGTGGCTAGAGGGCAGGTACGGAGGAGGAGGCAGGATGCGGGTGAGGAGGAGCCACCATCATGGCAGATTCAGAGTGACCCAGGTGGCGGCCCAGAGGTTGTTACTCTTATATACGGTTTTGGTGATCATAGAGCCCGAGAGATTTGGAGGGACGCCACTAGTGAGTCAGTGGTGACTTTCCATACGAGACTGCAACATCTGCACAAGTAAGATAATCATTAATGTGAAACTATTAAAATATTGAAGATATTTTGCACACACTCTAAAAATTCCATTAATTATCATCCCATGCTTTTCTCGAACTCGAGTATTGATTATATTTTTTGTTTGGAATAAACAGGTTCAAGCGTGGTGATCTGGAGGCTACTGATAGAGCCTGGCTGACCTACGTTGATGCATCGGGCCTCCAGCAGCTGCACGATGCCACCATTCAGAGGCCTAACTTCGCGTTGCTGACGGCATTTTTGGAACGGTGGTCTCCTGAGACTAACTCGTTCCACATGCCGTGGGGGGAGATGACCATTACGTTACATGACGTATTTCATATACTGGGTATGTTGTTATATAGTATCAATTTCAAGACTATATGAACTGTCTACATTCATCTCATGTACTAAAATGTGTTATTTCATCTTCAATTTACAGGTATCAGTTGTGTAGGTGCACATGTTCGGTATCCAGATCCAGTGCCTGACGTATCCGGCATCAGTAGACACCTTCATTTGATCCCGTGGCTCCCACGATATGCATTTTGTCAAAGGGTCAGAAGGGGTACCAGAAGGACTATGGTGACCAAGATTATGTTTGGAACTTGTGGGTGGAGCACGGCATGGCAGAGTTCAGGGCCGTTCCCCGTTGGGGGCCACTAGTGACTACATCTTCTCTCGTGACTGATGATTATATGGAGTGGTTTCTGGCTAGGAGTCATGTTCGGATATCTAATCCGATACACGATCCCCCCGTTGACATTCCACCTCCCCCACCTGATGTTCCACCGCAGCCTAGGGTTACAGAGGTTGCAGAGGCACGAGATATCATAATTCCATTTTTGACGGATGCCAGGCTCCCCGAGGACGTCATAGCTGGTCTTAGACGGGCGCACGAGATTTTAGGAGGTCGCATTTAGGAGATCGGATTTATGTATTACTGATTATGGAGTATTGTATTACTGATTATGTATTACTGATTATGGAGTATTGTATTACTGATTATGGAGTATTGTATTACTGATTATGGAGTTTTGTATTACTTGGATTTATTTGGATTATGTATTACTGATTACTTGGGTCATAATCCTTAAAACCCTGAAAAATGTCACAAATTTCTTACTCGATTTACATTTGGAATTTGAGTAAAGTCATACTAATGAACAACACTTTAAATGTCATTTAGAACCTAGAAAAAAAATTAAAAAAAAATAAATTGGTACCCGTATACCATTTTCACAACATCGGGTCATATTCCTTAAAACCCTAAAAAATGGCACAAATGACACAAATTTCTAACTCAATTTCCATTTGGATTTTGAGGAAAGTCATACTAATGAAAAACACTTTAAATGTCATTTAGAATGTAGAAAAAAATTAAAAAAAAATAAACTAGGTAGCTGTATACCATTTCCACAACATCTGGTTTAGGGTTTAGTGTTTAGGGTTTAGGGTCTAGACATCGCGTGTATAAACACACGAGATGTCTCGTTACATCTCGTGTAGCCAAACACGGCATATGTCGTTCGATCGCGTGTTATCGTACACGAGACGTTTAAATGACATTTAAACCCTTCAAACGACGACCTGCATTATATTTAACGTTAAAACCCTACTGAAACACACCCATTCTGAACAGAAACCCCCATTATTATTAAAAAAAAATCAATCTCTAAGTTCATAGCATGGATTCCTCACAAATATCTCCCCAACATTCTCCAAGTTCCAATGATCATAGCATGGATTCCTCACAAAATCCCTCAACAAGTTCTTATGAGCGTATTGACCTTGATATGATAGAATTTGTGCATGATGAAGAAGAAGGAATCTCACCAAATTCTCCTCCACATCAACATTCTCCAAGTTTCAATGATCCAAGCTTCTATGAAGTAAGTTCTTAATGTTTTGTTTTGTTTTGTATTGTGATCAAAATCAAAATTAAAATCCCATCTTGAATTAATAATCCCATCTTGAACTAAAAATCCCATCTTGAATTAAAAATCTAATCTTGACCTACACATGAGGTTTAGTTATACAATCTTCAAATACACATGAGAAAATTGGATATTTAGAACTGATGGTAACTTACATCTCGTGTAATCACACACGAGATTAATGTCGTGTAGGTATACACGAAATATACTTGATGTTTGAAACTGATGGTGCTGTGATTTGCAGGGTCCATTTCCGGATGTCAGTGATGAATTCACGACATCAGAATTATTTCCAGATAGGGATGCACTTCTTGCACATGTACGAGAAATCGCGAGGCGTCGAAATATACACCTTATTATAGACTACTCGAAGAGGAGAAGTGGAAATAAACTAGCTTATGCGATGATAATATGTCATTTTGGTGGACATCACAGGCCCGGAAGATCAAAGAACATTAGGAAGAGTAGTAGCAAGAAGAAATAGTGCACTTTTAAACTACATGCCAAAGAAAGGAGGGATGATGGGTTATGGGGATATGTTGTAAGGAACGGTGTACATAATAATTGCTTTCCTTTGTATCCGGAAGGTTTTCCTCTCGGGAAATTGACACGTGGAGAATATGACGCTGTGTGTAGTGCAAGTGAATGTTCATTGCGTCCAAATGACATAGTAGCAATGTTAAAGATGTACGATGAGAAGAACGTGAGCACTCCGATGCACGTCCGCAATGCCATCACAAAATATAGAGAAGAAGAACGAAAAGGGAGGACCTCGCTACAACAATTCCTTAAGTTACTCGACGATCATGAATATATATACTACACGAGGGAAGACGCTGAGAATGGCATGATCAGCGACATATTCTTCTCTCACCCAGTATCAATAAAGTTGCTAAACTGTTTTCCATATGTTGTACAAGGTGACTGCACTTACAACACCAACTGCTATGGACTTTACTTCTTGCAGTTTGTAGGATTTACTTCCACCGGGCATAATTTCACAATAGCGTATGCGTTCCTCAAGTATCAGAGTGCGGATGATTACATATGGGCATTGGATAATTTGCACAGTCTGTTTACACCTCCCCGGTTGCCAACAGTTTTTGTCACTGATCGTGAATTGGGTTTCATCAGCGCTCTCCGTGCAGTTTTTCCCGACACCGCACACTTCTTGTGTCGGAGGCATATCGAAGTCAATGTGAGAAAGCATGGCTTGAGTCATACAGGTAGCGAGGATTTGGCAGAATCATTCATGAGGAGTTTCAATTATGCAATCTCAGCCCCTACCTCCGGCGAATGGGACGAACGTTGGCAAGGGCTTTGTGACCGTTTCAGATCTTATCCTCTATTATTGGATTACCTCCGCGATACATGGATTACTCCATACTCTCAGAATATTCTGTCTATGCACACGGATGTGTTACCACACTTCGGGACCCATACCAGAAACATGACTGAGGGTGAGCATAACAGGTTGAAGAAGGCATTGGGGAGTGCTTCTTCTACTTTTGACACGATCTTAAAAAAGGCTCATAAGATCTTGGATATCCAACTAAAAAATATCAAACAGAGTATGAATAGATCAAAGACCAAAATTCCAATTGATTTGAGGAACCGCAATCTGTATCACAACATATTGACTAAAGTGTCAACGGAAGCCTTGCGCAATATCAGACAAGAGCGGGCTCGTATTCAGCAAATCATTAAAAACCAGCGGGGTCGTAATGGGGGTAATGTCATCACTGAGGCTGCCTGCGGGTGTTACTACAGACGAACACATGAACTTCCATGTAGTCACGAGATTGCACGGATAGAGGACAGTGGGGGACGGATTGAGTTGTCCTCGATTCATGATTTTTGGAAGAAGTTGGACATTGAAGTAGACAACCCTCCATCTGAGCCTTCAATAAATAAAGACAATTTTCAAGCTATGTTGAATAAAGTTGAGCAAGCACCTGAACCGGTAAGGAGAAAGTTATTCAAAACGATGGAAGAAGGGCTTAATCACCATACGAGAGATGCTTACGAGCCAGATCATATTTCAAAGGCGAATAAACCCCGGACCGGAAGTTCCAGAGAACCGTCAGATTAGGAGCATACTAACAAATTTTTTTGAGTCCCCGCTACACCATCCTCGACTAGCAAAGGGTATAGATCTTCATTCATTTGTGGCTCACACTGTTGATTACGTTCTTGATATGAGTTTGTTAATATTGTTGTTGATTATGTGGTTTAAGTTATGTGTCTGCTCTTTATAACCCAGTACAGATTTGATTTTTATGTTGATAGTATGAATGCTTCTCACTCTTTTCTTTGCCATATTTCAGGTCTAGATCTGCATTCATTGCATCAACCCAAGCTAGTTCGGAGTCCACGCACAAACGGAAATCATCTTTAGAACCCACAACATCTACCCCTCCTTGTACTCCTACGTCTCATCCACCACTAGCTGCTTCCGGTCGTGGGAGAGGACGGGGTCGAGGGCGAGGTCGAGGACGAGGACGGGATCAGGGTCAGGGTCGTGGAGAGGGATATGGACAGCCCAATCACACTAGTATATACAGCTCTCCGTATATGACGTCTTTTCCGCCTTTCATTATCCCATTTATTGGAGGCATCACAGATGTGGCATCTGATGGACATTGTGGCTATAGAGCCGTAGCATCACAGATATACGGAGATGAGGAGATGTGGGCTCGAGTGCGCACAAAATGTTACAATGAGGTGCATGCTCGCTAAGACCTTTATCGAAGAGTTCTGACTTGGATAGATATAAAAGAACTCTTACGTAGGATTGCTATTTATGTCCGGCCGACGCCGGACAATACTTATTGGATGGACCTCCCAGATCTTGGACACATCATTGCCACGAGGTATAATGTGGCGTTCATTTCGTACTCGGCTAGCGGTGGCAACTTATGCCTTCCAGTGACTGTACCAGCAGGAGTAGGACCACCGATAAACACAGTTGTGTTGGGACAAGTGACAAACCATTTTATATTGGTATGATACTTTAATTCGTTAAATTTAACAATATTACTTAAATTCGTTATACTTAACTGTCTCATCTATATTAGTTATATTTAATTGTGTTACTTAAATTCGTTGTATTTAACTGTTATTATTTTTGCAGTTGCACATGTCAGGCAATGATTACCCAATACCACCACCACCGAACACTTGAAGGGAAAACTGTGATCCAAGCACAAGTCAACTGATCCTCCAATACCGAGATAGGATAGCAGCATTCAATGAACTCTATGATCAGGATAACGATGCAAGAAAAGAAAGATTACGTAGGGGATAGTATATGCGTAATGGTTTTTGAATTATCAAGTTTGTATGAATTATCAAATTTGGCGATAGTATATGTGTAATGGTCTATTGGTCCCTCCCACTGCTTTGTGGAGATGTGCTATCATTTTAACAATCAAATTTCAGTTCTACTTCTGTTTCTTGTTGCTTTTGCTGTTGCTGTTGTGAAAATGTAGGTTCAGACAATCTCGTGTGTATGTACACGAGATATCTCGTGTGCAAACACGATTCATCACGTGTAAAGTTACACGAGATTATAGAGGCAATCTCGTGTATACGTACACAAAACGGGTAAGGGCAGATTTGGAATATTTCATTCCCTCCCTATATATAATATTCCCTGTATTTAGTATTTGCCGTTTTTCCCTAACATATGTAACAGAGCACGTGCTGGTCAGCTCTTCATCTCGCACTCTTCCCGCTTTACTGCGGGATAAGTCATCTGCTTCACTACCCAGCGGAGAAACAATTCACATTCAAAACCCTAAAACCCCCCTTTCATTCCCGCCCTTTCTCCTAGGGTTCCGATCTCCATCGATTTCCAGTCCTCCATTTCAGGCCGATATAATGATGTACGGCAACAACCACCAGCAGCAGCAGCAGCAACAGCAACAACCGTACCAGCAACACCCTCCCCCACCACCACCGCCGCAACACCCCCACCCACAACAGCAGCAGCAGCAGTTTCAACATCACCCTCAATTCCAGCCGCCGCCACAGCAGCAGCACCAGTTCCAGCCTCAAATGGGAGAGTTTCCGAGGGGTCCGCCACAACAACAACCACCACCACTTCCTCCTCCGCCGATGATGCGACAGCCTTCCGCTTCTTCTACCACACTTGCTCCCCCCCAAGAATATCACCACCAGGGCGCTCAGCCTCCTCATCCCCAATTTGATGGTAGTGCTATGTTTTTAGTTTTCTCAGTCGTTCAATTATTTGGCGAATTCCATAATTTTCTGTATTTTGGGCAGTTCATTTCCCCCTCTTTTTTAGTCATGTTTTATTAGTTAGGTTTTTGCATCTATATGACTGTCTCTTGTTGTTTTGTATCTTATGTACATAATTAAGATGTACTACACTGGAGCTATCCCTAGACATGATATTGATTTGTAATTGAGCTCCTACACTGGGGGTAAGACATATACTTCCTCATCTCCAAGTAATTTTCCTACTTTCCAATTTTGTTTGTCCCTGACAAACTGTGTTCTTTCTAATAAAATCAATAACCATAGTGTAATCTTAACGCACACAAGTAATGCATGATCCATAGAAATGTTGGCTTGTCAAATGGGACATGTTATTATTACTATCTTTTCTTTTAAATATGTTGAAGAAACTAGGAGTTTTTGATTTATGGACGTTGGTGATGTGATGGGAGAAAGTGGAGCTAATGACTGTTTTGAGTTTGTAGAAATGGCCTCTTCACTGACAACAATTTTGGTCACATGGTCTATGTGAGCGAATGCTCACAAATACGTTAACTTGGATATGAAGGTAGATGATAGTTAGGGGGACTCTAGTTGGGAACTTCTAACCCTTTACTGTGTAGATCATTTGGCATAGAATAATTTTACATGTTTGTTTGCTTCAGACCGCTTAAGCATGAGTGCTCATTTTTTTTCTACTTCTAATTCATATTGCAGCTCATGCTGATAATTATGCTTCAAAACGCATTCGTAAAATTGGACAAAGAAGAGCTGTGGACTATACAAGCACTGTTGTTAGATACATGCAGGTAATAGCTGTTCCATATACTGCCTTATAAATGTATCCTGCCTTGAATGTTTTAGCCTTTAGGTAAAGAGCAACATAATGTTGCGTCTAATTTTAAATGCTAGAATTCAGTGCTGCACCATGTTATTTAAGCCAGAATGAAATAGGTTAAATCTTTTACCATACCAGACATTCCCTGTCATTAGTTTTTTCTTGACAAATTCCCATGTTCTGACACTTCTCTCGCCTTTTCGAAGGATTTTTGACCATTATAATAGTTATGCACATTTTTTTGTGATAACATTCGAGCAATGTTTCAAAGACTAATCTTTAATATCTTTTTCACCCGTATTCCAACCTAAATTGTAGTAGAAACAAATGTAACGATATAGTGTATATGAATATAATTACATATATATTACTCCATCCGTCCCAGAGTAAGTGTCCACCCTTTCACTTGCACGGAGATTGAGAAATGGTGGAGTGATGTAAGTGTTGAGTATGAAAAGTGAGTTAGGAGAGAGGATGTGGGGTAGGAAATAGTAAATTGATTGGTGTTGTGTGTATAATAAAATTAAAGTAGGAGAGAGAACAAGTGGGAGGAATAGTAAAGATTCTTGGCCATTTTAGCAAGGGGACACTTAATCTGGGACAAACTAAAAAGGAAAGGTGGACACTTACTCTGGGACAAAGGGAGTATAAAAAAGGCTTATATATAGGCATATATATGTGTGTGTATTAATGAAATAGGCGATTTTGTCCTTGACAGTATTAGTCCTTATGATCTTGTATCGAAAGGCGCCACAAGACTTCCTAGAAGTGAAGTAGAAAAACATTGAGATGGGTGGAAGAAATGGGTAATGGGTGGATTTTGGACTATTTTCTTAAAAACAATTAAAAATATGTTGTTGAGCAAATTGCTGAGATAGAGATAATATCATTTCTTGGCAATATATACACACACATTCCTTCCTTCCTTCCTAGAGAACTTTGCACCTAATTTTGAGACACGGAAGATAAGGAAAAGTAGTATAATATTGATAATGTAGTAAGGGTTGGGAGTTAAGAGGAGAGAGAAAGTGGGGTAAAGAATAGTAAATGGATAAATGTTGTGAGTATGATAAGTGGGTCCTATTGAATAAATGAATATTAGAAACTTGCCATTTTGGGTAGTGCAATGTGTTATGTGACGACCAAAAAGGAAATTAGTGCAAAGTTCTCTGGACTATACAATACTACTTGTTAAAAAATGAATGAAAGATTATACTAGATTATTAATAAAAACTAGAAGCGCATCTTATGTGCTCTTCGACTAGTACCCCACTTGTAACTTGTAAGTAGTGAACTCATGAAGGAGTAACAATTATGACACAAATAAGTCCATGAGGGGATCCGAATACCCTTTTCAATTCAAGGCACAATTTTCATTACCTATCTTGAATAATACCCCTCTGTACCATAATATATTTCACGGTCCTTTTTGGTCTGTCCCAAAATAAGTGTCGCATTTCTAAATTAGAAAATATTCTTAATATAATTTATTATGACACAAGCAATGTACAAACAAGTAAAGTCATTCCTTGATAAATTTGACAAGTCAATGATTATTATGAGAGGAAGGGAGTACTACTTTCGAATCTTTTCTCGTCAAACATTAAAGAATGGAGAAGAGAAAAAGGAGCAACTTTCTTTGATTCCACCTCATAAAAAATCACGTGGAGAACTTGAGTGTAGTTGTCACATGGCTCACCGTCCACCGCCTTTATTGTTTTGTTTTTAACTCTCTCTAAACAATGGCTTGCTCAAAGCTTGAGAGAGAGAGCATTAATAGATGGCATTTCCCACTCAACAATGTCAAATTCCGTAAAGTAGATGCTAGATTTCTTACATCATTGTGAAGAGGAGGATGTTATTGTCTTGGAAAATGGACCATATGTTAGGATACCCTTGTAGTCGATCAAAACAAGGGTCATACTTAGGTAGATTCTATGGACACACACATGCTTCTTTTTGATAGATAAGTATTAAGAGTATACGATGGCGGATTTGGAGGAGGGGGGGGGAGGGGTGGGCCTATTTCTTTGAATTTTCACTTCTTTCGAAATCTCAATGACAGAGAGTGTAATGTAGTTGGTCATCTTCTTTCTTTGTTGTCCCCTATCCTTTTGTGTGATAAGCATAGTTGTTAAAGGCGAAAAGCGGGAGGCGGGCGATACGTACCTGGAAAAGGGCGAAAGGCGAGGCGGGCGAAAGGCGGCAAAAAGGCGAGCAAGGCGGAAAATTAAAACAAAAAATTATTAAATATTATATTTCTACTTATTATGGTATCCTAGCATAATTTCGACCTCAAAAGTGAGAATTATAGGATATTGATGTTTAAAAGAAAACAAAATTAAAAAAGATGCTTGGAATCTAGATTAAAGAAAAAGAAAAAAATTAAGCACGGGGAGGGAGCAAAATAGAAAAAGACAGAAAACTGGAATTAAGTAGAAAAAAGAGAGCGATTATAAATTAAACGAAAGAACTGGGAATAAAGAAGGAAATACAGAAAAATATGAAATCGACGCAGAGAGTTTAGAGTTTGTGTAGTCGAGTTCATTGAAGAGTGTCGTCGTCGTTGGAGGGTTCTTGTCGTAGCTGCGAAGATTGCGGCAAGTATTATTGACTTCTCGCTTCTTATCGTTTGGAAATAAGGGCTAGATTTTACAAAGGGGCACCTCACTTACCTAAATTGACGAGGTTTCCTTAAAAAAAACACACACGACAAATCCAATTTGCGCGTACCACATTTCTTGCTTTCGCTTCTATTCAAACAGCATATGACGTTGTCCAATAAGGTCGTCGACCGACCGCCTAATTTCACAAAGGCGAAAGGCGGCCAACCCTCTAAGGCGCCAATATGGCGAGGCGGGCGAGGCGGGCGGACGCCTTTAACAACTATGGTGATAAGCAGGATTTTCGGATTTGGAGGGATCAGGTAATTACTCGTGTAAATCTTTTCTTTCGTTCTTGATTCTGAGTCCAATCCAGTTTGCTTTCCTCTCTCTTCGTATGTTTGGAAGTAAAGTCTAAGTCGCCTTTCAAGATTTGGGCTTTTGTGTGGATTTTATTACTTAATAAACTTAATACGAATGACAAACTTCAGATTCGTAGGCCCTCTAAATGTTTTTCGCCTAATTGGTGTGTTAATTGCAAGGAATTTAAGGAAACACATAATCATCTATATCTTCACTGTAGCCTTGCTCGATATCTATGGAACTGTCTGCTAGGGGTGGTGGGAGCATAGTTATTAAAGGCGCGCCTAGGCGCGCGCCTAAGCCCCGGGCACAGAGAGTCTCAGTTTTGGAGCCTGGGTGCGCCTAGCTCCGGGCACAACAATCGACCATCAACTAAATTGTAATTAAACATAATGCGTGACTATTACTTTTCCTCTCCCATGACTCTCTCATGTACATGCACCATAACTTTGTATAAGAGTAGCAATAACTAGGAATTCCTTCAAACTAACAACTGCTTATCATTTTATAGGATTTAGACTTAGAGTCCTTCGGTTTGAACTTCTCTTTATGCTTGTTTGAACATCTATTTATGTTTGTTTCTTTTATGACTTATAATGTATGTTTGATTTACTACTTGCATTTCATTTATTGCTTATCTCGATGTTGTATAATGTATACTATACTTTTAGTATTTTAAGGCATTTTTGCGGGCATCGTCACTCGGGCGCGCGCCCCCCTTGCACCTTGCGCCTAGGCTCCGGGCACACCTTTTGCGCCTTGGTGCGCCTAGAGCCTTTAATAACTATGGGTGGGAGAAGCTTGGGTGATCCCCAAAGACATCTCTTCCTTTCTGCGAATTCGGTTCAAAGGTTTTGGCAAAGGCAGAGATGCGTGTAGTTTGTGGAATTGTGGGATATTTGCAGTTTGTTGGTGCATTTGAATGGAGAGAGATGGGAGGATCTTTAAAAATAATTATTTACCGAAGCATTTGTTGTGGGATAAAGTGGTGGCGTTAGCGTCTCTTTGGGTTTATGCTAATGGAGCTTTCAAAGACTCGTCGTTAAATGATTTGAAAAGAGATTAGATTGCTGCTATAGTTTAAAGATAGCTATGAAGTTTGATTTTTAAGTTTTCTTTTCTCTTTTCTTCTTGTAGATGGACTGCTGGTCCATCCATTTGTAATCTTATTTTAATTAATACAAGCCTCTTTTTTTATCAAAAAAGTATACGATGGTGAATAAGACTGTCATCCTAAGACCAAAAAGTGGAGAAGGCATCTTAGTCTACAGAAGGATTAAAAATCTGAAGACCTGGAAGCATCTTGCAAGATTTGTCCGAATCAATAAAAAAGAAGCAAGCAAAGGCTCCAGAACGTCCTCATATCTCTAGCCTACTGAGATAGGCCAAACAATATGCAAGAATCTATGTGTGACTAACCTCTATGCTTTTGCTTCTTAAAGAACACACGAGAGGATGGAAAATGTAGCACTAATTCAGAGAATTCATCTCTTTTCCAAGACTGAAACCAGGTCTTTCTAAATGGGAAAACGTCTTACCTATGAATGTTGATCCAAGACTAAGTGCAAATTGCAAAAATATAACCCCACAGATACGAAGCCATCCGTGGCAGTCTAGGGTTCCATCTTCTCTCTTCTAAAACCAATTCGATTTGTCCCATTTCAAACCTATATCATGTACCCTCCTATTAGAAACTTATAACTGCTTAAGGCTTCAAGCTTAGGTTTTCTAATTCGCTTAAACATTCCAGCATGGAGGTTAACGAGGTCAAAATCAATGAGATCTATGTTTTGGTGCTTCTCTCCATCTCGAATTCATTGATAGATCCAAACGTGAGGGAGTCTCGAGCCTGCGATTGATGAATTAAAAAGAGAGCGCTAATAGTTGTGTATACTCTCTCTCTCTCTCTCTCTCTCCCTTCTCCCTTTTTGTCACGTTGGTTCAAAGAATGTTGCGTTGTGCCCAAGTCTCAATGCCCCCTCTTTCAGCCATCACACCTTCTGGTGCGTTTGTACTGCTGTGAGGCAACTCAGGAGACTGATAGTTTTGCATCGGATTCGATTTTCGTATGTGCCACATTTTGTATTTTGCTGCAATTTTTATTTTTTATTTTTTTGGAGGGGGGGGGGGGACTTGTGGTAGCCTCATAGCATGCACATCACAAATCCACTGGTGTAGACATGCAGAACCCTTAGTATCTTCACCTGATATATGTTTTAAGATTTTTAAATGAAAGAATAATATATTGGATGTACTAGAATGATACCATCTCAAGAGGACAAGGGTTTCACCAAAAGAATCACTGAAAATGAACGACTAAGGATTAAGGAACACAAGTACACAAAAGACTTTCCAAGGTGACTAATTAAAGGAACCCATAAAAACAACTAATGGATGACTACATTGTCATCCTTGCGTAAGTTCGTCACTGATAATCCTCTACGCCCAAAACTGTAAGATTATATGGAAGCAAGAATTTGAATCCTCTCTTAAGATGAGTAAAAGTTAAAGATTTCCCCGGAAACATTTTTTGCTTCTCCTCCATCCAAAACCGTAGATCCCAAAGCTCGCACATTGCCACAAAGCTTGCATTTTGTTATACACTTATATTGGAGCCACAATTATTATTCAAGAAAACCTTTATTCTGTACCATAAATGTTATATGCCCCCAAGAGGTTCTGGTTGCGGCCGAAGCTTTTTGTTGGCAAAAGGCACACCCAAGTCTCATCCTAAACTGCAAACAACTCACACCACCGCTAACCCACAAAACTGTGAAGAAAAAGATGACAATGATATTCACTTTGACCACAATGCGTAATATATATCGAATGACCATGTAAATCCCTTACTACCTCCGTCTTAGAGTATATGTCCACCCTCCCATTTACACAGAGATTAAGAAATGGTGGAAGTGATGTAACTGTTGTGAGTATAAAAGGTGTGGTAGGAGAGAGAAGGCGGGGTAAGGAATAGTAAGTTGATTGGTGTTGTGCGTGTAAAAGTAAAGTAGGAGAGAGAATGAGTGGGAGGAATAGTAAAGATTCTTTGCCATTTTTGGAAGTGGACATATTCTCTGGGAGAGACTAAAAAGGAAAGGTAGACATATACTCTGGGACAGAGGGAGTACATGATCTACACCTGTCATCCAAGGCTATTTAATATTCAACCAATTGAGATCTGGAGACCATGGAAATTTTTCCAATTTCAAGCTAACACTGAACATTCTTTTCCTGAGAGGCCAAAGGAAAAAAAAAGTAAGTCTGGATTGTGGGACCAAATTAGTTTTTTCAATAGGGATCGAGATGCCAATCTGATATTTATATCAAAGAGCCAAGCTCACTTATCAGGAACTCTATGAGCTGTAAGAATATTAAGTTCGACTATCAACTCATATGATTTACGATCCAAGTTATGTGGAAGATGTAAATTCTACAAAATGAAAACCTCTTGCATCAGAAAATTAGAAATCGGTGTGTCATGAAGAGAGAGTGTAATCAAACAAGGACAAGGAACAAGCAGAAAAGCATACTTTGTTTTATTTATCTATTTTAATTTCTCAGCCCGTTCTTGTCCATGAGATTACTCATAATATATATGCACCATATATTATTTGTTCTTTGCTTGTTGGTGCTTAAAAAGTTGACTGGTATCCGCGATAAATGTACCATTTTCTTAGTGAAAAGTGTAACTGGCAATTAAGTTGAGGTGGCAATCGGAGACTAGCTAATACAAAAAATTAACTGAATCTTCATGAAGTAAAGCTACTGGGTCTTAAAAAACATATACAACCATTCTTTTATTTCTGTAACTTGTCATTTTTGTAATCTGTCTTTGATACTTGAAGCATGTTTCATTATAAACAATAGTAATACTAACTGATTACTCTTTCAGTTGTTGAATCCTAAAATAGATCACTGTTGCCTTTCCATTTGATCATTCAATGACTGCTTGCTAGACTCTAAATCATGTGGCCTTAATAACTGTTTATATGGTCCGCCTTCAGCATCCTTTTCTGTATGCTCCTCTAAGAAGTTCCATTACCAGCTAATGAGAAGCAGAAGTTTTACTTTCTAATGCATCTACGATTCTTCTTACAGTTTTGTATATCTTCTTTGGATTATGATGCCTAATACGTTCACCAAAAGTAGATTTTTTTTTTGTACAAGGTGAGTAACTTGTGTAAAATTTTCCTGACAGATTCGTTTGTGGCAACGTGATTCAAGGGACCGGACAATATTGCAACCAACGGCAGCAGCATCAATTGATGTCAGTTAGCACCTTTATACATACTTGTGTACTTGTGATTGTGGGATTATGAAAAGGATTTGATTGCATTAAAGTTCTCTCTCTCTCTCTCTCTCTCTCTCTGTCTCCCTCCATATGACCCCTTTCGTATTAAACGATAAGCAGATTGGAATTGACTGGGCCATTGCTTTAGCTACAAAGTTGTCATTCTTCTTTGTTCATTAACCACTAAAGTTTCTTGTGTTGCTCATGATCCACAGATGTTGCCATCTATTGCATATTCAGATAACCCATCAACAAGTTTCGCTACAAAGTTTGTTCATACATCCTTGAACAAAAATAGATGCTCCATTAACCGAGTTGTGGTGAGATTTCATGAACTGTCTTCTTCTGGCGTTTTATAGTTTCTTGTGTATATAAAAGAAATACAATAAATTGTAGTGTATGAGTTGTTTATGTACACACTAGTTACTGTAACAGATGTGGAAGAAGGTAGGCTTATCAGATGCTCCAGTTGTTCATATATATATATATATATATATATATATATATAATTAAAAAAAAAAATCTGACATGAACAAGTATAACTTTGAATTGAGGGTTTGGTGGGGAGACAGTTGGTATTGTTATAATTTTATTTCATAGCCGACCCCAAATTATTTTGGGACTATGGCTTTGTTGTCGTTGTACTGAAAAATGAATATGGATGATGAGGACCTGTACTCTACTTCAATGCTCAAGGCAAGAATCCCCGCCACCTTTGTATTTGATTTGCCACCTATTGTTCGTGATAAGCTTGACTTGTTGATTCAGTAACACTTGTTGATATAGCTTTAAGATAAAAAATTAAAATTAATGCCTTCAGTTCTTTTTAATTCCTTATTCGTGGCAGTAGGCATTGGAAGGGGTGCATATCAGTATATTATAGACTTCTTCAGATAATGTCACCTAAGACTATGGATTTTCAATTTTAGTTCCCACTGTGTGCCGATTTACGTTGAAAGGATGTCTAGTAATAAAAAAATGTAGCAAATAGTACAATGGCAGCCTCTATGAGCTCAGAGCAAAAATGGTGAGGGAAGAAGAAGAAAGGGGACGAAGAATGCATATGAAAAGAAGCTTTTAATATGGGCGGAGCTACCCTTTGGATTAAGGGGGCAATTGCCCCCCCTTTACTTTTTAAAGTTTGCCAAACTAGTACTAGTAAATATTGAAAATTTGGATATTTACCATTAGAAATTGTGCTTTGCCCCCTGTTTGACCAAGAAAAATTGACACTGTATTATAAATTGGCCCCCGTTTCAAAAAAATCCTGCCTCCACCTCTGGCTCTTAATTCCCATTAAGTTTCCACTTTTCTGTAGGACGAATAACATTGATTCAACAACAGGGAAGACCAATACCAATTTCTGGGACCACCACTACAACAAAGCGCTTGTCCCAAAATAATTTTGGGTCGGCTAATATGAATCTTCACATGTCATCGTGAAAGAAAAGATGCAAGAAAAAAAGTTAAAAGAAGAAATAGGTGGGAGAAAATTAGATAATGAATAGAGAGAAGAAGGAAAAATAAATAAATCAACCCCCATCACCTACACAAATTTTTGCCCTTCACTCCGGCCTCTTCAACACCATATTTTCATCCAATCCAAGTAAATACATCATTTTCAATCACCCTAATCCAAGTTTGCTTGGGTCTTCCTCTACCCCTCGCCATTTCATTACTTATCCACTCTTAAGTCCTTCACTCCTTCTAACTGGTGCATCACTCGGTCTCCGTCTCACGTGACCAAACCACCTTGGACGATTCTCCCTCATTTTATCCTCAATGGGCGCAACTCCTACTTTACCCCTGATCATCTCATTCCTCAATCGATCATTTCTTGTATGCCCACACATCCATCGTAGCATACGCATCTCCGCTACATTCACTGAAGTAGTAAAATACCACAAGTGTCTTGTTTTAGAATTATTTTTCCATCTTTCAAAAATGAGTGATATGCCGAAGCGACATGTAATTTTTCGTCCATTACCCACACCTTTCCTTTTTTTTTTTTTTTTTTTTAATCTAATCTTCTTTTGATAAAAGGAACAAAAATTTAGAAAATAAAACCTCTGTCAGGAGTTAACCCTCATATAAATTTTGCTTCAAGCTTAATCTAGTTCTATGTGTCATAGGAACTTTACATAGTGTGCCTATTGATGGCTTTGATTTGATATTTTCTTCTTTTTAGATCTTTTATGAATTTTTGCTTAATTGATCGACTACTTGTAGCTCCCTTGTGTACACCTCTTGTTCCTTTGCCTAGTTTTTTTCTCTTATTAGAAATAGAAAAGGATGCACAGCAGTTAACCACATAACAAATATTTCATGACTTAAGCTTATGACGAGTCATTTTTCTGTTTGATTTTGTTGTCATGTCTGAATGCATTCTGTCAAATGTCCTCACAATTCCTGTTTTTGAAATGCATTTTCTTATTTCCTTTCATGCTGATTTTACAAGCCGTTTCTACGTAAGTTACATTCTTCAAAATATCCTGACAAGTCTTTTGTTTAAAGTGGACTCCTACTGGCAGGCGTCTGATTACAGGTTCTCAAAGTGGAGAATTCACTCTCTGGAATGGGCAGTCCTTTAATTTTGAAATGATTCTGCAGGTATCAAAATTCAAGACGGTTCCTCTTATTTATTTTTTTCATTACAAGAACATCTTTAAACATCCGTGTTTCTGCAGGCCCATGATCAAGCGATCAGATCTATGGTATGGAGTTACAATGACAACTGGATGGTTACTGGTGACGATGGAGGTTTAATAAAGTAAGCATACATTTGTATACCTATCATTGCAAAAACTATCTAATGAGAGAAGTTTGGTCCTGCAAGTCATACTATTTTCTGTTTCGGCATCCTTTTTGGATTTCACTTCTGAAGCAATTTAAAATAGAGGTTTCCATTATGGAATATCCTGATAAAGTTGAAATTAATAGTAAAAATGCGGTATCTCACACATCGGTGAAATTTGGAGAATGAAACCAGATACTGAATTATGGATTGCTTTGAACAACAGAGCCCTTTAGTTTTATTACTTTGTTCTCTCTGTGTTGGTTTACTGTTATTTTTATTCAAATTTTTTTGAAGCTTGGTTTGCTTTTGCTGGATCTTGGTAGGTATTGGCAAACCAACATGAACCATGTGAAGGCCAATAAATCCGCGCATAAAGAATCAGTCCGTGATTTAAGGTATAAAAAAATCGAAGATTGTCTTTAAGTTTTTATGCACATTTCCATTTCTATCAACTGTTCTTTTTGTTGATTTTGTGTATGCTGTGTGCCATCATCGATTATAGTGGTTGGCTGCTTTTTTTCCTGCATAGCTTAATAGGTTCTTCTAGTTCTTTTTATGTTCTACAACAAAGTTTCTTACATTATACCTTTAAACAGCTTTTGTAGGACTGATTTGAAATTCTGTTCTTGTTCTGACGACACAACTGTCAAAGTGTGGGACTTCGCACGTTGTCAAGAGGAGCGTTCATTATCTGGTAATGTCTTCCAGGATAGTCAAAAACATCTGTAATGGAACTTGTGTCCATTATTTGCTGCTAATGATGTCAATGCTGTTGTGATGATTGCTTGATTCATGGCTATTTTGCTTCTTTCTTCAGTGTTCGTGAGGAGCTAATTTTCTTATTTCTATAGGAGTTGTGTTTTCTTTTAATAGGAAAATGCACATGCATCATTTCATTTTGATTTGTACTGTTCATCTTTGCCCCCTTTCACCCAACTTCTTTTTCTTACATCCCAACTTCTCCCTTCTTGCTTCTACTTGTATGCCTTTAAAGGATACAATACATTTTAATCAAAAAGGCTAGATCCTTAAGATGATTGTTGGCATGTAAGAGTCCAGGGCCATTTACCCCCTTCTTTCAAGACAACTTAATTCTCTTTCTTTATTCTTACATTCCTTTCTTGCTGCAAATCGTGGATGCCCAAGGAACAACAGTTCTTTTTGATTGGCAAAGTTAGTTTATTAATCAATTAGGGTTGTAAATCTAACCAAACGAGACCTTAAGGTATGTTGACTTGAACAGATCAGACTATGATCCCTAAACACCACAAGTAGCCAAACCAGCTTACATGGTTCATAGGTTGGGATCCTGACCTACCGGAACTGAAATTGAAGGAAAGACCATGTGGAAGCTTTAAAATTTGAAGGAACATTCGACTTCAAAATAAATTCCGCCTAAGGGGAAAGAGAAGGTAGTTTGAGATCGATTAAGACCCTTAGAAAAGAGTGAGAAAAGAACCTTCCCAAAGGGAATAAAGTCCAAATCTGTTGTATGAACTTTCCATAACACGTTGAGCTGAAAGATTATGCCTTAAGTCTGCCAATTCCTGAGCTCATGACGTGATCAGTGTTCCGTGAAAGATGCAAGCTTCAGGAGATATTCTCCCCTTCCCTAAGAACTAATTGAGAAATAAGAGCATTTTGAACAGAGATTTTTTACGAGCAAAGGCAAATAACTGACAAATCCAACGGTCTTCCCAAAAACAAAATTCTCTCTCCATTTCGTACAAGAAAAGGAGCCTGAGACTGAAAATACATGAGCATGAAGGAATGTATTTCCAAGGACCTGTGTAAGTGGTGGAAAACAAAATATAAGCATCTCAACCCTTACCTTGAATTCTGTATGTGAAGAGCTTGTGAGCCTGGTGATGATTCTTAAAATTCAACTTCTCATCTCGAGAATCTTTCCGGTTTGCGCTTTCTTTCCTTTTCCTCCGCGGCAACGGTCACAAGCAGCTGCTCGAAAGAGGTTTGAATTTACTGTCAAGCCTAAAGCTGATGTCAGCAGAGGGAATAAAGGGAACTTGATGAGGTCTACTAAAGTTTGTATGCAGCTGAACAACTAATAAGCCGAAGTTGAGGGAAAAAAGATTTCTTGGGTGCAAACACATAAAAAAATAATTAAGCAAAAGACATAATAACCTCATCTAAGCATATATCTCCATCGATGCCGTAGCATAAGAAATTGAAAGGGTGAAAAACACTCGCACTGGATGAACATGTTTAAGCTAAAGACTTGCTCTAGGAAGCTAATTAGAAATCCCACTCATTAAGGTGGCCCCTGCCTTAGTGGCGTTGTTTGTACAGAATAAATGACGAAAATAATTTTACCTAATGGAGATTGAACTCCCACCCAAGGATAATGAAGCGAAGACGAAATTTACCTCACTTAAAAATCTGTTCCATACACTCTGTATAAGAAATCACAAGGAAGAGAATTACCTGCAGTAGTCTTGCCGAAAATATTTTCCTAGTTCAGTGAAGAGTTTATTCTTTCCTTGATCTGTATTATATTGACTTCTTTTAGAGGAGTTTGTAATGTGGAATTTTCTTTTAAGGCAATTATCATGAACTGTGATTGTATGTGTTATTAATTTGCTAATTTTCTGCAATTTTTCTTTAGTTAATCTTGATTTGATATGTTGTGAATACAGAGTTTTTGTTTTCCTTTTAAAGGAACAAAGCATGATTTATGTTGATATGAATTGTAATTTTGAAAAACGTGCATGCGATAACCTGAGAGTTTTTTTGTGTATGATTTAAACTCAGGCAGGCCATGGTTGGGATGTGAAGAGCGTTGACTGGCATCCCACCAAGTCCTTACTAGCCTCTGGTATGAACCTCTGCTTATTCGTACTCCCTCCGCCACAGGCTAACTTTTACATGTTGCTAGTAGCAAGAGTGGCTATCCCCAGTGAAGTATTGACTTTTCGGTGAACTTGGTTAAACTTTGACCTAAATTTAATGACAGTTCAATTATCTACATCAAGTTCTGTAAATTGTATTGATTCTCTATTAAGTTATTACCATCATCAATTTTCATAATTTCATGATAATAATTAAATTTGAGCAATATTTTGGTAAATTAAATCAAGTTGACCAAAAGTCATTCATGCGACATTTATTATGGGACGGAGGGAGTAGTTCTAATTCCTGGTTATTTATAATGTATGGTTGGTATGATACTTGTGACTGTTTCTGTTGGGATACGCTCAGGTGGAAAGGACAACCTTGTGAAGCTTTGGGATGCCAAATCTGGGAGAGAGCTTTCTTCATTGTTAGTTCTGAGAATCTTTCATCTAACTTTACAGTTCTTACTCTCTTCAAATAAATCATTCTGTATTGAAACTGGTTTAATGCAGCCATGGTCACAAGAATACTGTTCTTTGTGTCAAATGGAATCAAAATGGTAACTGGTTGTTAACTGCTTCAAAGGATCAAATTATCAAGGTGAAATCTTATTTCAAAGCTACTGTTTAAAAGAACTGACACTTGGACATCGTTATATTTTGGATTTTACAAGTAATGCTCACTTATTTATATTTTTCCAGCTTTACGACATTAGGACTATGAAGGAACTTCAATCATTTCGCGGTCACAAGAAGGATGTCAATAGTTAGTGAATCTCTCACCTGTGCTACTTTCAAATTTGTTTGTACTAGAGTTTGTATGACGGAGTAGGTTGTATTCTGATCCATGTTTCGTATCATCTGCTGACGAATGACAAATAAATGATATGTTGTTTCATTCAAAATTGGGATCATGATAGCTTTTAATTGGCTACAATTATCTTTTGGAATCCTAGAGTCAACACAATCAAACTGCTGCAACATATCCTATCATTGACCATTGCTAAAAGTATACATGTGGGCGAGACATTGAAAAAGTAAAAGGAAGTACTCTTCAATAAAATCTTGCATTGTACACAATAACCTCTGCAAGCGCAATCCTGTTTTCACAATTTTAAGTTCTTCACCTGTAAGTCATACTAGAGTTGCTGGACAAGGTCTTCCCCGATAATGAGATTAAGAGAACTAAAAAAGACTATTGGCAATTTATGAGATACAAAGTTATACAGTATAGCCGTAGTTTATAATTCGACCTTGATTGAAGATGGAGGGCGTAACTTGTTGGAAACACCTGTTGGAAATTCAGTCAGATTGACTTATTATTTGTGGAAGCATCTTAAGAATGAAATGCTATTGGACTGATTAATGAATAATTTTATACGGTGGAAATTTTTGTGATAATGAAATGACACCAATGTCAATGTTATTGTGGTTTAGAAAGCTAAGGTCGTTCTTTTTCAGCAGGGACTCTACCCCGAATGTATATCTTGTATGCTGAATTTCTCAATTGCTCTTTGTTATGGTACATGGGTCAGCTATCACATGAAAAACCATATTGAATACATCTTTTTACTGTTTTATATTTCAGGGCATTATATGTTTGATACTCATGTAGTTTCTATGTTTTGCATGGTAGCATTGGCTTGGCATCCATTTCATGAAGAATATTTTGCTAGTGGAAGTTCCGATGGCTCAATTTTCCACTGGCTGGTTGGGTAGGTTTTTTTTTTATCTCATAGCACTCTTATCATTTGCTATATGTTGCTTCTATATACAAGTCACTTTACATGGCCTTGTTTATTGAAGACTAGGGCTTAGGCACTGCACACTGGACACTCTTTATACACATATATACGTACATACATACACACACACACACACACACACACATATGTGTATAGATATCAAAGCATTATGACGTATTCTTATCCTAGTTTATTGAAGACTAGGTCTCAGGTACTGTACACTGTTTATATATTGATTTACATATTTATGTATATATATATATATATATATATATATATACTCCATCTGTCCCACCCGAAATAGGACGTTTTGCCATTTTGGGTGTCCCACTCGAAATAGGACATCCCAAAATGGAAAGCTTTTATTACTTTTTTATTAGTAGGACCCACTTGTCATACTCACAACAACTTTTCATTTATTATTCCCCACCCACTTTCTCTCTCCTTCATACTCACAACACTTACTTTTCAAACAACTTTTTATAATAAAAGATTATTATTCCTTAATCCCCGTGTCGGGGACCAAGAATCCTATTTCGGATGGGACGGAGGGAGTATATATATATATATATATATATATATGACCAAGGTGATTTACTCTTCCTAATTAATTTTTTATTGAGTAAGTCTTTGATTTCTTTTTTACAATATTCTAATAATTCTTGATTCATTTGTATAGGTCTTGCTTTTGTAGGTATTGTTTGTTCATTAAAATCTTTTTCATATGGTAGCGTTATTACATGTTTTTTTCTTTCCCAAAAAGCTGTGGGTAAGTCAGAACATAAGTCTTTTTCAAATTTTTCTAATTTTTTAGAGATTATATCTTTGTTTTGTTGAAGTTGTAATTTTTCTTCAATTTTGATATTTAATAATTCTTCCTTAAGAAATTTCATTTGATTTTGTAAAGTATTTAATTTAGAGATTCCTGTTTTTTGTAAATTATTTACATCACTATTAGATACAGGATATAAAAAATCAAATATAATTTTTTGTCCTAATATTCTTGATTCTACTCCTCTTTGTGAAACTGAAAAGGGATATAACATTTGTAAAAAAGGATTTCCTAATATCACTTTTGTGTTTAAATTTTTTACAAGCATAAGACTTGTTTTAAAGCAGATACTATTATTGCAAACATGTGCTTCGGGTATCTTGTATTTTACTTCTAATTTGAAGAATTGGCTGCTGAAAGACTTTGTTTTGTTTTAATAAAATATTTTGTTGGTATTATTCCTTGTTCAACACAATTTAAATCTGCTCCTGAGTCTAACATGGCTAATCCTTTATATTCAAAATCTTTGATTTTCATATGTATATGTACATACCATTTTTGATATCTGACTCGAGTAAGAGCATATATACTTTCTTCTGTGTCTGTAGAGGAATCTGTATTTGTTTCCGAAGAAGATTTTTTAGCAAAAGGGTTCTTAAATTGTTTGTCTAACTCTTTATTAGCCTTAGAAGTAGAAGCTTCATCATTGTAAGTTGAATGTATTTGTTTTTTAATTTCTTGTAGTGCTAATTTTGTTTCTATTTCCTTTTGTGTTTTTTGTAATTCTAAGTTACTTTGTTTTAATAATTTTATTTCTTTTTTTATTTCTCTAATTTCATGTTGTAAGTCTACTGATGAAATTTGTTTCTTTTTGTTTTGGAACATTTGTATAACATCTTCGTATTGAGCGGGCTTAGATGTATCTGGTTTTTCTTCATTAATTGTTTTGGCTAATTGTTTTAGAAATTTTCTTTTTATAGTTGGTTCATCTATTTCTTTAATTTTTTCTAATATCTCATCGTATTGTTCTATTGTATTTAATTTATTATTACACAAACATATCTCTCTTTTACAGGATTGGCATTCATCATCATCACTTGTATCAGTTTGATCAGAAGAGTTATATTCATCAATATCTGTGGATAATTTAAGATTATCTATGTTTTGTAATATTTCTTCTGTTTCTTTTATTTTTAAATTATGGCAGATTTGTTGTATTTGTCTTTTTGCTGGGCAATTTCTAGCAATATGACCAGGTTTTTTGCATAAAAAACATTTTATGGTTTTATTATATGGCTTAAAAGGCTTAAAGGATTTTTTATATTTTGTATTATTATTGTCGTATCTTTTCTGAAAATGTGCTTTTTTATTTTTATTGTAATAAGCAGGGGGATTGTTTTGATAGTTTTTATTTGTTTTTCTATATTTTCTCCTATATGTACTATTTTTGTAATACGGGCTTCTATGTTGAGTGTAATTTTTCTTTTTGTATGGAGATTTTAGTTTATCAAAACCAAATTGTTCACACCAATGTCCTAGTTCTTTTCTTGTCTGAGTGGTTTCCTTTTTTAATTTGTTTTGTAGTTTTTGGTCTTGACATAATCTTAATCCTGTAATATTTACACAGGTAATTAAGTCTCCATAGGTAAGATTATCATAGGATATTTGTCCGTATTTTTGTTCTATTGTATCCTTTACTTTTTCTGAGAATAGGCCTGGTAGTCCAGTAATAAATTTTTCTTTCCAATGATAATTATTTGGATCAGCAAGATTAAAAACTCTTTTAAGAAAATTTTCTTTATACCATTTAAATTGTTCTAGTTTTCTGCATTTTAGGTTTTGTAATATTTCCGAATTCCTTTCAGTATATAAATCTATGTCTCCTATAAAGTGAGTTGTAATATTAAATATTAAGTATATTAATTGTGCAGGAGCTTGATTTCCATTTTCATCTAATATTGGGTGTCCATCTTGGTCTGCTTTTATAGCTTCTAAAATTTGTGTTTTTACTTGATGTGCTAATAATTTATCCCACCAAGTCCTTAATTGACCAGTGAATCCTAATATAATGTTTTCAACTGCTTGACGTTCTGTAATATTTGTAGATTTGTATATATTTCCTACAATTATCATTTCTTTTGTAATATTTATTATTTCCATTTCACTTAATCCGTCAATGTTCCATTCATAAATGTTTTTTGCATTGTATGATTTTGTTGGGTTTTTTAATATTTCTAAGTCGTCAGGGTCTTTATTATAAAAATTATGTTTCATTGTTTGAATTGGAATTGTATTTAAGTTTTCTTCTTCTTCTGATTCTGTAGTAGAATTATATTCATTATTAGAAGAGGTATCTGACTCTGAGGTTTTGCCATTATAATCTGTTAGCATTCGGATATTTGTACTTGTACTTGTTTCTTCTTTTACTTTTAAATGTGTTTTAATTTTATTCATTAAGTCATTTAGAGGATCATGTAGTGTTGGTTTGACTTCAGGTATTATTAAAGTATTCTTAGGAGGGGGAATTTGTTTAGTAAACATTGTATTTTTATTATTTTTTCTAGTTGATGGATTAATTTTATATAATTCTGAATATTCTGTAAATCTTTGGGATTTATAATGTTCATCATTTTTGGTTTGTATTGGTGTGGGTCCTATTTCTACATCTAGTTGTGCTATTTCTTCTCCTATTATGGTTAATTTTTTAGTAGAATTATCAATTTCTCTTCAACTCTATCTAATTGTTGTCCTACGGTATATAAGTATAAATTTGTCCAATTATTTTGTAAATGTAAAGATGTTTGTTTTTTATCGTCGGTGTCTAGTTGATTAGTTTTATCAATGGGGTATGCACCATATTGAATATTGTCTTTACTAAAGTAAGTGGCTTCTAAAGGTGGTTTTTCGTTTTCGTATACTTCGTGAGTTGGTAGAAGATCTGGTCCTACTTTGTACCATCGCCTTAGTTTTTTCTGTAATGTAGTTATTTTGTATAAGTAATCATGGTTTAAGAAATCAAAAAATGGTATGTGATATTCTTGCAATTCACAAAATTCGTAGTACTTTTCTTTTATTAATTTTTGTTCATTGGTATCATACGTTTGAAAAAATAGTTTTCTATTTTCTTCATTGTGCTTACTTGTAAAATCTTTTCTTAAAATACTTTTATTTAGAATAAATTCATTTTTTATCATATTTAAAGTAAAGTCACTATCTTCGTAAGATTGAACATTGATTCCTTCGTATGGGTGGATATTAATTCCTTCTCTGTTTGCTCCAGTATTGTTTGTTTGTTGTGGAATTTCAATATTAGTTTCATCTTCAAAAACAGTTTCATTTTGTGAAGAACTATCCTCATATTTAGTGTTCTGTGGGAATTCATATCTTCCTGATGTAGATCTTCTAGATGGTGCGTGGACCTTTAATTTTTTGTGTCGACTTAGTGACTGAGTTCTTTTGAATTTTAGATCTACTGATCCATCTTCATATTGTGTGATTTGTTCTATATCAGTTGTTTGATTTTGTTCTTTTCTTGGGACAGTTTTAGCAGGATATGACCATTTGTCGGGTAAAGTTATTTCATTCCATTTAATTGTTTTTGGTATATTTATATTAGCTTTTGTTTTATCAATTTCCCAAAAAATGGTTTCTCCTATTTTGTTCCTGTTAAAAGCATTAGGACATAGTCCTGTATTCATAACTTTAAAATATAATCTGTAAAATATTTCATATACGTGAGATCCCTTTTTCATATGATAATTATGCGTTAAAATATCTAAAGTTAGGATGTCCATTATGTGAGGATCTGTTAAAGAAATTGTAAAATTTGGATAACTATTAAAATGAATTGGTCCATTTGTTAAACTAGTTTCAATGGCTCCTAATAAAGAATCTGTATAATTTAGATGTCTAGCATCTCTTAAAGCTATTTGTATACTTGTGTTTAATCCTTCCATTGTTAAGGGTTTAATAGCAATTTGTACTAATCCGATATGTAAGAATTTGTATCCTTGAGATATATATTTTTTTATAGATGATTTTGAAAATAGGCTCATAGTTTGATTATTGGAAAATAAAGGGATAATAGTTTCTTTTGTTTTAATGGCTAATCTTGATTTTATGTTAAAAATTCCTTTGTCTTTATAAATTTCTGTATTTGAAATAAGTGGTGGTTTCCAATTAGTCAAAGATTGAGTATTCCAAGAAAATTCTTTTGATAAAATATTTTGATCATTTTCATTGTTATCATGGTTATCATTCTCAATATGTATGTTATAATCGTTCATAGGATCTTGATTTCTAGGAGGCCTTCTATTCGTAAAATTACCTAACCAACTCATGATTTACTATTTGTCTTGCTTTTCGGATACACTTCCTTACCTAATGGATGCACGACTTACACTTCCTAATGCGTGACTTAGACCTAGGTGACACACCGACTCGGGACAAATAAGTAAATTGTCTAAGCTAGTTAAATAACTTTGTTGAATTAAAGGCTCTGATACCAGAGATCAGAGGTCCGATTTAAAAGCATGCATATTAAGATAATAACAATAAATAACATAGAAAAATCAAAATAAATATCGCATGAATAGTGAATAGTAAATTTGACTTTTTTGCTACAGTAACTTTGACTTTTTGAAAATACGTATACGTAGGCTTTCGTTCAACCTCAGTTTATCCGTCACCCGTAGGTCTGGAAGGTTAGTGGTTTCCACCTTTCGTAACGTTGTTTTGAAAAAATAAATTGTAAATTGTAAATTGTAAGCAGCAATAAATACTCGAGGCGGGAGTAGTAAACTTACTTTGTGTATTTGCAAATTGTTGAGAGTACAATTGTTGAGAGAGATTACAATAGATTTTTAGAGAGAGAAATATAGAGAGAATTTTAAAATTGAAACTAAATTGAGCCTGTCTTTACAATGAGAGTTAACATTCTTATATACTACTCGATTTTTGTCTTGCAGGTGGGCAGGAGGAATCTTCTTTTGAAAATTGTGGCCAGTGGGCCAGGGCGGCTGATGCTTTGTTGAATTTTGTGGCCAGTAATGGGCCAGGGCGGCTGATGCTTTGTTGAATTTTGTGGCCAGTAATGGGCCAGGGCGGCTGATGCTCTGTTGAAATTTGTGGCCAGTGGTGGGCCAGGGCGGCTGATGCTTTGTTGAAATTTGTGGCCAGTGGTGGGCTAGGGCGGCTGATGCTTGATGCCTTCTTCTTTTTTGTTTGTTGGAGATGTGTGTGTGTGGGCCATGGTGACTGAGCTTCACAGATCTAATTCTAGATCGTCTGGTTGTGTGTAGAAGTCATCATTAGGTTGAGTATCCCCTTCATTCATCGAGGATGAACTTCCTTCGTCACTAAGTTGGACCATTAGTCTCTCCAAATCCGTTGAATTTGTACATTTAGCCATCTGGGACATAATTTGTTGTTTCTTGGCTAAAAACTCTTCATTTTGTTGAGATTGTTTGAGAGGAATTGTTTTGCAATATTCTGGTTTTGAAAGAAAGTATTTTGTCACTGCTCCAGAATTGCAATGAGAAATTTCAGTTTTGTCCCACCATTTTATTTTGTATTTCGAATCAGTATTGGTAAGATTGTTTTTTGTACACACTCACACTTTTGTACTGTCATACAGTCACACATTTGTTCCTCTCTTAAGTCAAATTCGGTCATAAAAATCCATGGGACTTGAAAATTATGACAAAATAAGGCCCAAAGAGGAGTCTGAGAAATTTGTTCTGGGTAAGAAACTTTTGTTGACCATTGGCCGAAGGCAATTTGTACATCTGTAGGGACAATTGATTTGTCTAAGCCGAAAGACTTCCACCATTGATGAAACCAATAAGGGGTTGGATAAGAAAAATTTGGACAAAAATATAAGAAGTATGAAAGAGAAAAAGATTTGTTTTGTCTAAAAAAGGCCCTTGACCAAGCCAAGATATAATCATAATAATTAAATCTGGCTGAATTGTTTGAATTTAGTAAATCTCTAGAATCATTTGGTTTTTGGCCCCAATCTGATAAAGTCAGGAATTTTAAAATTTTGACTTTGCAATAACGAATTTTCGTGTTATCAACATGATCTGTGGAATATTGAAAAGTGGCGGATTTTGTTTGTGTCAGAATGGTTTCATAGTAAAATTGGTTTTTCGTAAAATTATCAGGAATATAATTGTGCAAAGATGGTAAAATAAATTGTGATATTTGGTAAGGATGCCAATTATCAGTCATTTCATAAATTTCTGGTTCTAGGACACAAATAGAATCGGTATGATTTTTATAAAAATAATTTGTGGGTGGTGTTTGTTTAGGGTGAGGATTAGGAACAATTTGTCTATTGGGCTGAGAAGATTGAGGGTTTTCTATTTTGAGGGCAGATTTGTAAGTAACTGTCTTTTGAGAGGATGATGTTTCTTTTGAAATTGGGGGAGAGAATGGTTTTGCATCTGGGGAAAGAGTAGCAAACCTATTTTCTAATTTTGGTTGAATTGGCATTCTATCAGGAATAAAGTTTGGGAATTTTGTAAGAGGTCTGATTTGTATGATGGATTGTTCTTTCTTGGCCTTTCCTTTGAGCGAAGTTCCTGAAATCATTCTAAACAGGGAGAATTTTAGTAGGTGGATTGATTTCAATTGATTTCAATAGTCTCGAGGCTATTTTAATCTGGCATATGCAAAAAATCCTCAAGATTAGGATAATGATCATGATAAATACATTTTGTGAGTCTTTTAAAAGTTGAGATCTCAGATTTGATAAGTATTGAAAAAGACGAGGCAGATTTATTTTCAAAGACTTCTTGTAAATCATGTATGTGAAATGTAAGCATTTGAGTTTTGTGAAAAGGGGTTCTTTTGTGAAAATTTCTACATTCTTTTAGAAGTATTGGGGACTTTTGTAGTAAATAATTTATGTAATTGGAAGTATTTAAATGAATACGATTTCCATTTATAAAAAGGTCCCAAGTTTGTTCCTGTTCTATTTGTGAAATAAGTAAAGTCTTTTTTTCTAATTTTTCTAATTCTTGAAATGATTGTTCAGAAAAGAGTAAGTCTTCTTCATTTAAATTTGCCATTGCCTGCAATAAAGATTGTTTTTATTGAATTTTTATCTAATACAAACATATGAAATACATAAAAATACAAGAGAGAAATTTATTGGAGATTTTTAATTAACTTCCACATTTTCCTGGAAAGAGCCTTTGCTTGTATGAGCATATTTGTTGCGATCCTTTTCTGATGGTAGAAAACTCCATCGTTTTCTATGTATTCCTCAAGATCACTAATGATGAAACGTACATACATAAAGTGTATCCTTTTTTCATAATTTCCATAAGTTCCAGGAAAATCTGTAGATTTAAGATCTCTTAGTTGTCTAGCTAAATGGTTCAAATAATCAATGTTATCAAGGTCTCTATTAAGCCAGCTATTACGTCTACCATGTGTATAAAAAATTTGGTTATTTATTAGTGGAAGGTCTGCCATGTCCTTGTAGGAATTCTCTAGTTAAGAAATCTGGAATTGAATTGTCTTTGCCTGCAATATGAACGATGTCAAAATCAAATATTGATAAAAGGGCTTGCCATCTGGCAAAAATTTGTTTTGCGGCTAAATTCTTTACATCTTTTTGTAAAACATCTTTTGCAGCTTTGCAATCTACTTTGACTATAAATTTTTGATTAAGTAGATCATCTTGAAATTTTGTTATGCATAGAACTATAGAAAGAATTTCCTTTTTTATTGTAGAATAATTTGCTTGTGTTGTGTTCCATATTCCCGAATAATATCTTATTATTTGGTCTTTTCCATCTATGTTTTGAGTTAATATTCCACCATATCCTATGTCTGAGGCATCAGTGGCTACTGTCTTAGGGGCATTAGGGTCACATATAGTTAAGCATGGTAATCTTTTCACATGTAATTTAATTTGTTTAACTACATTAGTATGCTCTTTTGTCCACGGTTTTGGATTTGTTTTTAATCTATCAAAGAGTGGTTTACAAATTTGTCTTAATTTAGGAAAGAAATCTGCTATGTAATTTAATGATCCTAGGAATCTTTGTAACTGATTTTTATCTTTTATCTCATCTGGGAATTTGTCAGCAAAATCTATAGATCTTTGTATTGGTATTAAAGTATTATTGGTTATTTCATGTCCTAAAAACCTAATCTTTGTTTGATAAAGTTTTATTTTTGTTTTTGATAAAACTAGGCCATTTCGTATCATTGTTTTATAAAATATGTTTAAATGTTTGTCGTGTTGTTCAAGAGTTTTACTAAATACTAAAACATCATCTATATAAACAATAATAAAAGTATATGGATTAAATATTTCATTCATTATTTTTGAAATTCGCTTGGTGCATTTTTTAATCCAAAAGGCATAACATTCCATTCGTATTGTCCAAAGGGTACTGTAAAAGCTGTTTTGTATTTATCTTCTTCTGCTATTTGTATTTGCCAAAATCCTGATTTCATATCAAATTTTGAAAATATAGATGCATCATGTAATCGTTTTAGTAAATCTTGTTTATTGGGTATTGGATATCTAATCCATTTTAGTGCAGTGTTTAAAGGTTTGTAATTAATTACTAATCTTGGTGCACCTCTTTCTATTTCTGCATTTTTTGATACATAGAATGCTGAGCATGACCAAGGTGTATATATATATATATATATATATAGGCAGGTGCTCAAATGAGAACCACAATTGCGTGAGAAACGTGGGAACCAAGCATAACCATTAGATTAGAATCAAAATCAAGGGTTCAGATTATAGATACATTGGATACACTTGGATACAATTCATAAATTTTGATATTGCACTTGGATACAGTAGCTAAACAAGTACTGTATCCAAGTGTTGCACTTGGATACAGTAGGTTAAAAACTAATGTATCCAATTGTATTTTTGAAAATTAGCTACTGTATCCAAGTGTATCCAATGTATCTATAATCTGGACCCTTGATTTTGTATTTAATCAAACGGTTATGATCGGTTCTCACGGTTCTCATTTAAAATGGTTCTCACAGGAGCGCGACCCTATATATTTATATGTATGTGTATAAGAGCACTATGACATACACTTAATCTGCTCAATTGGCAAATGCCGTTTCTTGTTTCTGATTGTCACCTTTGACATTTTTAGGTTCTTTTTCATTTTACTTAACTTCCACTTCTCACTTTAAGTTCTGCAGTAACTATCAGATGATATACTCTTGAGAGACTTGAATCTAATTTCAGGTTCCAACCTGTTTGCTATTATCTGCTTATCAGAGTGCAAGTTATGTTAGCTTTTGTAGATGATGCCAGTCCGATGAATCAATATGCCAAGGGAAAGGCTGTTTGATGAGATATATTTAGCTTATGAACACCTGTTTATCCAGGTGTTCTTTGGTGTAGCTGATAGTCCATGTGTTTACTTGAGTCATCTATATCATTACTGTAGATACAAGGAGATGGGTTAGCGTACTCTTGGACTTTTTTGGCCTCTTTCCCTATTTTACCCCTTAAACCACCATGTCATTAACCTCTCCTTCTAACCTTTAATCTTTTTCTTTAACTAAAACTTTCACTATTACTCAGTCTGTCCAAATTAAACATCCTAATTTCTTTAGTGGGATGTCCCAATATAAATCCTATTTCTGTTAACATCGTTTTTATCATGCTTTTCCAATTATACCCACAACTCTCCATCTCCCTCCAACTATAATTATTCATCACCCTCCAACTCTTCATTAGTTAGAAGGGCAATCTTGAAAGGAAAATAATGTCTTTAGCGTGTCAAAACAGACTAGGACGTTTAAATCGGACACATGGAGTAACATATTATTGTAAAGAAAAATTAATATTTTTAGTCTGAAACTATTGAAAATTATGTGCACTTGCACACTTATCGCGTGTGCCGTTTTTCATTATAGTATATTAAGCGGGAGGAATGAGTTGGTGTCTTCCTTCGTTACCTTGCATGATTCTTGTTAACATCACTGCCTACTCAACCCTGTAAGTTTTACCTAGTTATGCTTTATTGAGGATGTTTTTTTTAAAAAAACCGTCGCTGGGTCCTTATTTTTTAATCATGCCGATCCCATAATTCTAAGTTGCTTCTACACAAGAAATAACTAGTATGAAGTTTGTTGTGTGTGTATGACCGACTCCTCTACCGGTCCAGCTGTCACCAGGGGCTCTTGGTTGGCACACTTTCTGTTATTACCTCATTTCGGTCTTTCACTTTTCCAGTCAAACGATTTGAAAACAAAACCGATGGCTTTTAGTGAATATGACTGAGCCCATCCTGAGATTTCGGTGATGACCATTTTGCATTGTTTGTGCAGGAATGAAACTCCTCAGGTTGAAATTCCAAATGCCCATGATAATGGTGTTTGGGATCTTGCATGGCATCCTTTTGGATATATTCTATGCAGGTATTTCAACAATTACATACTTTGTCGCGGCAATAGTTCGTAAAGTCCTAGTCTATTGTTGGAGACATTTTTTCTGACTTGTTATATTGATGCTTACTATCCAGACGGACATTTTGTTGTGCGTCCAATTTCGCTTTTGTTTTTTTTAAACATTTATTTTGCCAATGTTCTAAGAGAAATGTTTAAGGTGATTATTCTTGCGATTAAATAATAATTTGGTCCCTAAACTTGGCAGTTTTTATTAGTTTGATCCTTCATGAATAAATTTTATTAGTTTGGTCCCTTATGATGGCTTTTTTTGCCAGTTTGCCCCTTCCTTCCGTGAGATTTTTCAAAATGCCGAATATACCCCTGAAACTAATGATAGTTTGGTCCGTAAACTTGGCGCTTATATTAATTTGGTCCTCCGTGATGGATTTATATCTTAGTTTGCCTCTTTTATTTATTTTTACTAATTTTATACTATTAAATTATATTTAAAAAAATTTATAATGCTTTAAAAATAATTAATTAATTTTAAAAGAGTCAAATATTTTTTTTCCTCTAATTTTTTCGAGTTATTCAACCTTAAAATTAACTCTTTGATGGAGTTGTATGTTGACAAAGTTTATATGATCATTTTAAAAAAATGTAATAATATACCTCTAAAAAATATAGTGAGAGAAATAAAACATTTCAGTGAAAAATAATTCTTTTAATAAATTCAACAATTTCATTTAACCGTTTCACATTCAAACCAAAACTTTATTTTAATAATTTGGATATAAAAAAGGAAATTCATTATTAATTTCATGGATTAAAGGCATCCTTTTTTAATTTTTAAATAGATTATATGATCATTTTTAAAAGCATATAAATCCATCATTGAGGACCAAATTAATATAAGCGCCAAGTTTAGGGACCAAACAATCATTAGTTTCAGGGGTATATTCGGCATTTTAAAAAATCTCACAGAAGGAATGGGCAAACTGGCAAAAAAAGCCATCATAAAGGACCAAACTAATAAAATTTATTCATGAAGGATCAAACTAATAAAAACTGCCAAGTTTAGGGGCCAAATTATTATTTAATCCTTATTCTTGATGCGTTCTAAGCATCAATGACAAAAAAAAAATGATATGACATGGAAGTATCCTGATGTTGAGTAGAGACGGTGAGCTACTTTTGTATGTATATTCTATCTTCTAGAATTGTACTCCCTCTGTCACAAATTGAATGACCTCTTTTGTCCCTAACTGAATGACCTTTTGAAACTTTAACGTCAATTAACTATGTACCTAAATTTTTTTTTTTTTTTTTTTTTTAATTTGTTTTTCCAGAATTCATTATATTTTTGCAAAACAAACATTTTGAAAGTGAATAGCAAGAAAGTTTACGATTTTGTTATATTAAAAATCAACATTTTCAAAATGACCTTTAAATTCAAAACGGTCATTCATTTTGGGACGGAGGGAGTACTAAAATAGAATTGGTTCGATACCACAATATAAATTGCTCCTGCTTCCATAAAGGGTTGTAGTCTTTGTCCAAAATTTTGGCTTTATTACCCTGATTGTTTCACCCAATCACTTTAGTGATTGAGTATATCTGATTTTAGTTCCAAGTAACTTATGTTAATTCCACTCGGATAAATTTTTGATACAACAACTGCTACTAAAAGCACACGGGTAAAGCATTGTTTGCTATTTTATGTTGCCTAGTTGTAACTCTCCTATATTCCCCTCGTTCTCACTTCCTAAAACAAAATGATGAAAGAAAAAAAGGGAGAAGAGCTTCACTTGTTCAATACCGCACCCAACTCATTTGGCTTTCGTAGAGCAAATTCGGTATTTGAAGCAGATATGATACTGTTCCTTAAGTTTCATAGCTCAAAAATTGCATGGATGTTTGTATTTTACTCAGGTACTAACTTGAATGGTCTCTGATGCAGCGGGAGCAGTGATCACACAACTAAGTTTTGGTGCCGAAATAGGCCTGGGGATCCTGTTCGTGACAAATTCAACACAGGCCATAACCAAGGTTTATTTTATTAAATTTCCCTTCCTAAGTAATCTCTCGGCTTCTGAAAAGCTTTGAGCTTATCTATAGAAACAGGATTTACTGACCACGGGGAGCTGAACATATGTTCTTTAATTTCTTATAAAGAGAGACTGTAACCATTATCATACGAGCAATTTGGCCATTGTATAAGCATATTACAAGCAAGTAAAGCATATTTGTTAAAAACGTTAACAATTCAACTGCGACATTTATAATTGGGCGGCTAAAGTATTAATTAGATCTGAATCAGTTTAACACTGCTTTAAATCCAAATCTTCTGGGGGGCTCCGCAAAGTTGACCATCCCGAATGTTATGATTCATTCGAATGAAAGTTACTCTCCCAGTGATCATTTTAATAGAGAAATTTATTTTTTATTCTATAGTATATAGCTAATACAGAAAATATCTGAACATCTTTGTTTTATTTGATCTTATGAATTATTTTCCTTGTTAGCAGGTTACGGTGAGCAAAACGCTCCTCTTACTGGCCGTGTTCCTGGTAATTACCCTGGAGCGGAGCCTCCAACAACTCCTGGACCATTTCCTCCTGGGTTGACACGGAATGAGGGCACTATTCCAGGGATCGGGGTTGCAATGCCTTTATCAATCCCATCTCTTGATAAATCAGCACAGGGTGATCAATCATCATCAGTGTCTCTTGGAGCTCCTCCGTTGCCGCCTGGTCCACATCCATCTCTTTTTGCAGTGAATCAGCAACAATCATATCAGCAAGTCAAACACCTTCACCCAAGGACACCCACCGCAAATGACCTTGCCCCTGCCTCCAAATATGCCGCAGCTACAGCATCCGTCCCATATGCCATTACTACCGCATCCTCACTTACGGCCACCACCCCAGTTACAGCAACATAATATGCCATCGTCTACAATGCCAGGATCTTTACCACCAATGCCCATGCATGGTCCTATGGTATGTTCCTAATCCACTTTTATTATTTATACTGAATATACATACATACATACATACGTACGTACGTACACACATACACATACATACACACACACATACATACATACACAAACACAATATATATATATATATGTATATATATATAGGTAGGTGCTCAAATGAGAACCGTGAGAACTTATTGTATCCAATGATGTATCCGAGTGCACATTGGATACATTAGTTTTTACCTAATGTATCCAAGTAATGTATCCAATGATGTATCCAAGTGAACCATTGAATATATTAGTTTTTTACCTAATGTATCCAAGTTCTCACGGTTCTCGCGATATTTAGGTTCTCACAGGAACACGACCCTATACATACATACATATATATATATGTATGTACATACATACATATATATATATGTATGTACTCCCTCTGTTCCAAGTAAGTTGCAACATTTTGCCATTTAGGGCATTTCATTGCAACAATCAAAAATGGAAGCTTTTTATTACATTTATAATCCTCCACTCATTCTCTCTCTTCCTCTCAACCACTCATTATTCTCCACTTATTCTCTTTCCTTCCACACTAATTCTCTCTCTTCCTCACTACCTTTCATTCTTAATATAATATTAGTATCCTTAATTTCCCAACTTCAAAATGAATGTTTCAACTTACTTGGAACGGAGGGAGTATATATATATATATATATATATTTAACGTACTCCCTCTGTCTCAAAAGTACCCATTTCTTTTTTAGGAACGAGAATTAAGAAAAGTGTTATTATAGTAGGTGTTGTAAGTGAAAAGGAAGGTAGGAGAGTGAAAGTGGACTAGGGAATAGGTAGTGGATAGTTGTTAGTATGGCAAGTGGGTATTGTTAATAAGAAAATATTGTTTCTTTTTTAAACCCAATATATAGAAAATGGGTACTTAATGATGAGATGGCGGGAGTAGTTTCTCAAGATTGGGCTGGCTTCTCATTTTGTATGTCCCACGAATATTTTCCACTTTAACTTTAGAAGGTGAGTAGCAGTGATGGAGTATTCCTTTTCCTAGCTTCATTTATCTTTTCTTATTTTGCAAAGAGTTATGCTCTTCATTTATGGCCAGAATGATCATGGCTATAAGTTCTGCTTTAAAGTTGAAATTTTCTGTTCCACGCATCCCAAAAGAGGAGTTATGCTCGTCATTTACTGTTATCTTTTCTTAGTCAAAAGGGCGACAAAGTACAATTTTAATGGTAAAAGACCAAATTTTCTAAATTTGCCAGTGGTAATTTGGTAATTTAAAAAAATTAAAGGTGGGCAATTGCCCCCTTAACCCACCACTTAGCTCCGCCTCTGCTTGTTTGTAGGGCTGGCATGGTAGTTATACCGACTATTTTTTCCTTGTACCGGTACCAACCAAGATGAAGTTGGTACACGAAAATGAGTACCAGTACCCAACCGTCAAACTCGGTATACCAACTTCTTGGTACGGTTGGTACTCGGTTGGTACGGTTGGTACTACACCTCTACCAAAGAATTTTTTTTTGTAGAGTTGTTCCAAACACAAGAAGGAAAAGTGGAAGACAAATTACTATACTACTAAGTTTATATCAAGATTATCCAACAACTTCACTACATTAACTTAATAAGTTACATAAAAGACGTTTCATTAAGTTATAGAAAAATACAAAACATAAATATAGACTGTTTTTCCTATATACATTTCAGTACAGTTTTCCTTCTAATCCAAAGTAAGTTGCCTGGTGAACATATATACAGAACGTAACTTCTCAACATCGAATTCCTAAAATTCCCCCTCATTACAATTCCACCAATCACATAAAATCAACAAATATACTATTAGGGGTTAAGATTAGATTAGATTTTTAGATTTTAGTAATATTTTATATATTTTCTATTAAATATATAATAAAAAATATTTTTTATAAAAATATACTCGGTACTCGGTATACCAACCAAACTCATATTTGTGTACCGTGTACCAACCAAAAATGCATACTCGGTACGGTAGTACTGTACCAAATTTTCGGTATACCGAAGTTCGGTATACCAAACCTTTTGGTTCGGTTGGTACTTGGTTGGTTGGTTTAGTTTGGTACAAATGGCCAGCCCTACTTGTTTGTACCTTCATGAAGCACTAAAATTAAGGCACCGTTTGTTTGGCGGAAAATATTTTCCCCATTTTCCGGTGTTTGATAAGCACCGGAAAATGGGGAAAATGGTTTTACCACTTTTCTAAGAAAAATGACTTGCGGATTTCTCCTCCGTAAGTCATTTTCCAGAAAATGTTACCTCTCTCGCACACCCAACTCCCCGTACAACTCCACTCTACCACTCCACCTCCAACCCCACCCCTTCCATCCATCCCATCCCCACCCACCCACCAACCTTACCTCCCACCCACTCACCCCTTCCATCCCATCCCCACCCACCAACCTTACCTCCCCCCCCCCCCCCCCCCCCCCCCCCCCCAAATTTTTTTTTTTTTTTTTTTTTTTCACTCATATTAAAATTATCTTTCAACGCCTCCGCCCCTACCACCCCCCAAACGGGGACCACCCCCCCCCCTTAAAAAAACTTTTTTTAACTCATAATAAAATTATCTTTTAACACCTCCTCTACCCGCCCCTACCTCCCCCCCCCCCCCCCCCAAAAAAAAAAAAAAAAAAAAAAAAATAACAAAATCTTTTGTACTCTTACTAAAATTATTCTTTAACAACTCCCCCATCCCCGCTCCTTGCACCCCTTCCCCCCACCCCACCGATCAATTTTTTTCGGAAGTTGTTTTACAGAAAATATAAAATAGGATAAAATAAGAAAGGTGGGAAAAGCACCATAATTTAATAACTCAACAATTTAATGGATTCTAAGTATAGCTAACTCTCCTGTTGTGATCAAACTGCAAATACGATTGGCCTGAGAAGAGTCCAACAAAACCTTTGGAATGACATCCTTCAACCCCACATGGAGACGACATGGAGCAACAAGATGGGCTAGTACTGCTGCTGCATTTAACAATTTCCACCCCGCCCCACCCGGCCTTCCCTACCCACCCCCACACCACCGATCAATTTTTTTTCTTATATTTTTAACAACTCTCCTACCCCCACACCCACCTACCTCAACCCACACACCGCACCTACCCCAACCCACACCTTTACCCTATTCCCACTCCACTCCCACCCCCACCACACATTCACCCTACCCCTTCCCCTCGGTCAATTTTTTTTTCTCATATTAATTTTTTGTTCTTATACTCCCCCTATCCCAGAAAGATAGTCTCATTTTGACTTTTTATGGTCAACAAAAACGAATTTTGACCAAACATTAGTATTGATCAAATCATTCTAGTGAAATTCTAAAAGTTGTAATTGATTAATCATTAAGTGATTTATCAATAACACATTTTAGAATTTTATTGTGATGATTAGATTGACACCAATGTTTGGTCAACGTTCATTTTTGTTGACCATAAAAAGTCAAAATGAGACTATCTTTCCGGGAAAGAGGGAGTATTATTTTTTTTCTCATATGAAAAGATTTTTTGGAAAATATTTTCCTTATATTTACCAACAACCGAAAATATGTTTATATGTCATTTTCCGGAAAACATTTTCCGGAAGTCGTTTTACGCGAAACAAACGGAGCCTAAGTGCAACTTTTTTGGGAATGATGGGAGCATTCATCTCACTCTTTCCTTAGCATGCTAGCCTTTGATTGGCTGAACAAATAGGGAATTAGGATGAATATATTTGTACTGAAAATATGTTGAAACATGTGTTTTACTTGACATCAGGGGATGCAAGGTACAATGAATCAGATGGGTCCTCCGATGCCACAGGGTCATTTTATGGGCATGAATCCTATCCACTCAGCACCAGGTGGAGCACCACCAGGTGGTATTCCCAATGGGATGCAGAACGTTCAAGGGCCTCCAAATGCAAGCGGAAACCAAATGTATACTTCTGGAGGTGCATTCAACCGGCCACCATCTGGGCAGATGCCCCAAATGCAAGGCTTAAATCCCTACCAGGTGAGAACCCTTTGTGGCTATATAAAAAAAGTGGGTCCCTCTTAATTGTTCCAAATTGTTGGTCACCCAATTGTTTATTTTATCTAGATAACCTTCATAATAGGTCTCTCTTATTTTTCGCAAAGTCAATTATTGAAAGGTGATCTGGCATAAGTTCACTGAGCCATGTTTGTTTGGGGCAGTTTCACGATCATTTTCTCACATTCTTGTCTTAGTTATTAGTTAGTTCTCTTGATAAATATTTAGTGTAATGGTGATTACTTCTGGCTTTGTATTACCAACCAATCAAAGAATAGCCGGGTTAATTTCAGCGCCCGACCCCTGAGGTTTGGCAAATATCAGTTCCCATCCTTTTTCCTTACAATTTTCATTTTCGTTTATAACTACGGAAGGGTGGACACTGATACTTGGCCAAACCTCAAAAGTGTGAAATGAATTTTAACCCATTAGTAGTAATAGCCTGAAATTTATCTATTGGTTGTATCTTTTAACTTCGAAAAATCTCACACTTTGATTGTATTGATTGTATCTTTTAGCTTTGAAAAATCTCACACTTTGATTGGCTGGTGATACCGATTCGACAGTATAAGCGTCATACTCATCAAGGTTCTAAAAAACGCTAGGCGGTCGCTAGGCGCCGCAGGGGCGCCTAGCGCCTAGGCGGGATCTAGGCGGGGCCAAGAATTCAGAAATAACTATAATATCCTAGACGGGACCTAGGCGTTTCATGAACGCCTAGCGCCTAGGCGGCCTAGACGGGGTCTTTTAGAACACTGATACTCGTTATGTTTTTGATGGAAAGAATTCCGGCTTGAAGCTAACCCGAAAGTGTTTTTTGGTGGTGCAGTATGGGAACCAAAATGCTGGTGGGATGGGGTCAATGCCGTCTAACTTTGGGATGCCTTCTGGTATGGCCCCACCGCTGCCTCCAGGGCCCCCGCCACATGGACAAACACCACAGTAGACATGGCGATTTTTTTTCCTTACAGCGGATTTTAGCAGTTACGTATTATCAGTTCTGCTTATCCTTGTCAAAGCAAATCTCATGTTTCATGTTCATTTTCTCTGTTTGGTGACAATTTCTACTCTTATTTAGAGGATTCGGTAATTATTGTGTCATGATGATAACTCATTTATTTTTCTTTTTCTTGAAGCACAAATAGAATTTGGTTAGTTATGCAGCAGTTTTTTTATTCTTACTTTTAACTCATAAATAAATACTTCCCCCAAATATAATATTTCCAGTTTGGTACCTCTTACTAGCTAAAGTCTGCCAAACTCAAGAAAGAGCTAATCTTAAGTCAGTCATGTGGATAAATTAGTGAAGAATTGAAGTGCAATAAACTTGGTTGTCTAAAATATGTATCCAGTTATTTTAAAAGGTTAAGTGACAATTTAGACCCTAAAATCACATAGGACATTTCCAATCGAACCTAGTTCTTTTTCCAGTCACATTAGGTGTTGAAGTGTTTTTTTTTTTTTTTTTTTTGGCCAGCTAAGACCTTTTTTACGGTTTCAGTTAAATCATCACGTGCTACTCACATGACTAACAAATTGGTTAGTTTGAAGTTGATATTTCTTTTAAGAGGTTTAATGAAAATTCTATCTTAAAAGGGTTGAAATCAAAATAATTATCATAATTTTAAACAAAACTTCACAAAATAAATTCATTATCATCTATTTTTTGAATTTATCAAATTTGGTGCATCAATTAAACAACAATAAAAAAATCTTATAAATAGATAATAATTACTTATTCGCTCAAAAAATTTAAGAGATTTACCTCATTAAGTTTTGGGTAAATTACAAAATAGGGCCTAAAGTCCTCGGAGTGGTGCCAGTTTGGGACCAAACGTGCAAAATTTAGTGAAATAGGGTCTGACTTGACACTCTGTTAGCAAAATACTGCTTTTAACGATTTTCGTTAGAAAAGTCAGTTAAGTCATATTTGATTTGCATGTGATTGACGGAATGGATCAATTTAAAATGAGACTTAGTTTTTAAGGCTTTAAATGTAAATACTTAAACTTAAAGTGGCATAATATGAATTTTCAAGTTTTAAATTAAAATTTTGGAATAAAGTAGCTAATATATTAAAAAAATTATTTGAATTATTTTTAAATATAAATAAATAAATTATTTTTGACAAAATAATTTTGACAATTTTTTTCCAGATCTAAATAAAAATATTTATATAAAAATTTTAAAATAAAACAGCCAAATAATGAATTTTCTTTGATTTTTTTTTTCCAGATTTACATCTCCACTTCCAACCTCCATCTTCGCCATCTCTCTCGTCTCAAAACACCACCGACCACCATCTCCATCAATTTAGATGGACAAAACTTATCAATTTTCTTTGAAAAAAATATTCTTGAAAGGAAATGATTATTTATTTAAATTTCTAAAATTATCAAATTTCTTTAGAATTTAGAATATTTTTATTTAGATTCGAACAAAAAATTTCATCAAAACAAATTACTTATTTATGTTTTACAAAATTTAAAACAAAAATTTAATATATTAGTTATTTTATTTCAAAATATTAATTTAAAATTTGAAAACTTATATTTTGCGACTTTAAGTTTAAGTATTTATATTTAACCCCTTAAGAACTAATTATCATTTCAAATTGACCAATTTCGTCAATCACGTACAAATCACATGTGACTTAATTAACTTTTCAAACAAAAACCGTTAAAAAACCCCGTTCTGCAACGAAAATGCCAAGTCAGGCCATTTTTCGCTAAATTTTGCACGTTAGGCCCCAAACTGGCACCACTCCGTGGACTTTAGACCCTATTTTGTAATTTACCCTTAAGTTTTATTTAAATATAAATAAAATATTTGCACATTAATTAAAAATATGGTTAATTGCAATTTAGACCCTGATGTACCATACCACCCTTCCAAGCGAACCCTGATATGTTTTTTTTTGTCAAATCAGGTCTTGATGATTTAAAAACTTGCCAAATAAGGCATTTTTGACGAAATTCGTTAAAAATCCAGTTAAAAAGCATGTGCCATGCACGTGACTAACGGAATTGGGTAGTTTGAAGTTGATATTTCATTTAAGGGGCTTAATGAAAATTTCAAACTTAACAGGGTTGAAATCAAAACAATTATCAAAAATTTTATTTGAGCAAAAATCTATTATCAACTATTTTTAAATAAAATTCATTATCATCTATTTCAATTTTCAACTATTTTTTTAAAGATAAATAAATTCAATAAATACTTTTTTTAGTTCACCAATTTTGTGCAATAAGAAAAAAGTTGGATAAATAGTTTCTTTTTTAATTTACCATTTTTGTATTTAATTTAATTTTATTTTTACCAATTTTTATAAATGAATTATTTTATTTATTTTTAGTTAACTTAAAAATGATAGTGTATTTAAAGAGTTAAATAAAAATTGTACAATGTCTTAAACTTTTTTTAATAAAAAAAAAGAAATGAAACTTATTCCCACCAAATTCCATCTTATGCTTAAAAAAAAAAAGGAAAAAGAAACAAAAAATAAAAAGGAAGACCTAAACTACGTTCATCTTCTTCCTATTCCCATCTCCAATACCACCACTACCACCACCGCCCTTACCACCACTATGTCAGCCATGGCCGCCCTCTCCATTCTCTCTCTCTCCACCTCCCTCCACCACCGACCTAATCCTCATGTCCCCATCTACCTTCAATCTCCGCATAATAACCCCCAATTTTCCCCCAATCCTCATCATTCCTCCACTCACATTGATTGAAGTTTTGCTCAAAAGACACAATGGTTCATACAAGATTATCTCATTGGTATAGCCGCTATTAATTAATGCGTGGAGTTTGCGGATCTACTTGCTTGACCAACTTAAATTTTGGCAAGATTGTCATATTGGCACGACCGCGTTGTCTGTTAAGCATGCCCGTGCGCATGGGCGGATCTTGCATGCAAATAGGGGGTACACGTGCACCCGGTCAACCCAATTTTTCACTTATTTTTTTACTAAGTGCACCCCCCAAAAAAAATAATTAGAGTGGTAATTTAACTAGAAGAGATGTGAACTTAGTAGAAGGGACAAATTTAATTTGTTAGTTGTATTGTATTCTTTTATGAGACAATTGTTTTGAACTTATGTACTTAATTATGTACTTGAATATAATTGCGGTTTGAATTTTTTTGGTATGAAGTTATTTAGTGTAAATTATGCACCAGGTGTTTGGAAATCCTAAATCCGCCACTGCCCGTGCGGACCTACTTGCACGGCCTAATGATTGCATGTACTCCATTCAGTGTCGGAGTATTTTGTTTGGTCAATGCTTAAAAAAAATAAATAAAAAAACTGAGATTATTGTCAAGTATTTTCAGTTTTTGTTTCTAGCAATGGCCATTTGCAAATTTTGATCCATCTTGGCGTCAGTTTCCTCTATGAGTAAATTGTGTTATAATATATTATTGTGTGGATGTCCTTTGAACCGGAAGTTTACAAGATAATCTTTCGCGAAGCTTACTAGGGAAGCTTTGTAAATATCTTCAGTGAAGCTTATTAGAGAAACTTGGTAAATATCTTCAGAGAAGCTTACTAAGGAAGCCTTACTAAAGGATAATGTTTATCCTTATGGAAGGTTACAGAGGAAGCCAATTTCCTCCTATAAATAGTAGGCTCTAGTTTTCATTTCAATACACTTCAGAAGTTCTTAACTTCTATCTTTCTCTTGTATACTCTCTATAATAGTCTTGAAATAAAATATTCTCTATTAAGATTATGCTTTTAATTCTCTAGTTTTATAACACGTTATCAGCACGACTTCGTTCTAGTTCCACATCCTGAGCTATAGTTACCGAAATAGGTACGATAGCGGTAAGATCTACCTAGTCTCATTTCAAGTTATTTCAAAATTTTATAATGTCAAATCTCACAAAACTTGACTTTGTAGCTCTTGATATTACGGGTAAGAACTACTTATCATGGATCTTAGATGCAGAAATTCATCTAGATGCCAAGGGTCTGGGAGAAACCATCAAAAACGGAAATACTGACTCTATGCAAGAACATGCTAAGGCAATGATTTTTCTCCGACACCATGTCCATGAAGAATTAAAAACAGAATACCTCACCGTGAAAGATCCACTTGTATTTTGGGACAATTTGAAAGAAAGGTATGGTCATCAAAGATTTGTTGTTCTCCCAAAAGCACACTACGAGTGGATTCATTTACGTTTGCAGGATTTTAAAACCGTAAGTGAATATAATTCTGCGATGTTTAAAATTACATCACAGTTAAAACTATGTGGGGGAAGGAATTACTGATAATGATATGCTAGAAAAAATGTTCTCCACATTTCATGCCTCGAATATGCTCCTGCAGCAGCAATATCGAGAAAAAGGTTTTAGAAGGTATTCTGAATTAATCTCATGCCTTCTTGTGGCTGAGCAAAATAATGAGATCTTGTTGAAAAATCATGAAGCCCGCCCTACTGGCTCTACTCCGTTCCCTGAAGTGAACGCGAGTATATATGATAATACTGGGCGAGGCCGAGGACGTGGTCGTGGACGGGGCCGTGGACGTGGTCGGGGAAGATTTTATAATCAGTATCATAATAATAATCACCCCAATAATGATGGAAATATCTCTCGCCACCTGAAGTGGAATAGAGAAGATAATAAAGAAAAATCATCAGCTAGACAAACTGAGCAACCGATAAAAGTTGAGAATTTATATTATCGGTGTGGAATGAAAAGTCATTGGGCCCGTACCAGTCGTACGCCAAAACATCTTGTTAAACTGTATCCAGCATCAATGATGAATAAAGGGAAAGATGTCGAAACAAATTTTGTCTACGAAAATGATAATGTGAATCAAGACCCATCTACAAGTACACATCTGGATATATCAGATTTTCTCAATCCAGAGGGGGATGATTACATGCTTGATGGTGGAGTGACCAAAATAAATTAAAGTACATAGCTTATAATATATTACTTAAGTGTGTTTTATTTCAGTATGTTTTGTAACATATTTAACTTTTGTTTGTAATATAAGTATTGTCTTATATTTTATTCCTCTTATTTTTTTTGAAGAAAATGGCTAGCAGAGATGATGATGTTTGTAATATAAGTATTGTCTTATAAAACAATCAGGACGGATGTGGTATAACCGTCTTAGTGAATACTTGGCAAAAGAAGGATACAGAATGATCCTATTTGTCCATGTATTTTCATTAGAAAGTCGGTTTCAGGATTTGTAATAATTGCTGTTTATGTTGATGATCTCAATATTATTGGAAGTCCAGAAGAACTTTCAATAGCTGTTAATTACTTAAAGAAAGAATTTGAGATGAAAGATCTGGGGAAGACAAAGTTTTGTCTTGGCCTACAAATCGAGTACCTTAAACAAAGTATACTTGTCCATCAACCAACTTATACAGAAAAAGTCCTGAAACGTTTCTATATGGACAAAGCACATCTATTGAGTACCCCAATGGTTGTTCGATCACTTGATGTGAAAAAAGACGTGTTTCCGCCTCGGGAGAATAATAAAAAAGTCATTGGTCCAGAAGTACCATATCTTAGTGCAATTGGTGCATTAATGTACCTCGCTAATAATACAAGACCTGATATTGCCTTCTCGGTCAATTTATTAGCAAGACATAGTTTCAATCCAACCCGAAGACATTGGAATGGAATAAAGCACATATTTCGTTATCTTTGAGGAACTACTGAGATGGGCTTATTTTATTCATATAATTGTGGATCACATCTTATTGGCTATGCAGATACAGGTTATTTATCTGATCCCCATAAGGCTCGATCTCAGATAGGTTATTTATTTACAACTGGATCTACAGCTATATCATGGCGTTCCACGAAACAGACATTAGTCGTCACTTCATCAAATCATGCCAAAATTATAGGAATTCACGAAGCAAGTCGCGAATGTGTTTGGCTAAGATCAATGATTAAACACATACGAGGGACGTGTGGATTGGCTTTGGATGCAAAAAGTTCTACAACATTATTTGAAGACAATACATCATGTATAACTCAACTCAAGGGTGGATATATCAAAGGAGACATAACTAAGCACATACCACCAAAGTTTTTCTTCACTCATGATCTTCAGAAAAATGGTGAAATTGATATTCAACAAGTTTGTTCAAATGACAATCTTGCGGACTTGCTTACGAAGTCATTACCAACTCCAAGATTTGAGAAATTAGTTCATGATATTGGAATGAGGCGACTAAGAGATCTTAAGTAATATTTTATTCAGGGGGAGTATCCAGAAGATACTAAGATTACATTGTACTCTTTTTCCTTCGTGCGGGGTTATTTTTCCCACTGAGTTTTGTTACCCGCCAAGGTTTTAACGAGGCAATGAGTGTTGATTGAAAAGATTTTGCATTGTACTCTTTTCCTTCGAGATTATTTTTCCCACAGGGTTTTTGCTCGGAAGATTTTTAATGAGGCAACACGTGCAACACTGATATCTTAGCAGCGGACATCCAAGGGGGAGTGTTATAATATATTATTGTGTGGATGTCCTTTGAACCGGAAGTTTACAAGATAATCTTTCGTGAAGCTTACTAGGGAAGCTTTGTAAATATCTTCAGTGAAGCTTATTAGAGAAGCTTGGTACATATCTTCAGAGAAGCTTACTAAGGAAGCCTTACTAAAGGATAATGTTTATCCTTATGGAAGCTTACAGAGGAAGCCAATTTCCTCCTATAAATAGTAGGCTCTAGTTTTCATTTCAATACACCTCAGAAGTTCTTAACTTCTATCTTTCTCTTGTATACTCTCTATAATAGTCTTGAAATAAAATATTCTCTATTAAGATTATGCTCTTAATTCTCTAGTTTTATAACAAAGTGTTCATTGTTCATATCATTTTTTTTTATTATTTTAAAAGGTTGTTGCTTTGCCGATTCAAAAAAAAAAAAAAAAAAAAAAAAAAGAGATGTGGCGTTTGAAGTTTGAAAAGGGATGGAAACTTTTGGGGCCTGCTCTAAGTGGCAATAGGCATGACTTTTAGTTGAGGACTAAAATTGTTGCTGCCATTTTCTAGGGGTGTAATTTTTTTATTTTTCTTTTCTCATTAGATCATTTAAGATGATTCATAAATAGAGAAAAATTATGGGTTATTCTTTGAGCAAAAATATACATTTTCAAACTTTAAATTTGTGATTAATTATATGCATAAACAATTTATACATTTTTTAAATAATATTGTCACCAAAGTGATTTACGTTATTTAAATCCAAAATTGTTAAAGTGTTGAATGTATACATTAATATGTGGATGACATGAATTTCCAAAGAAGATTATGTCATTTGACAAAATTTATGCATTCATTTGGTAACAAATAAAATGAGCATTAAGTTGTTTTATTGAGTACTTAAATCGGATCAAAGGAAGACTAAGTATTTAATTAAGACATTGCTCAATTTATTGGTTATCTCAAGATAATCATTTATGAGTCAACTCGCAATCTAAAGATTAGTTTTGATGTCATGTTGATTATCTTATAGATAGATTTCATTGATATAATTAATCATTTATTCATTATGTAGTTACTTATACATGTTTTGTATTTCATTGTTGTTCTCAATTCTAACAGATTTGTTAAACGCTTCTTCCATAACTGCTGCTATGAGTAGCGTACCAATGCTTAATGGGACAAACTTTAAAACTTGGAAAAATAAAATAAATATGATCTTAGACTGTATGGACATTGATCTCGCATTAAGGGAACCTAGTCCCGCTCCTCTCACTGATAAAAGAACTCAAGAAGATCGCTTAAGTGTTGAGAAGTGGAAACGTTCCAACCGCGTGAGCCTTATGATCATGAAAAATTTTGTCCCAGAGACATTCTTGAACAGTGTCTCCGAGGACGTTGATGCTAAAACCTTTCTCGATACCCTTGAGGAATGCTTTGCAAAAAGCGAAAAGTCAGAAATTAAACAAGTACTTCCTTGAGGAAGCTTATTTCCATGAGGTACAAGGGTAGCGAGAATTTAAGAGAGTACATTTTGGAAATGCTTCACATCTCGACAAAACTAAGGGCACTTAAGTTAGAGATATATGAAGATTTACTTGTGCACCTAGTTTTGATTTCTCTTCCTCCTCAATTTGGTCACTTTAAGGTGACCTATAATTGTCAAAAGGACAAGTGGAATATTAATGAACTTATTTCACATGTGACACAAGAAGAGGATAGGTTGAAACAATTCAAACCTGAAAGTGCTCATTTAGCATCTACTTTTTCTCATGGGACAAAGAGAAGAGGGAAGGAAATTACGGTTGCAAGTAAGAAGCATAAGGGATCGTCTGATGATAAAAAATTTAAGAAGTGCTTCTTTTGCAAGGACCTTACTCACATGAAGAGCGACTGCCCTAAGTATCACGCATGGCATGCTAAGAAAGGTATGTCATTTAGTCTTGTTTGTACTGAGGCTAATTTGGTTTCAATTCCTACATATACATGGTGGTTGGATTCTTGTGCAACAACTCACATTAGTATGTCTATGCAGGGTTGCCTGAATTACCGAAGACCCAGTAAAGATGAGAGATACATCTATATGGGAGCTTGGAATCCGGTTGAAGTAATAGGCATAGGAACTTTTATGTTAATGTTAAGTACTGGTTATTATTTTGTATTAAATAATACATTTATTATACCGTCCTTTAGACGGAATTTAATATCTATCACAGTTTTGGACAAGGAAGGTTATTCTTGTTCGTTTGGCAATAATAAATGTGATATTTATTTTAATTCCAAAATTGTCGGTACTAGTACTTTGTCAAGAAATGATAATCTTTATTTGCTTGACACAAATAAAACAATGAATGAGTCTCATATTAATGAAACCAAAGGTACTACGCGAAAGTTATCAAGTGAAAATTATTATACCCTATGCCATAGGTGTTGGGGTCATATCTCCAAAAGGAGAATTGATAAGCTTGTGTCGGAGGGAATCTTAAACAAACTTGATACTCCGGATAAAAACTTTTGCATTGAATGCCTTAAAGGAAAATTTACAAACACTAAAAGAAAAGTATCCTCGAGAGCATCAAGCGTCTTAGAACTAATTCATTCGTATATTTGTGGACCATTCACTACCCCATCATGAAATGGTCAATAATATTTCATTACGTTCATAGACGATTACTCTCGTTATGGATACATTTATTTGCTTCATGAACAGTCTCAATCATTGGACGTTTTCAAGTCTTTCAAAGCTGAAGTTGAAAATCAACTTGGAAACACTATTAAGAACGTTAGGTCCGATCGTGGTGGTGAATACTACAGTCGGAATGACGGTTCGGGTCAACAACGTTCGGGTCCTTTTGTTCGCTATCTTGAGGAGTGTGAGATTGTCCCTTACTACACTATGCCGGGCATGCCTAGCATGAATGGTGTAGATGAGAGACGTAATAGAACCCTTAAGGATATGGTAAGAAGTATGATCTCTTGTACTTCCTTTCCACACTCATTATGGGGCGATGCATTAAAAACCGCAACTTATATTTTCAACAGAGCTCCCTCTAAGGCTACTAATAAAACTCTTTATGAATTATGGACGAATAAGAAACCGTATTTAAATCATCTTCATGTATGGGTTTGTCCAGCAGAAGCTAGGCCTTATATGCCTAATAAAGGCAAAATGGATGCTAAGATTGTTAGTAGCTATTTTGTAGGGTATGCCGAGAGATCTAGGTTATATAAATTTTACAACCTGAAAACTAGAACCTTTTTTGAAACATGAAATGCTAGGATCTTTGAGGATGTTGAATTTAAAGGGGAAATTAAGAATAATTTTGAATTTGTAGAAGAAGAGGAACCCTTTTCAATACCTCTTCCCATAGTTCCCATTGGAAATCAAGTATTTATACCTGAAATTCAAGAGGAACATACAATTCAAAACAATGACTCCCCTATAAATATTGAACAACATGAAAATGTTGATAATGAGGATCAAATTCAACAACCTCAAAATCAAGAAGAACTGGTGCCCTTAAGGAGATCCAATAGAGTAAGAAGGAATACAATTTCGGATGATTATGAAGTGTTCATTGCCGAGAATGAGGAACACTTAGGTTTAGTGGGAGATGAGCCGCTCACCTTCCATGATGCCATTAATAGTCCTAATTCTCATAAGTGGATCAATGCCATAAATGAGGAGTTAAAATCCATGAAAGACAATGATGTTTGGAATCTTGTTCCATTACCTAAAGATGTGAAACGTATTGGGTGTAAATGGGTCTTTAAGACCAAAAAGGATTCATAAGGTAATGTAGAAAGATATAAGGCTCGTCTTGTTTCTAAAGGATTTACTCAAAAAGAAGGTATTGATTACAAAGAAACATTTTCTCCGGTATCCTCTAAAAACTCTTTTAGGATCATAATGTGCTACATCTTGAGTTTCATCAAATGGATGTAAAGACAGCTTTTCTCAATGGAGACATTGAGGAAACTATCTATATGAAGAAACCAGAAATGGTGACTGATTCAGATCAAACTAATCAATTAGTTTGTAAACTTAATAAATCAATTTATGGTCTCAATCAAGCTTCTCGTCAATGGTATTTAAAATTCAATCAAGTTATTCTTTCATTTGGTTTTGAAACGAATCTTGGTGAAGATTGTGTATACCAAAAGTTCAGTGGGAGTAAATTTATATTTTTGGTCTTATATGTGGATGATATTTTGCTTGGTAGTAATGATATAAATATTCTTAAGGAAACTAAGAAATTTCTTTCAAACAAATTTGAAATAAAAGATCTTGGTGAGGCATCTTGTGTATTAGGAATCCAAATTCACCGTGATCGTTCACGAGGTATTTTAGAATTATCACAAAAGGACTATATAGAAAAGGTATTACAAAGGTTTAGCATGCAAAACTGCAAGCCACATGACACCCCTGTTTCTAAGGGAGACAAGTTTAGTCTCAAACAATGTCCCAAAAATAATATAGAATCCAATTTTATGGAAAATATCCCTTATGCATCAGCAGTAGGAAGCTTAATGTATGCACAAGTCTGTACTCGTCCAGACCTTGCATTTATTGTTGGGATGCTTGGTCGATACCAAAGCAATCCGGGGAGAGAACATTGGGTTGCAGCCAAAAGAGTGATGAGATATCTACAAAACACTAAGGACTACATGCTTACATATTCGAAATCAGATCATCTTGAGATTGCTGGGTACTCCGATTTCGATTTTGCTAGATGCCAAGACAGTCGTAAATCAAAGTCTGGTTATGTCTTCACATTAGCCGGTGGAGCAATTTCTTGGAGAAGTGCCAAACAGACACTCGTAACTTCCTCTACCATGGAAGCCGAGTTTGTTGCTTGTTTCGAGGCATCCAATCAAGCTATATGGCTGCGTAAATTTGTTGAGGAATTGCGAATTGTCAATAGTGTCGAAAGACCACTTAAGATATATTGTGACAATCGGGCGGCAGTCTTGTACTCCAACAACAACAAGAGTTCATCAAACTCTAAGCATATAGATATTAAGTTTCTTGTTGTCAGAGAAAGAGTACAAAATGAACAAGTAGAAATACAACTTATAGGAACAAATTCCATGCTTGCGGGTCCGTTTACTAAAGCGTTATCACCTTTAGTGTTTCACGAGCATATTGCTCATATGGGTGTAACAACTTTTGATAACATTTAATATAGTGGGAGTTTATGTTGTACTCTTATTATTTATTCTATTATTTTAAAGTTTTGATCTCATTTGGTTAAGTAGGACTAACTAGAAGAATATGTATATATTCATAATTTTCCATGCTCCACATCTACACATAATCTATGTCATTTAGTTGGATATGTATATGTGATTATTATGAGTTTAGTTGCGAATCAATTACAACGACTACTCCTTTAGTCCTTATATTTGTATGACTAATGGACGGGATTGTTATGGATGACAACAAAGTGCACATAAGGGTTGTCATTTATATTATGCTTATGATTTAAACACATATTATGCAACCCAAGTGGGAGATTGTTAGAACATGGATTGCATAACATGTGATTATCATAAATATAATGTTAATATAAAGTGTAGAAGTATAATATATGTGTAGAATTCCTGAAGTGTAATATTACCTATTTTTGATGGGCAAAATAGTAATTACGCACTACTTAAGTGAAAGGGTGTAATCCCTAAATGAAGTGCCTCTTAGTCTTGTATATAAAGGGTCTTCCATCAACCCTTAAGACACACAAAAAAACATTCATTATTCTCTCATTATATTCTCTTCATCAAGTACTAGAATAATTAGAGAGGGCACTATCATTTAAAAGAACTCCGTCCCCTATTTTCTTCTTCTTCTTCTTCATCCTCCCTAAGGAACATCAAAATGGATTCAACAGGTAATACGCTTACGCCTCTATCACTTCTCTAACTTAAAAGTTGCCTTAACATAAACCTTTTAATGTGGCTTTATATTTTAATTATGACTTTTCATTTCTTATATCCTAGAAGGTAAAGTTACTTTATCATAATAATTATTAATGTATTAAGTTATATTGAGACTTTTCATATTTCATATTTCAGTAATAATTTCACTTAAATGAATGCATATAGTTATTTTTTCACAAATGAGTCCATATAAATTTTTTATATTGATGCAAATTTATAGTATTAATACACTCATAATAATTTATGTAATAATTTTAAAGTTAGTATAATTATACAAACGTATAATATTAAAACACTTATAATAATTGATGTAATGATTTTAAATTAGTGTAGATTCTTCACCTATCTTCTTCTCTGCTCTATTTGTATATATTGTATATTATTATAGTACTTTAATAGTACTGAATAATATAATATGCCTATCTATTACAATAGTAGAATCATATCTATTACAATAGTAGAATGTTATTGTATAATAGTTATTTTTTCTAATATAGTAACTAATAGTCTAATATAGTATGCTTAAAAAAAATAGTCTAATATAGTATGCTAATGGTTAACAGATGTCGTTTTAAAAAGATTTATTTTAATAGAAAAATCATAAAAATATTTATTATTCATTCTCAAAATTTTTGTTTGAAAAAAATATAATGATCTAAGAAAATAAGTTTTAGGTACAAAATTATTTGAAGGTAAAATAAAAAAAACATTTATTTTAGGACAAAACAAGACATTCATTTTGGAATAATGAGAGTAACTATTATGATTTACTAATATTAGTAATCGTAATAATTAACTTATATAATAGCTATTAGGATTAACTAATACTATTAATAGTAAAGGTTAATATATATATATAATAACTATTATTATCAATAGTAAAAGTTAACCTATATAATAACTATTATGGTTAACTGATACTATAAATAGGAATAGTTAACTTATATAATAACTATTAACGTTAACTAATACTATTAATAGTATCAATAGTAAAAGTTAACCTATATAATAACTATTATGGTTAACTAATACTATAAATAGGAATAGTTAACTTATATAATAACTATTAATGTTAACTAATACTATTAATAGTAATATTTAACATATACTTCTATAATAATTATTAACGTTAACTAATACTATTAATAGTAATGGTTAACTTATATAGTAACTATTATAGTTAACTAATACTATTCATAGTAATGGTTAACTTATATATTAACTATTATAGTTAACTAATACTATTAATAGTAATAGTTAACCTATATAATAACTATTAGTATTAACTAATATTATTAGCTAATAATAAGAATATCAAGAGCCACTTATAATTAAGAATGGTGATGATGTAGCTTCACTAAAAGCAAGTATTAGCCAAAACATGTCCACGTGGCGAATCCGTAGCCCCCCGCCTCGACTTTTAATATATACTCTATCTGTCCCGCCCGAAATAGGATTTTGGTAGTTTTTTTTTTTTTTTTTTTTATAATTTGACCATGTAATTTAAATAAGAAATAATTATCCTAATATAAATTTAAAATTGTTATCAAGAGTATTATTAATTGTGATACAATAACAATTTTTAAATTTTTATTTGGATTATTATATTTACTTCAAAAAAAGACTTGGTCAAAGTAAAGTCAAGTTTACCAAAATCGTATTTCTTCGAGTGGGACGGAGGGAGTATAGATTTTCATTTTCTCTTAAATTGTTGTTAGACCATGTGCAATGAAGGGTTGAGTTGGGGGGTTGAGTGGGTCTCAATTAGTTGAGGGTGGGCAATGAGGGAGTTGAGAGGGAGGGTTGAAGGGGAAGGGTTGAGAGGGTTCAACCGGGTTGAGGAAAAATTTGTGGGGCCTCGCCTGGACACACATCCGCCTCCAATAGGGCCGGGACTGGCGCGTGCATCTCACGCACATACATGGCGCGTCAAGGTTTCGTTTTTTCCTTTTTTTTTCATGAAGCTTACACGTGGCGGCATCTGGTTGGTCCGCCATATTTTTAGATTTTATTTTCATCCCAAATTTTTGAGCTCAATTATTTTACAGCAAATTATTTTATTTTATTTTATTTTTTTCACCAAAATTCATCATTTTTTCCCTCTATAAATTGATATAAGTTTCATTTGATTTGGACACCGAAAAAAACCTCTCTTTTCTCCCTATAAATTTCTTAATTATAATTATCTTTTTTTTAAAATCCTCTTTTCGGAAATTAGTGATTTAATAAAATTAAAAAAATCTTGTATTTATTTAATTGTAATTACAAAAAAATAATTAAGTGCGAAGTATTTTTTTAATTATAAATGATGATTATTATTATTATTATTATTTTATTAATCATAAAAATAAAGATTATAAATAAAAGTGGTGGGGTATGGAATGATGAGTTGGGAGGAGTTGAATTTTAAACTAAACTAGCCATTGTGGAGGGTATAGTTGAGAGGGTAGTTGAATGATTAAGTGGATGAAGAGAGAAGATGAGGTGGAGTGATATTAGGGTAGTTGAAGGTTTTTTGGTAGTTGAACCTAGGGATGACCAACGCCGGTTCCGGTTCGGAACCGCCGGTTTCGGTTCGCCATTTATGTGAACCTTAACCGGCCCTTGGTTACACCGGTTCCGGTCATCACAATCCGGTTCCGGTACGGTTCCGGTCCGGTTTCGGTTCGGTTGCACACTATATTTTTTTATTTTATTTTTATTTTTTTATCATACAATAATGAATAAACAGGTTAAAATTTATTTAAAAACAAGGGATTTTTTTATTTATCATACAATAATGAATAAACATGTTAAAATTTATTGAAAAACAAGGGATTTTTATTTTTTTTAGTGAAAACGCCGGTCCGGTTCCGGTTCGTCATTTATGTGAACCTTAACCGGCCCTTGGTTACACCGGTTCCGGTTACTCCGGTTACGGTTAACTCGCCGATTCGCTCCGGTTTCGGTCCGGTTTTCCGTTCCGGGCCGATTTGGTCATCCCTAGTTGAACCATTGTGTATGGTCTTAAGGGTTCAACTAAATTAAATTAGGTGGGACCATTTGCTAGGATCCCGAGCGAGTACTAACCTACTCGCGCGAGTACATGCTAAATAAGGAAATATATTATTCTCCGTATCTGTACGTATCCCATTCCATCAATATCACACTCACAGAGTTACTTCCGTCCCACTTCACACACACATTTCGTCCTCCTAGAGAGAGAAAATGGCGACTCACGCCGGCCTCGGATACGTCGCCGGCAATGGCAGTCAAAAACCCTGCATTACGCATTTTGTCGACAACGGTTCCGTTGAAAGTCTCCGGTTCTACCTAGCTCGCCGGACGGCGTTGGAGCTGCTCAGTGACAGGGGCTGTGAGATACCGGAGTCGGAGATCAAACTGTCGTTGGCCGAGTTCCGGTCGGCGTTTGGTGACAAACCTGACCTCGAGAGACTCAGGATATCCGCCCCACTCCGACTTAACCCTTCCTTTAAGGTTGTTATTCTCTACTAAAGTAATTTCTTCGTTTATTTTTTAAGCTGTCTGATGTTAGGGTTTTATTTACTCTGTTGTTTCCTATTATGGTACCGTCTTCACAGAAGAACAACTTTTGCCTTTTGAGGAAATTTGAATTTATGTATGCAACTAATTGACGATACTAGCCTTCTTATTTCCGTCCGGTTTGAACTGATATGTTGCTAACAAGTTTGAAATCAAGAGGCAATGTAGAAAATTACTAGTTATGTATCTTTTTTTTTTTTTTTTTTTTTTTTTTTTTTTAAATAAATTGTGAGTTAGTCAAATGTTGCTCTTTCTAGTTGAATGGGGAGTAATATACTAGTACACTACTACACATACATTACTCCCTATCCAATACTGGATTTTTTTGCTTTCAGCTTTTCAAAGAAATTACTCCTTCCGTCCCATTAGAAAAGTAAGATTTGACTTGGCACACTGATTAAAAAATGAATTAAGGATGTAATCTCTCTGTCCCAAAAAGTTTGTCGCATTTTGACTTTTTCAATCAACACAGGTTAACTTTGACTATATATTGGCGTCAATCTAGTGATAACAATGAAATTATAAAACTGTTAATGGTAAATAACTTAAATGATTTATCAATTACAATTTTTAAAATTTCACTACGATGATATGATCGATATCAATGTTTGTTCGAAGTTCATTTGTGTTGACCGTAAAAAGTCAAAAGGGGACAAACTTTCCAAAACAGAGGGATTAATAATTCTCCTTTTTGCCACGAGAACTTTTGAACTCAGACTGGATGACTGTATTTGAGATCAAACTAGATGAGACAGTGAAGATTTCTGTAGTCAAAATCTTGTTGAAAAGAATCCCTTAAAGAGAAATATGACACATATATTCTATTTAAATGGAGGTAGTAGGATTATTTATTGTTTTGTATATTTTGTAGAACATGCATATAAATGTGGCTAATAACCACATTTTCTTTTTGGAAGTGTTAATTAGGATACAATAGTCAACAATGGCAAAGTCTGACTCTGCCATTCAATAGAAATGGACACTAATTATTTAATACTAACTTTTTACAAAAGAAAACTCCTATATTGGGAAGAAAGCGGTAATTATAAAACGTGAAAGATGTTCTGTTTTGGACCTAATTTCTATCGTCAATCTAATTTAGATTTATAACATGGGATATGTATATCTGATTTTTCTTTATGTTGTTAATTTTTTGTTGATCTCCATTACCTTACAAGTCATTGATGTGCTTGTTTAGAAGTAGAAGTTCTTGTTTCAAGTTGTACTGCTATCTATCTTAGCGTTCTTTCCATTGTACTCCTATGAGCATGGAATTTCTTAGTAACCAAACGTAGATGAGTGTGGGTTTAAAGCCTGGTCTATAGAATTAAGTGAATGAATACTCTTTAGTATTCCGTCTGTCCATAAATTAGTGTGTCCCCAAATGAGTGTACATTTTGCAACACTACTTGTCTATAAGGTGGATCGTAAGGGTGTATTTATATATAATTGCTACTAAAATGGTAAAAGTCCATATTCTCAAAATGTCTCACAATGCCAAAAAATGGGCGGGAAACGAGCGTTATAATTTCCTATCACATACACATAGTAGCCAAGGCTTCTGTGATTGTCTCTCTTCTCTTTTGGTTGATGGAGTTTCTGTTCATCTGGTTGTACATTGTTTTCAGCTTCTAATAAGATTTTTTTTTTCTTATACAAATAATGATGTTCATATGATACAATTTCAATAATTTCTCCTATGATATTTTCTCATCCAGATCCTGGTTATCTTCTGTGGCACCGCTGAGATCCGGAAAAATGATGCTATTGGCATTTTTAATCAGATTGTCAATACAGAGAGTTTATTTCGGGTGATCCTGGTTCTGCAAAACAAAATGAACTCTTTTGCACGGAAAGAGGCAGAGAAGTTTCCAGTTAAAGTTGAGACTTTCCATGTATGTTGCTCTGTTCCCTCAAACATTCGTATTTCCAGTTCAATAAATGCTTTAAGGAATATGCCCATGGAGAAGCTACTGCCAACTTCTGATTATATATTATTTGCAGCACTTTTATTATGATGTATGAACATAAAAGAAGACACCTGAGCACATACAAAGTTTTTGCTTCTTAATAAATTGGTACTATTATAAAAAAAATGGTATTAGTTGCTGTAAGAAAAGAGTGTACAAGCAATCAGCTTTCCCTACATTTAAAGGAATAAATTAGGAAGTGACAGGAGGTTATTAGTTTTTATCTACAATCAGCATATTGATGTCTTACACATTAAGCTGGGCCAATTGTACCCCAGTAAATTGGTGCAGAATTGCCAATTTGAGAACAAAATTTGAAATCTGACAAGAGTGAGAAATCTGCAATAGGAGTCATGAAACACTAACATGGGGATTTAGATTTTTCCTTGTGTTGCATCTTGCATGAACATGCAGTTAGTTAAAGGCCTATTTCAAGAAGTCCTTTGATAGTGACTTGAAGTGATTTAGCCCCTCTTTTCATCAGAAATCTTCAGTAAGTATAACCTACTCCATATACCATATAATTCAGGAAGATAATGATTTTTCTATAAGAATTATTTTCAGTTATATACTCCCTCCGTCCCATAATAAATGCCGCATTGACTTGTCAACGCTGTTAAGGATTGTGCTTTAATTGTTTGGACATCAATTAATTGCAATAGGACTCTTTCCTAATTTAGAAATGTGACATTTTTTTTGGGACAAACCAAAAAGAAATATGTGACATGTATTATGGGATGGAGGGAGTATCTTCTTTCAAATGCCATCAATCTTCAATGTCCATTGGAGGTACCGTATCTTTTTTATTTTGTTTTATTCTATTCAAATTTGTGTTAGTAGTTTGATGACTGCTTGGGAACCGAAGGTCAGCTATTAAGCGGCGAATCCATGATGTTTTCTAAGTAGGTGCACAAATTACACTACAAAGCTTCAAAACAACAAAAAAAAGTCTTACACTATATAGCCTCACTTCAAAGAGCCCAAAATAATGGACACTATGGAGCTTGAACCTAGGACCATAAGGTTAAATTGCAGGGTGCCCTTTGTTGATGCAATCATAACAATATAATTTCTCCTTATTTAAAGTGGGAAGGTATTGGGTGCACTTGCACCCATTATCCCCAATGTGTATCTGCACCTGTCGAGTGTCGACTAATCTACACCTGCAAACGTTCTGTGTAGGAAGTTAAAATTGCAGGGTGCCCTTGTCTCCTAGATAGCAGCATATCCTTCATTATACCCTCATTGTGTTTTAATCACAGATACAGATTTAATGGATGTTTGATGCTGCCGTCGGATTTTGTTTAGTTCTCATTTCTAAATCTTAAGCTTACACTACAATCAATCTTGTGGTATCATATCTTCTTTTCCTAGTAAATAGTTGTTTATTATGTCAACTCCTGATCAGCTGCATGATAATTTTTCTTTTCATGATCAGTCTTTTTAAGTTTTAAAATGGAAGTCATGTTTGCTTTTGTTGCCTGACATAAACATGATCCCATAAGTATCAGCTGTTTAGAGCATTTCTTTTCACAGTTATTCATGAGCGCATCTAATTGACTCAATTAGGGTTTAATTTGATTTTCAATCACCGTACTTTGTTTACCCCGATTTTCACTTTAACCATGATACTTAATTTCTTTGCACAAAAAACACGACATTTTTTGGGAAACTCTCATTTTGACCCCAAATTTACGGATTAAGTGGGGTCTAATCCATGCCTATATCTGTGAATTTGGGGTCAAATGATAGTTTTCCAAAACTATAGTGGTTTTGTGAATAAAAAAATAAGTACAGTAGTTGAAGTACTAAAACTCGGGTTAAAGTACAACGGTTGAAAACGAAATCAAACGATCAATGAATTAGCCTTCATGACTTGAAAACTTTTTGGGTTCTGCTCACTTAGCCAGAGTCTCATTTCAGTATATGTTTCGAGGTACTTATATCATGCTGGCCCTGTAATTTGTAACTTAAAATATGATATGACATTGTCCCCTTTTACAGGTTGAAGGACTGTAAAAAAAGGCTGCATTATTGAAGAGACTGAACAATTACTTTGATAAAAGACTCATCAATCTTTTGCTCTCATTAGATCTTTATCTTTAATTTATTTTTTGACAATATGATATGATTTCAGATTTCTGATCTTTTGGCAAATGTAACAAAGCATGTTTTGGCACCAAAGCATGTAATATTAAGTTCTGTGGAGAAGAACCAGCTACTAAAAAAGCACAATGTGGAAGACAAACAGGTATTTCTTATTTGTATTTTTTCTTGATTAATATCATTCTGAAAGATGCGAGTTTTTTCATCCTGATTGGATTTCAAAAGTCTGCAATGGATGTTAATGCTTTTACATGTTACTCCCTCCGTCCCTAAATGAGTGTCCACTTTTACGGAAGTTACTAAATTCACCTACTAGAGAAAATAACATATCCCAGTGTACATTTTCAATTTTATACTCCATCCATCCCAAAATGATCTTCCCACTTTTCGGCCGTTACTACGAATGAACTCTGAGAAATAATAATTATAGGTTGATTTAACAATCCTAATGAAAATCTAAAACTTGTTATTGATAGTATTGTTGATTGTGTATCAATAACAAGTTTTAGATTTTAGTATAGTTAAATCAACCGTAAATTATTGCTCAATGTTCATTCGTAGAAACGCCTAAAAAAGTGGGAAGATAATTTTGGGATGGGGGAGGAGTAGTTGGAACCAAGGGTAATTGTGTATACGTGCTACTAAAATCTCTTAAAAGTCAACTTCCGTAGTTTGTCTCAAAAGTCAAATGGACACTCACATTGGGACAGAGGAGTACATTTTATTGAGATAGAGGACAGTAAATTCTTCACATTAACTCATCCCCAACTATTCAAATGCATAGGTATAACTAGATTTACGATAATAATGTGTTCAAAATTTTGAGATCTTGTAATCCTGTTTGACATAATTTGCAATTAAATTTGAATTTGGGAGGTCGAATCTATCCTAGCACTGAATATGCTGTTATTAGTATTGTCATTTCCTGCTTTTGAAATGATATAAAAGTTTACATTCATATGTTCTCCCAAGCAAGTTTGCTCATCTAGAAATCTTAGCTCATACAGAGCCAGTTCTGACACTACACTAGACAACTCTTCTTCAAGTAGGAATTGTAGAGGATGGTTGTATATGTGAAGCATTCATTTGTTGAAAACTGATTTTTCCTTAATAAAATTGCTTCTTAGGTTAGAAACTACGGTTAGAATCTACTCCCTCCGTCAGAAAATGATCTTCATACTTTTTTGGCCGTTACTACGAATGAAGTTTGAGCAATAATTTTAGGTTGATTTAACTATCCTAATGAAAATCCAAAACTTGTTATTGATACACCATCAACAATACTATCAATAACAAATTGATTTTCATTAGGATAGTTAAATCAACTTAAAATTATTGCTCAAAGTTCATTCGTAGTAACGGACAAAAAAGTATGAAGATCATTTTGGACAGAGGGAGTATAAAGGTAATCTCTGAAAGTTGAATCTATTCTGGTACTAAAGATGCAGTTAATAACATCAATTTTCTTTTTTGGTGTCATTCATAATTGAGTTCCAAGAGCTTTCTTTTCCATAAGCATGCAGTTGTTTCTCTTTTTATGATAATAATTTACTCCCTCCTTCCCGTCCCAAAAATGATCTTCACACTTTTTTGACCGTTATTACGAAGGAGAGCAATAATTTTAAGTTGATTTAATTATCCTAATGAAAATCTAAAACTTGTTATTTATAGACCATCATCAATACTAGTTATAGATTTTCATTAAGACAATTAAATCAACCTTAGAATTATTTGTCAAAGTTCCTTTGTAGTAACGGCCAAAAAAGTGTGAAGATCATCTTGGGACGGAGGGAGTATTTTTTTCCAGCTACCACGGATGCTGGAGAGTGATGCAGTTGCAAGGTACTATGGACTGGAGAAGGGGCAGGTAGTGAAAATCGCACACACTGGTGGACTGACTGATACCCTCGATAGTTATCGCTGTGTGTGCTGAACAATTATGAGGAAACTAATTTAAGACAGGTTTATTAACCCCATATATAACACACACGTTTTTTGTTAGCTTTCCAATTAGAAGTTCTAATGCTTATCAACACATTGGGGGCATGTTAATGACTTATATAACTATATTTTGATTGTATTTTCTGAAAGAATGCTGTTCTGAAGCTTGAAAAACTATTGTGAAAATCGTTGGTGAACTACTGGTATCTGGACATTACATTGGATGCCAGCTAATTTACTAATTTGGTTCGAGCCGAGAAGGAACACAAAGGCAGCAAATCTCTCCCAACAAAGTTACTAATGATGCCGCATTATAGGGCTTGAACCGGAGACTTCTAGTTAAGCTTGTTGGGTTTCGTAGGACCATGCGCACCAGAAGATAACAACAAAAACAAAAAAACTCAAAGCCAAGATCCATGCAAGATGAATATCTTAAAAGATTATGAACATAGAATACTAACCCTTGTAGCGTTAAGTTTTCGAACACAAACTTTGGATTTTGATGATCTTCAATCAACGATCTTGAATCACCAACTTAAATCGTTGATAAGTGAATGCCCACTATTGGTATCCACACGTCCAACGAACCCCAAGAACAATTCTTGGTAGGATTGCTAGATCCGGAATTAGAAAACTGATTTTTCTAATCTTCAAAGACTATATGCATTTATGTGATTTTGATCTTTGATTCTTAATCTTGGATTAAGAAATTGTGTTTCTTAAAGAGATTTGGACCCTAGAACCCCTGAGTGAGATCAAAATCCCATAAAAACTAATGGCTAGATCAAAATCCCAGGTACACCCATTAACACTCAAAAGACATAACTACCCCTATCCAGTCCAGCCCACTGTACGGCCTTGCAGCCCATTCCAATAGTGCAGCCCAGTTTGCCCATTCCAAAAGTTAAAAGAAAACACTAAAGCAATGTAAGAGTTTGGAATTGAACATGTGACCTATGATTGAACAAGCTATTACCAACCCATTGAACCAAATACTTATTTGTTACTAATTAAAATATTTAATATAATAATCATTTGTTTTTTCTCTTTTCCAACTTATAGTATTATTTACTCAAATACGGTCAATCTCTTATAACTGATGTATAAGACCAGTTCTACTCTTATAATTATAGTATAAGAGTCATTTTTTTCACTTTTTTCAACTTTTAATAAAAAGTTGAATAATATTATTTGGTCAAATCCGGTCAAACTCTTATAACTGACACATAAGACCTGCTCTACTCTTATAATTAGAGTATAAGAGTCATTTTTTTCACTTTTTCCAACTTCTAATTAAAAATATAAATAATATTTTTTGGTCAAATGTTGTCAAACTCTTATAACTAACGTATAAGACCTGATCTACTCTTATGTCATTTTTTCACTATTTCCAACTTTTAATAAAAAATAAATAATATTTTTTAGTCAAATGTAGTCAAACTCTTATAACTGACGTATAAGACCTGCTCTACTCTTATAATTAGAGTATAAGAGTTAATTTTTTCACTATTTCCAACTTTAATAAAAAATAAAAAAAATTTGGTCAAATGTGGTCAAACTCTTATAACTGACGTATAAGACTTGCTCTACTCTTATAATTAGAGTATAAGAGTCAATTTTTTTTTTTCACTTTTTCCAACTTTTAATAAAAAAATAAATAATATTTTTTGGTCAAATCCGGTCAAACTCTTATAAATGACGTATAAGACCAGTTCTACTCTTATAATTAGACTATATGAGTCATTTTTTTTCTTCACTTTTTCCAACTTTTAATAAAAAAATAAATAATATATTTTGGTCAAATTCGGTCAAACTCTTATAGCTGACGTATAATACCTGCTTTACTCTTATAATTAGAATATAAGAGTCAATTTTTTTTCACTTTTAATAAAATATAAATAAATTTTTTTAATCAAATCTGATCAAACTTTTATAACTGACTTATAAGACCAGTTCTACTCTTATAATTAGACTATTAATTAGACAATAAGAGTCATTTTTTTTTTCACTTTTTCCAACTTTTAATAAAAAAAATAAAAAATATATTTTGGTCAAATCCGGTCAAATTCTTATTACTCACGTATAAGACTTGCTCTACTCTTATAATTAAACTATAAGAGTAAAAAAAAATTCACTTTTTCCAACTTTTGATAAAAATATAAATAATATTTGTTGGTCAAATCCGATCAAACTCTTATAATTGACGTATAAAACTAGTTCTACTCTTATAATTAAAGTATAAGAGTAAAAAAATTACTTTTTCCAACTTTTAATTAAAAAAAAAATATTTTTTTTGTCAAATCCAGTCAAACTCTAATAACTGACGTATAAGACCAGTTCTACTCTTATAATAAGAGTATAAAAATCATTTTTTCACTTTTTCTAATTTTTAATAATAAATAAATAAATAATATTTTTTAGTCAAAATCTGGTCAAACTCTTGTAAATGATGTATAAGACCTGCTGCGATTGTTCATTGGAAAGCTTAGATATATACATACAGATCCATCCATAATTGTTTATAACAACATTTAATTTGAGTAGTTATTGTCCACTCTCAATTCATACAAACACTCACAAATATAATCCTAAACTCTACTTCAATCCCATCTTGCATCACGTTGTTGTCTGTAAACAAAAGGACCGCCATACAATCATTTTTTTTCAATTCTAAACTGCAACAACAACAAAAAATGAACAATGCAGTCAATTTTTTTTTCAACTACAGATACACACACTAAACAGAAGAAGAAGAAAGGAGGGAAAGATAGAGAACCTGGAAATGGATGCAGATGGCGGAGGTTGTCGGAGATGATGCTGGCCGACGGAAGGAGAAACGACACCAGAGAAGGTTGAGCGGCAAAGAAAACCAGATCTGTGATGGCACGAGTAGGAGACAACTTTCAGACAAACGGAAAAGATGGAAGGACGACCGGATCTGGACGGAATCCGTTCCAGCTAGAGGAGAGACCTTTAGCTTTCAAATTTGTGTCAATAAGCCGACCGTGGAATGGGAATCGACGGGCATGGGTCGGAGTTGGAGAGGTGGGCAGAGGGGAGGAGCTCCGGTGCCGGAGAACGAGTGGAGCCGGCCATCAATTTTCATCTAGAGAAAGTGTTTGTGTTTATGTGTGTGAGAGAGAGAGTGTGTGTTGCTGTGTGTAGAGAGGGGGGGGGGGGGAGAACCCAAAATTAAAAATGAGGAGAGGGTGGACAAATGGGGTTTTATTTGGGGTTAGGGGTAGAATTGGCATTTAAAAATTTGTTTTGACTGGATCAATGGGAGGTTGGGTTTTGATGGAATTTTGATCTCATCTTTGGGGTTAGATGGGCTTAAGTAAATAGGATGGGTTTTTATAACTTTTTGATCTGGGCTTAGGGTCCTTATGGAATTATGCCTTTCTTAAACTCAATTTCCTTATGTTATTTAATTGCTGGAAGGTGGTTTATATATGCACAAGAGTCTTTAACCTTTTTGGAGAAATAAACCACTTTCCTAAACCTATTAAACCTCTTAAGCCCGACTGGCACGGTCAAGTGCTTTAGGGGGCACGATCGTGCATGTGCTGCGTGGAGAAACCTCCCTCAGATGTGTTTTGCACAGGCGTGCTTCTTAAGCTATGCAGCCGTGCCGGCATGGGCATGCTTCCCAAGCTACGCGGCCGTGCCAATTGCATATGAGACCGGTTAAATTCATCCAAGGGCTTGCACGGGCCCGTCAACAATTGAGCACGGTTGTGCAACCCTAAAGCTCATATTTTAACCTTTTAAACGATTCGTTCTCTGTGTGTGACCCCATAGGATTATATTATTTTGGCAATGAAATCAGTCTAATTGATTGTCATAAGTCATGAGCGGACTCTAGCAAGCCATTATAGCTACTGATGGATAAAATTCCACGTAATAAAACAATGCAAGTGTACAAGTTACCGAAGTAGCACTGTACCAATGGAAGGGTCGAACCACAAGGACTTGTTGGACAAACAAGTGAATTTAATTAGTGCAAAAGAGTAACCAAAAGGGGGGTTTTTTGATTTGATTTTTAATTAAACTACTTTTACCTACTAAACAATAAAAACGACTAACTTAACTAGCACAAGGAATCAGAGCTTTAAACCAAGAGATAACAAGCAGTTCACGGATTGGTGATCACAATTACACTTTCTTTATGCTATTTTGATGATATAAGAAATAATCTTGATTTTAGGGTTCATTCACTTATTTAAGAATTGAGACGGTTAGGTGGCCGGATTGCAATTCTATTATCCTATGTAAATTAATTCTTCCGCAAGGTCCAATTAAAACACACAGAATTTATTAAGTTTCAAAGAACATAAAAACCTAGTTTGTCTCTTTTTCCGCAAGGTCCAAGATCTAAACTATTTAACACACCAATGGCTATGTTTGACTCTCCACGCAAGTGCAAGAAATCAAACCCTAATAGTTAAAGAGCCAAAAATATCTATCAATATAATTGAAACTCAAAAACGGAATTGAATCTATTGTGTTAAACTAAAACTACAATTATCATCTCATAGCATAAAGATCATGCAATTGTTCACAACCAATCCGCAAACCAAGGAATTTAGCTACTCATACCTATAGCAATTATCACAAGAAAACAATTAGAAATCATAAACCTGGATAATACGCTTGATGTTTGAAAGATCTAAAATCTTGATTACAACTTGAATCCTTTATAAAACCTAAAAGAAAAGCATAAAGAAATAAAATACTGCAGTCTACTATATATACTAGGAGAACTAGGGCCCGAAAAATAGGTAAAATTGGGTCAAAACCCGTCTTGAAAAGGAATCCCGAAATTCTGTACGGAAAGAGTGAGCGGGCGCCTGATGGTTCCCAGGCGGGCGCTTATTTGGACAGAAACATTGGTTCTTCAGAATTCGAATTGAGCGGCCGCTCGGTACTCTGCAAACGGGCGCCTGCTCTGTTTTTCTGAACTTCTGTCTTTTCTCCATCTTGACTTGCCCAACTTCCAATTGACTTCTGGTTTTGACTCACGCGCTCCTGGTCTTCACAATTAACCCTTGAGGACTTTGTTCACCACCACAAATGACACTAAAAGTGTTCAAAATATACAAATAATAACCAAAGTTCCTCAAATCACAAATGGACCAAAATTACATCAAACTAGTCTAAATTACAATCAAAAGTCAATAGAAACACCATGAAATTGTAGAGATCACATACATGAAAAACCAACCATCAAATTCCCCCATGCTTAGACCATTACTCGTCCCTGAGTAATATTCCTAAACCCCACATCTAAGCACCGGTCTAATTAGCGTAGCATGGAGGAAAATGATACCTATCTCCTCTACAACTCCCATCTCAAACAAGTCAATGTAATAACAAATCACTCGGAGTATAAATGACTCCGCTCCTTATAACTTCAACACAAAAGATGACAATGAAAACAAAAATGGCCCTAATTGATAGCACACCCATAATATGACTATAACACGCTTATCCAACTAGGGCCCACTCAAAAAGCTAGGGGAACTAAAATGTCCTAAGCTTCCCCCACGCTTACCTTTCACTACATCCTCCCTCAAAAAGAAATCAAAGTCAACATAGTTCAACAATGATTTACCTCATCATAAGCTCCAACACCCCTTATGACTCCCGGAACGAGTGAGGATTTCTAACCTAACACCACTAAACCAAACCTCCTACTTCAAAAATGTCCTACCCAAACACTCCAAACCGCCCGTGTGTCACCTACGCCATGGAACTTTTTTTTCTTTCACTCCCTCTCCTTTTGCCTAGGCGCCCTTTCGGGTTTTCACCTTTTTTTTTTGTAACTATACAACAAATCAAGTGATAACATGCATCAACCAACAACCTACCGATATTCCCACCCCCAAACCAAATATGAGCATTGCCCCCAATGCTCTTCACAACTAAGCATAAAAACGTAGCGAGTGGAAATACCTCGAGCTACTCACGGCGGGGGAGGTCCAAAAATATCGTCCCAAGCATTCCATCCACTCTGAGGCGGTGGAGGAGGTGGTACATACTGAGGCGGTGGAGGGTAAGTCAACGGTGGATACCGCTCACCAGGAAAATGATGCGCCATCATTCGTTGTCTGAAATACTGATCCTCCCGAATGTTGGCGTACAATGCCTCCTCCATCCTCTGCACCCTCTGATCATTCTCTTCTTCCCTCCGCTCTCTCTGATAGTTTGCCATGAATTGTTGTTGCTGAAAGGCCCTGAACATATCATCCAACCCCTGAATCTGTCCCGACAAATAGTAATTAAGCTCTCTCTGAGTCATGTCTATCAGGATATCATCCTCTTCCTCCTCATCACCAACGGCCTGACCGCCAGCAGCCTGAGCTGGGGCTGGGACCCGAGCTCTCTGCGCTCGCCCACTTTCTATGGTCGCTTTTGTTATGGTGGTGCCTGGAGCTAAAAGTCTGGGGAACCCCTCCATAGGCACCCCTGCCCTATGTGCCATAGTAGTGATCATAATGGGGAATAGATAGTTCTTGTTCTCCAAATACCTGGCTCGGACCCCCATCTCACTCCGCATGATGCCCCCAATGTTTATCGGCATCCTCCTTATCATGGCATAGAGCAAAGGGGCCCTGTACCAGTGAACCTCCTGATAGTGAGAGGAAGGCATGATCCTCTCGCAAATAAAGCGATACAATGCCTTCAGATCCAGACGCAACTCACTAATATGAAACAAATACCCACTTCGGATGTTCCCTCTATCAATGTTCACCCCAAACTCTCCTGCAAATAGAGCTAAGGTATCATTCAACTGGGCCATATTCTGGAGATTCCTCTTCAAATCCCAATATGCACAATTCTCATCCGCCACAGCATTTGACAAACCATAGAAATTATTAATGGCCGCCGCAGTCATATCAACATTAAATCCCCTAACCCAGACATTGGGGGCCCCAGTCGCAGCATGAAAATTTGCATAAAACTCTTGAACAAGCAATTTCAACCCCATCTGGGCCGGCACGACCAACAATCGTCTCAAGTTGTAATGTTCAATAATTGCATCTAACCCACAATCTGTCAAATTATACCCTCTCTCCACCGTCACCCCATTATTTTGCTTATTTTCAAAGTAGTTCTGTGAATCCCGGGATACAAAACGAGTGTTGTCAAAATCCGGCTCAACTTGGGGTGGGGGAATACCACGACCACGTCCTCGACCTCTTGGTCTTGGAGGCATGATAACAATCTCGACAACCCCCTGACAACTTTTAAAACTGTAAATTGTTCTTACCCGAACTCGCCGGAAAATCTCCCCGGAGGTCGCCGAAAAATTCTTGTCGGAACCGGAGAAGATGATTTTCGGAATTCCCAAGCTCTCACAACCACTTTTCCCTTCTTTGACGCCTTCCAATTCCGAACCGAACCTCTTCAATTAGCCCCGATTCTTCTTCCCAAGTTTGAACCCAAAATCCTCAAATCACCGGATTAAATGGGGGATTTGGCTTGAAATCGTTATGATGTGAGGGGAGGAAGATGGTTTGGGTGTTTGTGGGTTGGTTTGAGTAAGTGTGGGTGGGGGATTTGTAGTGAGAGAGAGTAAGAGGCGGGTGAGGGAGAGTTTTAGAGAGAGAGAGAAATTGGGGAAGATGAAAAATTTAGGTTAAAACCTCCCAAAAACCCGTTTTTACACAACTGGGGACTTCTCAACCCGTCAACCGAGAGGGCGGTCACCAAGGGCCAGGCGCGCGCTTATTTGGGCAGAAACATCATATTTTTCAATTTCTAAATCAAGCGTGCGCTCCCTGTACACCAAGCGAGCGCTTGATATGTTTTTCCAGCAGTTTTTTTTTTTTTTTTTTTTTTTTTTTACTGCTAGTTTGATTGCTCCACCACTGGTTGAATTGATTTCCTGCACATCACCACAAACAAACATCACAAGCGTAATATCCGTTATGAACATAAAAAAAATGACCCAAAATATTTTTGGAGTGTGACACTATTTACACTCCCCTATAAACCCACAAACTCGGAGAGATCCATGAAGGATGACACGGAGTAAACTTTTGACCGCACTTTCGTTGCCTACGTTCTCCCTAGGAAAATAAGGAGCTCAGGTCACCGTAGTTCGAACCGACCAACACTGACACACAAATTTAACCACCACCCCGAACCAAAAGTTTTCTATGTCCTCATGGCAATGAAGAACAACATACTCTCACTTTAAGGTTAATGATAATCTAACAGAAAGCAAAATAAATAATACCTGGTTGGGTTGCCTCCCAACAAGCGCCTTTGTTTTATGTCTTTGGCTCGACATGATGCCACTAAGAGATTACATGGCTTGTTCCGGATCCGCCAACTCGATTACATCAATCTCATTGATGTCTTCCACAATTGAAAGCCCTTCATAGTATGGCTTCACCCGGTGACCATTCACTTTGAAAATCATCCCATCTTTCAATTATTTGAGTTCCACTGCTCCATGGGGATAGATTCTAACCAATTCATAAGGACCCATCCACCTTGAACACAATTTGCCCGGAAAGAGCTTGAGGCGAGAATTAAAAAGAAGGACCTTCATACCCGGTTTGAGAAACTTGGGCTTTAGATTTTTATCATGATATCTCTTGGTCCTTTCCTTGTATAATTTGGCACTCTCATAGCTATCTTGCCTCATCTCTTCTAACTCGTCCAAATCGAGCAACCTTTTCTCTCCCGCTAGCATCAAATCCATATTTAGCTCTTTGGTTGCCCAATATGCCTTGTGTTCCAACTCCACCGGTAGGTGACACTCTTTTCCATACACTATGCGATACGGACTCATACCAATGGGAGTTTTTATGCAGTCCGATACGCCCACAGTGCATCACACAACTTCACTGACCAATCCTTACGATTTGGACGCACTGTCTTCTCAAGAACCGCTTTAATTTGGCGATTACTCACCTCCACTTGACCCGAAGTTTGGGGATGGTAGGCCGTAGCCAACTTATGCCCAACCCCATACTTCTTTAGTACCTGATTAAACATGCGGTTGGTGAAGTGTGTCCCTTGGTCACTGACGATGACGCGCGGTACTCCATACCTGCTAAAGATGTTTTCACGCACAAACTTGCAAACAACATTAGCATCATTAGTATGGGTAGGAATTGCTTCCACCCACTTAGACACATAATCAACAGCAACAAGTATGTATAAGTGACCATGTGAAGGGGGAAAGGGGCCCATAAAATCAATGCCCCACACATCAAAGATATCAACAATTAAATTATGCTGTAGGGGCATCTCATCTCTTTTCCCTATATTGCCATTCCGTTGGCACCTATCACATCTTACACAAAATTCCTGAGCATCTTTGAATAAAGTGGGCCAATATAGCCCCGCTTGAAGCACTTTCCTGGCGGTCTTTTGCCCACTAAAATGACCCCCACATTGGAGTTTATGGCAAAACCGCAACACACTATCTTGCTCATGCTCAGGAATACAACGCCGAATAATCTTATCCGGACACACCTTCCAAAGATAAGGGTCATCCCAAATATAGTGCTTCACATCCGACCTAAACTTTTGTTTTTGGTCGTAAGTGAAGTGTGGTGGTATCAGATTAGTCACAAGAAAATTAACGAAGTCAGCGTACTAAGGCTCTTGGATATGTAAAGCAAAAAGTTGCTCATCCGAAAAATTTTCATTAACCGGAATCGCCCCATCAATTACACTCGTAAAAGTGAAATCCTCAAGCCTCGATAAGTGATCCGCCACCACATTTTCGGTCCCCTTTTTATCTCGAATCTCAATATCAAACTCCTGCAGTAGGAGCATCCACCTAAGGAGTCTAGGTTTAGCATCCTTTTTATTCAGCAAATATTTGAGTGCAGCATGATCAGAGTAGACAATTACCTTGGATCCTAGCAAGTAAGAACGAAACTTTTCAAGAGCAAACACAACTGCTAAAAATTCTTTTTCAGTGGTAGTATAATTCAGTTGTGCATCATTTAAAGTTCTACTTGCATAATGGATCAAATGAGGTAACTTGTCCGCTCTTTGCCCCAACACAGCCCCAATCGCAAAATCAGACGCATCACACATGATCTCAAAAGGTAGAGACCAATTGGGGCTAGATAGAATGGGGGCACATTTCAACTTCTCATTCAGCAGATTGAAGGCCTCTAGACACTCTTGGTCAAAGATGAACTCAGTGTCCTTAGCTAGCAGGTTACATAAAGGCTTACAAATTTTTGAAAAGTCTTTTATGAAACGCCTATAAAAACCTGCATGGCCTAGAAAACTTCGCACACCCTTAACCGACACAGGGGGAGGCAATTTTGAAATCACATCGATTTTAGCCTTATCTACCTCAATCCCCTTGTTTGACACCAAATGTCCTAACACAATGCCATGCCTCACGAGAAAATGACATTTTTCCCAACTAAGGGTCAAATTTGTCTCACAACAACGTTTTAAAACCATTGTCAAATTCTCGAGGCATCCATCAAAACTGTCGCCAAACATAGAGAAGTCATCCATGAAGACTTCGACACATCGCTCGATCAAATCAGAGAAGATGGAGGTCATACACCTTTGAAAGGTCGCAGGTGCATTACAAAGCCCAAAGGGCATCCTCCTAAATGCGAATGTGCCAAAGGGACAAGTAAAAGTGGTCTTGGCTTGGTCCTCTGGTGCAATGGGGATTTGGTTATACCCCGAAAAACCATCCAAGAAACAATAATACTCATGTCCGGCTAACCTCTCAAGAATCTGATCAATAAAGGGCAAAGGGAAGTGATCTTTCTTTGTTGCAGCATTCAGTTTGGGCAAATCTATGCACATTCTAAGCCCAGTCACTTCCCTTGTTGGGAATTACTCACCCCTCTCATTAGTGGTGACCGTGTAACCCGATTTCTTTGGAACGACTTGAACCGGGCTCACCCACTCACTATCAGCAACGGCATAGATAATGCATGCATCCAACAATTTTAGGACCTCTTTCCTAACCGCCTCCTCCATGTGAGGATTTAGCCTCCTCTGTCTCTCTCTAGACGGCTTAGCACCATCTATGAGATTAATTTTGTGCATGCACATGGAGGGGATTATACCCTTAATATATGCTAAGGTCCACCCTATGGCCTGCTTGCGCTCACGAAGCACTTTGATCAACTTGGCCTCTTGTTCTAAGGTCAAGTCTGAGGCAATTATCACGCGCAAAGTCTCTCCCTCCCCAAGAAAAACATGCTTTAAATTTAAGGGAAGGGCTTTCAGCTCAAGAGCTGGAGGGGTTACAATAGAAGGCACCGACTTCTCATTGAAGTGGCCTAGAGGGTGAAACGGGCCATCACTAGGATGGTGTTCGTCGGCCTTTTCCACAGCCATCAGTTGAACATCCGCATTATCCCTAGATTGCTCACCGCCCCTTGACAACAAGGACTCTAACTCCTCACAATCTCTCTCATGCCATAAGACTTCACTCACACAATCCTCTACCACATCTACACAGTTACAAGACTCATCATCTATTGGACTTTGCATGACATCAAACACAGATATTTCAATTTTCTCATTAGCCACACACATAGATAGAGTCCCATCACCCATATTAATGATGGTGTTAGTAGTAGCCATAAATGGATGCCCAAGCAATTTGGGAGAATCCTGACTATTCCTAACACCATTAACAGTCTCAAGCACAACAAAATCCACAGGGATAATCAAATTGGCTACCTGCACCAAAACATCCTCCACAATTCCCAATGGCCTCTTGATTGAATGGTCGTCCAATTGCAAGGTCATTGTGGTGGGTTTTAGCTCAGATAGACCCAACTCAAGATACAAATGATGTGGCAACAGATTAATGCTAGCAAGATCCAACATTGCCTTCACCTTTTTAGAGTCCCCCATAGATATAGAAATGTTAAAACTTCCAGGGTCCTTCAATTTAGGTGGGAGGTTCTGTTGTACCACAGCACTAGCACTTTCCCCTATAATAAACTTCTCATCATTCCCATACTTAGGTTTCCTTGAGTTAAGTTCTTTGAAAAACTTTGCATAAGCTGGGATATTTTTAATGACATTTAACAAAGGAAGATTAATGTTCACTTTTGAAAGCATGTCATATAAATCAGACATTTGCTTATCCAGCTTACTTCTCATGAATCTACCAGGAAACGGTACAGGAGGTACATATGGCTTGGGGGTGGAAGAATCAGTAACAGGAATTTCCCCCATGCCATTAGTACTCTTACCAACAACATTCTCAACAACAGGTGGTTCGGGAGTTTCAGAAGGAGAGTTAAGACATACCTCATTGCTTACATGTTTGCCATTTCTCAGGGTCATGATGGCCTTGGCTTGCTCCCCTTGACTAGGAAAGGTTCCTGGTTTATGCCCTTGCTGACCCACAGCTAGTTGACCAATCTGAGTCTCCAGCTTTTTGTTGACCGCTTCCTGTTGCTTCTCACGCTGCTCCATCATCATTTTCATTTGTTGCTGCTCTTGCATCATGGACCTCATCATATCCTCCAGAGATTGCTTGGGCTGCTGTTCTGGATTCCTTTGTGGGGGAGGAGGATATAGAGGTTTCTGCTGCTGGTACTGAATTCCTGGGTTACCCCTCCAAGAAAAATTGGGGTGGTTTTTCCAATCTGGATTATAAGTGTTAGAATACATACCACCTTGATTTTGCCTTGGGGGTACCCTTGCATCGTATTCACCTGTTCAGAATCAAACTGTGCAACAACTTGACAAACATTAGTAGCATGAGTGTTAGATCCACAGTTAGTACAGAAATCAGATACCACATTAGCACTTGAGGAAGACATATTAGAATTCATTTTAGCCATGTTTTGGTTTAACAAAGACATCTGCCTAGTGAACTCATCCATACAACTCAACTCATGCACTCCCTTAGGTTTCCCTCTAGAGCCTTTTTCTTGCAAATTGGCCCCCAACATCTCAAATAATTCTTGGGTTTGGTCAATAGTTTTGGCTCCTAGAAAGCCGCCTGCTGCGTTGTCGACCATAGCTTGGTCTGCTGCAGTTAACCCACCATAAAATGTTTGATGTAAAAGGTCCTCAGGAAAAGCATGATGGGGGCACTGCACTTGCAACATTTTGAACATATCCCAAGCCTCATGAAATGGCTCACCTACCTCGTGAGTAAACCCTATGATTTTCTGTCTAAAGGTGGCCAAAGTAGCGTGCGGGAAGAATTTCTTTAAGAATGCATCATGCAACCCATCCCATGTAGTGATACTCCTAGCAGGAAGCAACATAAGCCAAGTTTTAGCTGCCCCTTGAAGAGAGAAGGGAAAATATTTAAGCCTTAATTGTTCATCAGTAACCCCCTCTTTTACAGGGAATCCTGATATAACCATCATGTACTCTCTCAAGAAGTTCAAAGAGTCTTCAGCGGGAAGACCCTGAAACTTTGGCAACTGACTGAAGTAATGCCCCTTCGTCTCATAAGTTTTAGCGGCCTCATTCAAGACAATACATGACACCGATGTGTCAACCTTAGGCCTAGCATATTCTTTCATTAAGGGATTAGCCATTACAACTTCAATTTCTTCTCCCCCGGTGGAAGAAGTTTCAAATTCACTTAAAACTACCTCTGTCTCGGTGACAGAAGTTTCAGACTCAGACTCACGAATAGGGGGAATTCCCCTATCGAGTCTATCGATATTATCGTCCAAAGGAACCAACTCGGGGTCCAATGAACGCCTACCAAACATACACCGATTAAATTAACTTGTAAATCAAAACAAGTCCCCGGCAACGGCGCCAAAAACTTGATGGATACAATTCTAAGTAATAAAACCTTGCAAGTGTACAAGTTACCGAAGTAGCACTGTACCAATGTAAGGGTCGAACCACAAGGACTTGTTGGACAAACAAGTGAATTTAATTAGTGCAAAAGAGTAACCAAAGGGGTTTTTTTTTATTTGATTTTTAATTCAACTACTTTTACCTACTAAACAATAAAAACGACTAACTTAACTAGCACAAGGAATCAGAGCTTTAAACCAAGAGATAACAAGCAGTTCACGGATTGGTGATCACAATTACACTTTCTTTATGCTATTTTGATGATATAAGAAATAATCTTGATTTTAGGGTTCATTCACTTATTTAAGAATTGGGACAGTTAGGTGGCCGGATTGCAATTCTATTATCCTATGTAAATTAATTCTTCCGCAAGGTCCAATTAAAACACACAGAATTTATTAAGTTTCAAAGAACATAAAAACCTAGTTTGTCTCTTTTTCGCAAGGTCCAAGATCTAAACTATTTAACACACCAATGGCTATGTTTGACTCTCCACGCAAGTGCAAGAAATCAAACCCTAATAGTTAAAGAGCCAAAAATATTTATCAATATAATTGAAACTAAAAAACGGAATTGAATCTATTGTGTTAAACTAAAACTACAATTATCATCTCATAGCATAAAGATCATGCAATTGTTCACAACCAATCCGCAAACCAAGGAATTTAGCTACTCATACCCATAGCAATTATCACAAGAAAACAATTAGAAATCATAAACCTGGATAATACGCTTGATGTTTGAAAGATCTAAAATCTTGATTACAACTTGAATCCTTGATAAAACCTAAAAGAAAAGCATAAAGAAATAAAATACTGCAGTCTACTATATATACTAGGAGAACTAGGGCCCGAAAAATAGGTAAAATTGGGTCAAAACCCGTCTTGAAAAGGAATCCCGAAATTTTGTACGGAAGGAGTGAGCGGGCGCCTGATGGTACCCAGGCGGGCGCTTATTTGGACAGAAACATTGGTTCTTCAGAATTCAAATTGAGCGGCCGCTCGGTACTCTGCAAGCGGGCGCCTGCTCTGTTTTTCTGAACTTCTGTCTTTTCTCCATCTTGACTTGCCCAGCTTCCAATTGACTTCTGGTTTTGACTCACGCGCTCCTGGTCTTCACAATTAACCATTGAGGACTTTGTTCACCACTACAAATGACACTAAAAGTGTTCAAAATATACAAATAATAACCAAAGTTACTCAAATCACAAATGGACCAAAATTACATCAAACTAGTCTAAATTACAATCAAAAGTCAATAGAAACACCATGAAATTGTAGAGATTACATACATGAAAAACCAACCATCAGCTACCCAAATAATACAACATCTAAGTCTGATATTTCATCCTCATAGAACATATCACAATCCCTTTGTCACAGGATATTATATTGGATATAAGTCATGCTCCACGTCAAGTTATATTGTTCAATGCTTTTCTCGATATCAAGCAAATTGATTAACCGAATAACAATGATCTCATCAATTCATTCGGGTATGGTCACACATTTAGATCAATCTTACTCATCGAGTGACCCAAGCAGATATCTCTTATATAGAAGGACAAATCCAATCTTTGCATATCATTCTTCCATACAAGATCTTATCATGTCCATCATAGCCTTTATAATTATCCGGTTAAGGATAACGTTTAACTCTGTCAAACATAATGTTTATCAAGTGGAAGACTGATGAGACCGATTTTATACATTTATTTCCTAGGATTTTATGAGCTTAAACTATGATTTTTAGGTATTTTAGATTAGTTTCATGTATTTTTGGGAAATTATGTAATTTTGGGATTTAATTGTAATTCGGGAGTATTTTAGCGTTTCTATATTTTACCCGAATTTATTATTTTATGATGTAAAAGAAATTCAAAAAATGATGAAATATGCAAAGCCATATTTAATGGAGGAGGAGTAGTGGATTAAGAGCCCAAGCATTGAAGCTCCATAAGTCCAAGCCCAAGTGTTGGAGCGGCCCAGGTATTATGCAAGAACCCATCACAGTTCGCGGCCCACCATCAACAGTCAGGCCTACTCCAGCAAAGCCAGCCCATCTCAGCAGCCCAACTCGCCAAGGCCCAGATCCGGTGGATTAACACGAGGCGTGCAATGGAGCGCGAGTTGTGCGAGCTGTAGCAGGCGCGACTCGTGTAAAGACTCATGTAGCAGGCGCGATTTTGGCGGTTCCTAGCGCGTGATCGATAACGGCAGGCGCGTGAACGGCGAAGGAGTGCGACTGGAGGCGCGTGATGGCACGTGGGGACGCGTTCTTCACCCTATTTTCCATAGTTTTCCTATTTTATTATTTCCTTTTTATTTCTTATTTTTTTAGGACTTCCCTAGGTATTTAAACGAGGTTTCTTTATTGTTTTTCATTCTATACTTTCATACAATAATTTTAGATCTAGGTTTTATTCTTTATCCATGGAGATTTCAAAGCTTTGGATGAGGAACTAAAATTCAAGCTTTGGGTTTGAATCTTGAACCCCTTTTGTCAATTTGAGGTATTTTTCTTTTCACAATTTTATACCTATTCATAATTTTACTTGTGCTTAAATTAAATCTATTGCTAGGGTTTGTAGACTTGATCAACCTATTTATCCTTGTGATTGATTTGTGCTAGAATTTTTTATGACTGTGCCAGTGTAGAAATTCATAAGTAGCATCTTCATAATTTATGCATGTGCCATGGTAAATTGTGAAGTGGGTAAAATTAGACGATTATATATATGAAATACTTGTTGAAAGCGTTCTTGATCTTAATTTTTTAAATCGTTCATCAAGTAATTATTGGATCTAGACTATGCCAGTTAAATTTAATTATTGATTAGGGTTTCTAGTGATTGTGCCACTGCTAGTAACTATTCTGAAAGAAAAACAGAGATAGAAATAGATCTCGTGATCAAGTGAATAGGGTAAAAAGTGAAAGAGATATCAATGATAATTGAATAATAAGGTGGGGACGGAATCAAATCTGAAGTGCTTTTAAATTATTGTTTTAGCTCAATTTAATTTTATTCTTGCTTTAGGATTTAATAATTAATTTATTCTCCCAATCTTGTCAAGTGATAATTACGTAAATAAGTAACCGTTCTTCGTGGATCGATTCTGGACTCATCCTAACTACATAGTTTTAGAATCTAGTCCAGGTTTAATTTGTAGGTGTGTGATTTAGCCTATCAAAGACCATGATATCCTCACGTCTTCTTAGGATTCTAATGATATAACTACATGAGACTTAATTATGACATTTTATCATGATATAAATCTCATAACGGATCAATCTAGTATTTTATTCACTAACAAGTACCTATAAGTTTAATTGTAACACGTACACATAATCAACACATGATCATCTATTAAACTTATGCTAGTTCTTCATAAGTACTAGAAACGGAAATTATTATATTAAATGCAAACATAGAATAATCAAACAAGTAATCTCTATTATAAAATGAAATGCATAAAGGTTTACTCCTGGTTCCAAACTAATCGCTACTTATTTCTGTTTTGGGTGTTCCATACTAATTAATACGAAAGGAATATCTCATAAGAATAACGCACATACACCAATAAAGTTAGAATAACCCCTTAACCAACCAAGATCTAGGCGCTTGTTGGTGGTGATAATATTTTGTAGTGTTGAATGTGATTTTGGTCTTGGAGTTCTTAGTAGTTAAAAGGATGTTTAAGACGGTTGGCATAAAACCTAATCCAAATCCTCTCCCTCCTTTATCTTCCTCCTAATATACCTCTTTCATATAATTTATAATTGGTCAAATTCACTTTAAATATTTACACTTTTCACCCTTTTTACCTCTCCTTGTAATTTGCAAAATCTCAATATCTCAACTAGGGGTGGATTCGTAGATATGCCGACTGTATTTTGATTGTATCATGTACTAACCTAGTATGATTTGGTACACAAAAATATGTACCAGTACCAACCACAAAAGTCCGTATACCAAGTTTATTGGTACTGTTGGTAATATACCAAATGTAAATGAAGACAAAAAAAAATGCAATTTTTTTTTGTTAGACTTTCTTGTCTAGTATAAAAAATAACACATTACAACATAAAAATAGATCTCAAATACAAATTATAAAGTCTTGAAACTAAAGAAAAGTTGAGCAATTGAAGTCTTGCAAACTAAACAATACAGTGACTCTAAATAATATTCACCACGACTCCAAAACTAAAAGATTACAATAAGGCAGTTTGAATTGTTTTTCTAAATCTTAATAAAGTAGCATAAGGACTTAAGGTTAGAAAAATGAAATTAATGTTTGATACTCCATTCGTCCTAAAATACTTGTAGTTTTAGAACACGTCGTTATGTTTTAAAACAAAAACCTATATTTTCGTTGTTAATCCGTCGCCAAACTAAAAAAATAAATAAATATCTTTTTACTTATCTAGCGACGTAAGAATCCGGCGTTATAATGAAAACAAAGGAATAAAATTAATTTCTTGTTATCCGTCATTATTCAGTCGGTAGGTGGTCGGTAAAAAAACACGCGCACCTTTTTGGCACCATTATTACGACGGACTGTCGTCGGATATTTGGTCGACGCCTAATCCGTCGTTAATTCCGCCGGCGATATTGTCGTTGTTAACCTCTTGTGTCTTCTCTTTTGAGTCGTCGAAAATTTGTCGCTAATCCGTCGTTATTTTTTAAATATGGCGACCGATTGCTATCCGTCGTTAAATTTCGTCAGTATTTGACACTTTTCATGTATTGGCAGTCCATCTTCAGACTCATCATCATCGTTGTCCTCAGTGTCAGTCTCTATCCATGTCATGAGTTCCTTTTTAGTGCAGTCTTCTTCAGCAACCATTCCTCGCTGCTTAGATGATCTCTGCGAGTTGTTTTTCTTCATGTACTCAAATTTTAGAGTAGGTGTAACATCCGAAAATTTTATCCCCAATTATTATTTTATTTGGACTCCTTTATTTTATTAAGTGGACCGTTATGTTCAAAATAGGATTATTAGGTTAAGAGTTTTAAATTGATTGGGCTTTAGTTAATTAAGCTCAATAGGGAAACGGAAGCCCATTAAGAAAGGGATTTGAAAACCCTAATATATATATACACTCTAATACCTCTAGCCTCTTTATTGTTTATCAAAATAAAAGAAAGAACGGAAGAAAGAAGGAGAGAGGCTGTGCGCAGAGAGAGAAACAGCACAGAGAGAGGGAGACGCAAAGAGAGGAAGCTCGGGTGGAGAGAGAGAGAGAGGAGGAGGCAGTGTTCATAGAAGGTACTCCCCAATCCCCTCATCTTTTCTCTTCTTTTGAATCATTAAGGTTATGAGTTAGAAACCCTAAAGAATGGTAATTAATCACCTAGGGTTTAATTAAGAAGGAAGAAGAATGGTGTGAGGTGTGTGTGTGTGTGCGTGCTACTATGTGTGAGTGTGTATTGTGCAGCCAGTATGTGCGTGTGTTTAGGTGTGTGGTGATAACAGTATGAGTAGTGTGTGTTTGTGCGCATGTGTGTTGATGTTGTTGTTGGAATGTGTGTGTGTGTGTGAGTGTGTAAACAGTGTGTGTGTTTGAATGTGTTGATAAAGGGAATTTAGGGTGTGCTGTGAACAGTGACGTGAATAGTAATCTTACGCTGTGAATAGTGTTTTGTGAATAGTGATTTTATAAGCTGGGAATAGTGTTTAAATAGGATGAATACAATCCTAAAGCATATTAATCGGGAATGGAATTAATATAACCCTAGGGGTGTTTTAGAAATCCAAAAGGGACAATATTGGGAAAGTTATGAAGGGTAGTACAAACCCTAGATTAAAGAACGACCTTAAGAAGGAGTTTGAGAAATAAAACTCGTAAGGTTAAAACTAAGAAAAGAAATTGGGGACGGAAGTAAATATTGTACTCGTCCTAAACAATAGTGTTTTGCGTGATTGTAGATTGGTGCGCAAGAAGTCGCTAAGAAGACAACGCTAGCTAAGGTAAGGGATTACGATCCTTAGTTCTTGATGTCTCTATCCTTTAATGTAGGATTCCTATATATTCTTTCATGAGTAGTTACCTAGTGGCGGTAACATTTGAATTCTTAAAAGTTGTGAACGCCTTTTGAATGTTCCTACCCCTTGACACGTTTTAAATCAATGGGTACCAAAAACATATCTTTGAAATTGTATGGTGTTCTCGTACCTTGAACACTAAGTTGAAACTTTGCTATATCTTAATGTGGTATAGACATTCGCTTACTTTGCTATATCTTAATGTGGTATAGACATTCGCTTACTTTGCTATATCTTAATGTGGTATAGACATTCGCTTACTTCGCTATATCTCAATGTGGTATAGACGTTCGCTTAGTCTGATATGAAAAGGACTAAGTAGGTTAATCTAGTTTGAAATGAAAAAGAACTAGACTTATGTACTGCTTAAATGAAGTAGTTGATTATCATGATAAATCTTACTTAAATGCCCTGATCAGGCATTGCACCTGAAATGGTAATGTTATCTTGGAATTGACGGACTTGAAAGTAAATGCCACATTCATTTTTGAAAAGTTTATTAGTTAACTGCTTTTGAATCTTAACGGTTAACTTATTATTTTATGAAACCTATCCTTGAAAGTATTATTATTGTTTCGTTCTTCCGGTCATCTCTCCTTAGTACCCGGAGAGATCCCGTATGAACTTACTGAGCATTGTTCGCTCACCCCTTCCATAATTATTGTCCTCCAGGTTTTAAGTAGGAGAAGGACTCTAAGGAAGGAGAAGGACGCCATTAAGGAGCACTGAAGGTTCTTTGAGGAATTGAGTTTAGGTGGACGATGTTCACTAGCCGTTAGTTCTGAAAGACAATTAATTCGCTTCCGTTATTTATTTTGAATTGTGGTTAGAGATACTAGCCGTGGAGATTTGAATTGTAGTTTTTGACCGTTATTCCTTTATTTTGGGGACGGATTTATATTATTTAAAGGATGTTATAATACTCTGAAATTAGGGGTGTTACAGTAGGACATTTTGATGGAAAGTGTCCTAACTTTCTACAGTTTTAGCAGACCAAGTCATCATCTTTCTTTGAGTCTCTGCTTCGAGAATACTTAACTGGTGTTTTACTCTAAGATCCAGGTTTTGAAAATTTCCTGAACTTTTGAAATCGCTTTACAAACATAGCTAAGTCATCATTATCCATTTCAAGCAGAGAGGAAGTAGAGATTTTGTTTGAGGTTTGAGCAGTCGCAGGTTCTTTTTGCGCAACTATTGAAACTAGTTTTCTTTTTCCTTCGGTTTCATCAATTCGTTAAAGTTTTAGCTCGAACACTTTTAAACTAGCGTACTTGTACGCAGAGGCCAAATATCTAGAAATCCAGAATATTCTAGATGACTAGCTTTATGAACATATCTAAAACCAATCGCATCTAAGAATTGGAAATTAATTTCTTTATTGGTGAATTTCTTTCCCAGAGATATACATGAGTTTACAATTGCACGGTAACGATCATATGTTTGTCTCAGGGTTTCACCATCGATTCTTACGAAGAAGTTAAACTTTTTTTGCACAACAAGTCTCTTGTTCTCTTTGCTAACTTTGTCACCTTCAACATAGCCTTCAATAGCACCCCATAGCTCCTTTGTAGTGGCGCAGCTCACGATATGATTGTGCGCGGAGAGGTCTAGGGTGCATAGAATTATGTTCCTTTCTCTTCCATCATAACCAACCCATTTTTTTCTTCATCTTTCCATTCATCCTTGGGTTTCTTGATAGTAGGATTTTCTTTGTTCGTTGTAGCATCAGGGTTTGCCTTCACAGGGACATATGGTCCTTCAAGAACAATGTCATGAAGTATCTCATCAATTGAAGAAAAGTGAGTGAGCATGCAGTGCTTCCAGATGTCGAAGTGATCTTCGTCGAGCATAGGAACATGTGAATAGTTAGCCATTGCCAACGATTTTGAAGCCATTTTGAATCGGCACCCAAGCTGTTAAGCTTGAAAAACAAAACTTGTTTTATGAAGGTGTTAGCTCTGATACCACTTGTTGGTCCCAAAGGGGCAACAAGGGTATGGAAAATAGCTAGAGGGGGTGAATAGCTGTTTTAAAATTATTTTTGTACCCTTTTTCCAAAAAATGGTTATGCGTACAGATCTCAAATAAGCTAAGTATAGCGCGCAGAGAGAGTGTGAAATGCACAGCGGAAATTAAAGCAGCTACTGCGCAGGGTATACTGCGCAGAGACTTAATACGCACGCGCTAATTTTGGCTTAAAGAGTTGAATAAAATTGTGCTAAGGCAATAAGCAATAACAAACACAACAGCAATAAAAAGCAATCTGATAAAATCAAATAAAGCAGTAATTCAGATATAAAGTAAGCAGGAAATAAATAGCAATAACAATGAACAAGCTATTTGGAGAGGTTCGATCGATAAAAGATCTACGTCCTCTACCAAGATAGTTAATCTTGGATTTTCTAACTATGAGATTTATATTGATATGAGGAGCTTTTGTTGGGTTTCGTAGTAACATGCGCAGCGGAATATATCATTTAAAATTTTATGAAACCCAAAGCCTATAGATCCATTCATATGATTATGTCAAATACATCTACAATGAATACAAGAATACTAACCCTTGATGCGTTTATTCTTTTCTTGATTTTGAGTCTTGGTTTCTTCGCGCTTCTCCGAATCACAAATGCAGGAACACGAACAGAAAGAGGATAAAGAAATCAACCTCTATGGATATCCACACGCGAACGAATATTAAGAACTCTTTCTTAATCTTGACCGCTAGATCAAAAAGGAACTATACGATTTTTATGAATTATTGATCTTGATTCTCAATCTTAATCAATAATAATATTTCTCCAAACAAGTGAATCAATCATATACAATGGTTGGTGAAGAGGTATTTATTTAGGTCTAAGTCCTTAACCCTTAATAACTTAGGAAACTCAAATCCCGTCACAATTTACACTGCAATTAATTCTGGCCGACAGCACTGGCACGGTCGTGCCCTAAAATTGGCACAGTCGTTCCAATGGGTGCGAACCTGCCTTCCCAGCCGCCAATATTGGCATGGTCGTGCTTTGTATTTGGCACGGCCGTGCTTAGCACGGTCGTGCTTTATACTTGGCATGGTCGTGCCGACCGTGTCGCCAGAACCTTGCCTTTGGCCATTTATGGCACGGTCGTGCCCTATAAGGCACACGGCCGTGCCAGACCAAAATCTGCCATTTTTCCCTTTTTAACAATTTTTTCTATTGTGTGTGACCCCATAGGATTATATCAAGTTGGCAATGAGCCCAAACACACTTTGTCTCATAAACCATGAGCGGACCCTAGAAGGCCATCATGATTATCCAAATGATATAACTTGTCAAATTTCGTTAATCCATTATAGAACATATCATAATCTTTTTGTCCATGATGTCATTGAACGTAAGCCATGGTCAATGGTCAACTTACAATGTTCAATACTTTCTCGATTCCGAATATATTGATAATACAAATCATATTTGAGCACGGCCATGTATTTCATCAATACTATTTATCGAGTGGCCAAAGCTTGACATCTCTCTTGACGAGGGACAAATTCCATCTTGGCTTATTACTCTTCCCAACATGAATCCGATTATGCCAATCACATTCTTTATAGCTACCCATTTAAGGGTAACGTTTGAATATGTCAAACGTAATGTTCATCATGTGGAAGACTGTAATAATCTCAGGTCTAAGGATTAAATCATATAACTATATGAGACTTAATTATGACATTGTAACCATGACATAAATCTCATACGGGTCAGTCCAGTATTCGTTCTCCAACAAATACCCATAAGTTTAATTGTATCCCATACACCATAGTCATCATATGATTATCTATTAAACTTATACTAACAATTAATCATAATTATCAAGGACGGGGATTATTATAACAAACATGCAAAGGATATAATAATCAACATTTAATATCTTTATTAAAACTTAATCAATAGATAACATTAATCGTTCACATAACGTGCCTAGAGCATATAACACCAACAATCTCCCACTTGCACTAGGCCTAATTAATGTATCGAATACCCATAGACCTAACATGACCATCATGCTTTGCTTGCGGAAGACCCTTTGTCATTGGGTCGGCAATGTTATCATCAGTCGGTACTCTGCATATATTTACGTCTCCTCTATCAACGATCTCTCGAATGATATGAAAACGCCTAAGTATGTGTTTGGATTTATGATGTGATCTTGGTTCCTTTGCTTGAGCAATAGCACCATTATTATCACAATAAAGGTCTATTGGATTAGCAATGCTAGGAACCACCTCTAGTTCACCAATGAATTTCTTGATCCAAACAGCCTCTTTTACAGAATCAGATGCAGCAATATACCCAGCTTCAGTTGTAGAATCTGCGACGGTACTTTGCTTAGAACTCTTCCAGCTAACAGCACCTCCATTTATCACAAATACAAATCCAGATTGCGATCTTGAATCATCCTTATCAGTTTGGAAGCTTGCATCTGTGTAACCACTTACAACAAGATCATCTTCCATTCCTCCATATACCAAGAACGAATCTTTAGTCCTTCGCAAGTACTTAAGAATCGTCTTGACTGCAATCTAGTGACTTTCACCAGGATCTGATTGGTATCTGCTCATCATGCTCAAAGCATACGAGACATCGGGTCTAGTACATATCATGGCATACATGATTGATCCAATTGCAGAAGCATATGAAATCTCAATCATTCTCTTACGCTCATCAGTCGTCTTAGGGCACTGATTCTTGCTTAGAGATATGCCATGACCTACTGGAAAATTTCCTCTCTTAGAGTTTTCCATGCGGAATCTCTTAAGAACTTTGTCAATATATGTATCTTGACTTAAACCAATCAATTTCTTAGATCTATCACGATAGATCCTTATGCCAAGGATATAAGCAGCTTCTCCCATATCTTTCATTGAAAAACACTTTCCTAACTAAGTCTTTACAGACTGCAGTGCAGGAATGTCGTTTCCCATGAGCAATATGTCATCAACATATAGTACTAGAAATAATACTACGCTCCCACTAATCTTCTTGTATACACAAGGTTCATCTTCGTTCTTGATGAAGCCAAACTCTTTGACCGATTCATCAAATCGAAGATTCCAACTCCTAGAGGCTTGCTTTAATTCATAAATGGATCTTTGCAACTTGCATACTTTATTAGAATTTTATGGAATTACAAAACCTTCAGGTTGTGTCATATAAACATTCTCAAGTAAGTTCCCGTTAAGGAACGCTGTTTTGACATCCATTTGCCATATCTCATAGTCAAAATATGCATCTATGGCAAGTAAAATTCTTATAGACTTTATCATTGCTACGGGCAAAAAGGTTTCATCATAGTGAATTCCATGAATCTGCCTATAGCCTTTCGCTACAAGTCTAGCTTTATAAGTATGCACCTTTCCATCCATGTCAGTTTTCTTTTTGAAAACCCACTTGCATCCTATGGTTTTAACACCTTCGGGCACATCAATCAAGTTCCAAACTTGATTATCATACATGGACTTAATTTCAGATTCCATGGCTCCAAGCCATTTATCTGAATCAGGAGCGGACATCGCTTCTTGGTAGGAAGTAGGTTCGTCATCAACTATGACTTCCACTTCATTGCTATCCGTCATGAGAAATCCATATCTCTCAGGTTCGGATCGCACCCTACCAGTTCTGCGAGGAACTTGAGTATTCTGATTTGGTTCCACAACTCCTTGTGAAACTTGATCAGATCTAACAATCGGTTCCATGTAATTTTTGGGTTCTTGAACCTCTTCCAGACTAATTTTACTCCCACTGGTTCTTTTAGAGAGAAACTCTTTCTCTAGAAAATCACCATCTCGTGCAACAAACAATTTGTTGTCCGTGCGGTTGTAAAAGTAGTATCCTTTAGTTTCCTTAGGATATCCCACGAAAATACATTTATTAGAGTTGTGTGCAAGTTTGTCAGAAATAAGCCTCTTGACATATGCCTCGCAACCCCAATCTTCATAAAAGAAAGATTAGGCTTCTTTCCTTTCCACATCTCATATGGTGTCTTTGGAACGGATTTTGTTGGAACCGTATAAGAGCAGCAGTTTCTAGTGCATGTCCCCAAAAAGATAAAGGAAGATCAACTTGACTCATCATGGAGCGGACCATATCCAATAAAGTCCTATTTCTCCGCTCAGACACACCATTCCATTGTGGTGTTCCGGGTGGAGCTAATTGTGAAACAATTCCACAATCTTTAAGATGATTGTCAAATTCTTGGCTTAAATATTTTCCACCACGATCAGATCGAAGTGCTTTAATAGTTTTACCAAGTTTATTTTGTACTTAATTTTGAAATATTCTAAATATCTCAAAAGATTCACTCTTATCTTTCATCAAGTAGACATAGCCATATCTACTAAAATTATCAGTAAAAGTTATGAAGTATTGATATCCTCCCCTAGCACTGCTGCTCATTGATCCACATACATCAGTATGTATGAGTCCCAATAAGTCACTAGCCCTTTCACTACTCTTAGTAAAAGGTGTCTTTGTCATCTTTCCAAGTAAACAAGACTAACAAGTTTCATATGATTCAAAATCATGTGAATCTAAAAGTCCGTCCCCATGGAGTTTTGAGATACGCTTCTCATTAATATGACGAAGACGGCAATGCCACAAATAAGTATGATTTATATCATTAGGTTTGGATTTCTTATTTACATTATAAATATTCTCATTATTCCTACTTTCAACATCAAGAACATAAAGGCCATTAAATGAACATGCAGTACAATAAAGCATCTCATTTAAATAAATAGAAAACTTATTATTTTTAATAAGAAAACTATAACTTTTATTATCCAAACAAGAAACTGAAATAATATTTCTACTCAAATTCGGAACGTAATAACAATTGTTCAAAACAAGAATTAATCCGCTAGGTAAAATGACATCATATGTTCCTACGGCTAATGCATCAACTCTTGCTCCATTACCCACGCGTAGGTCCACTTCGCCATCTTTGAGTAGCTTCTTATTCCTTAGTGCCTTCACATTTAAACAAATATTAGATCCACATCCGGTATCTAATACCCAGGAACTAGAAGTAGAAAGTAGAATATCTATAACATAGATACCTGAAGTAGACGCAGTCCCACTGCCCTTCTTCTTCTTTAACTCTTCCTTGTAAACCTTGCAATTACGTTTCCAATGATCAATCTCATTGCAGTGGAAACAAATTGCATCCTTCTGAGGAGTAAGTTTAGCTACATTAGCATTGGCAACAATTGCCTTGCCAATCTTGGGTTTGACAACTTTTGCCTTACCTTTTCCTTTGCCTTTCTATCCCTTTCCTTCCTTTGACACTATGAGCACATGAGCGACTTATTTACCGATTTTCTTTTCCGCTCTCTTTAGCATCCCATGCAACTCAGACAGGGACTTATCCATCCCATGCATATTAAAGTTCATAACGAACTGATTATAGATTTTGGGCAATGAATTAAGAATATAATCAGTGGCCAACTCAACATCAATGGGATGGCCAAGCCTCTCTAGATGCTCAAAGTGAGCCTTCATCTTCAAAACATGAGGGCCCACAGCCTGCCCTTTGCTCATCTTGCATGAGACCAAGGCAGCTATAGTGTCGAACCTTTCTTCCTTTGCCTGTTCTTGAAACATATCTTTCAACTCAACAGCAAGGTCAAATGCCTCTAAGTGTTCAAGAGTCTTCTGAAGCTCTGGACACATGTCCGCAAGCATGAGACAACCCACCTCACGAGAATCACTTTTGTGCTTCTTGTAGGCGTTTCTCTCATCCTTGGGAGCATTGGCAGCAGGTTCCTCTTCAGGAACGGGCTCATCAAGAATATATAGCTTGTCTTCATGCCTTAGAACAATTCTAAGGCTATGGATCCAATCCGTGAAGTTAGCTCCATTTTCTTGAAGCTTTTCCTTCTCAAGGATAGATCGCAATGATAAAGAACTTGTACTTTAAGCCATTATCTACAATTATGCAAATATATAATTAAATATAAGTACCAACTTAATTAAAGATATTACAAATATTAGTATTTCACAAATACCCCCACTAAATTATATAACCTTCATATACATCCAATGTATAATATAATTTAAATGGGCTAAGATCCATATTTCATTTAATTTTACGTCCGCGATGGCAAGATGCATAAAATTAAACTATTTAGGTAGATAACTACTTATCAATCATATCATATATGACTCTTAGATCTTTTATGAGATTATATCAAGACATCTCATGTCATGCATATTTTAATCTCATATGTGCCTTAAGGCCAAAACTCTTTTGATAGCCTAATTAAGTCAACCCACTTTAAACGCATAGGAACCACTCTTTCACTCATCTTGTTCATACATGAATAAAATCAATGCACCTCGCGAGGGTTAGAGAGCGCATAAAAGTACCCATGTAATCCCAAGTGTTTTAATCATGGGTTGGCACGTAACTTAAATTTTAGAGAAGGTTCATAACATATAGCATATAACACATTTATGATCACCTAAGATAAACATGTTACACATCTAGTTTAGTCACTAAATTAATCTCCATTTATTTAAGCATGATATTATGTGTTATTAGTTTCTCTATAATTATGAGGATGCGGCTATTTGAACTTTGGTTATTATCTCCAAATCAAGATAACAAGAAGTGCGACCGAACTAAGCCATAAGGCAACCACAATTCCGCATTAATTCAATAAACCAAGAAAGTAGTCCATGTGGCCGAAACTAAGCAATAGATGGTCTCGATGAACGTAGGACGATTGCATTCACAACTCCACATGGATCTCCAATCTTTGAATCAAGAACTTTGTTTTTCAATTTTAGTAATTATGAACTCTTCATAATTCTAACTTCGTTTTATCTTTGAATCTTTTATTACGATCAAGTTTGGGAAACACAGTCTCGAGAACGTAGGCTAGCCATCCAAACCTTGAACCAATCTCAGAATTCAACAGACTAAAACAAATAGGAAATTCAAACCCCGAGATCCACACCCAAGACCCCAAGCAAAACCCCCAACCGAAACTCAAGGTCCAGCCGGGTCTCTGCATGGGTCCGGTCGGACCCCACCAAAAATTCAAAATTTTAAAGTTCCAAAATTTGTCTCAAATTGTTTAACCCGATTCAATTAGGATGATGATCCAATCACCATGAATATCAAAACCTTGAATAAACAATTTATTCATGAATCTCTAGATTATCAAAACTTTGATCAAATCAAAAATTGATAATCCAAACAATTTTAATTCAACTTAATTTTTATTGCGATTGAATAGTGCGATTAAAGTTTATAAAACAATAAACCACATAAAATTCATATAACACATAAACATCATAATCCCAATATTCATATCATTCTAGGCACATAAACAATTTATATACATACAACATGATTATGTATTGAAATAATCAACATGAACGGGGCTCTGATACTGTAGATACCCCGGGAGGGCACGGCTTGGCTAGAGCACGCGAGTTATTCCTAGGGTGTCTATTTGTGTATTAGAGTCGCCACCTATGTTTTAGAGGAACATAAGAAAAACCTAATGTATAGCCTAAGTTTGATTATGAAAACAAAGATTCTTGTTTGGAGGTTCGGAGGTTAGGTTACGAGATGGGCAGTAATTAAACACCCACCTCGCCCAACTAATGTTGGTCTTACTTGATCAAAGTCTACATTAATAAAATGATGTTCTTCCTATTTTTGACTATAATAAAAGGGGGTTTAAAAGGGGTGTTTGAAATGTAGGGAGATAACTCCTTGACTAGCTTCAATGAAGTGAAGTAGTCTCCGGTTTTATGTCCCAAAATGTTTGGGTGATTGCACGTTGATTAAAGTAAAAGAGAGAAGAGATGAAGTAGAGAAGAAAAGGAAGAAAATGAACTTTTACCTATGCTTCGAAGAACTTCAAACACTTCTTTGTGAAATACCTTGGAAAACACCTTGGGAATGATTTCGGTATAGTTTTCTTAGAGAGAATTTCCGGTCCTTGAAAATGGTGGAAAAGGGATGTTTTTATGGGTAAAAAATGTATATTTTTGGTGCCAAAACTCAGTCATCAAGAAGTCTTTCCTGGGCAAAATCATGTAAGATGAGCAAGGGAGAGATTCTTGGACATAAATCTATAACTGACGCCCAGAGGCGCGCGCTTCCTACCTTGGGGGCGAAAGGCGCGCGCGTCTGGCTCCTATGATCGGAGGCGCACGACTTAGAGATGGCTTTTTCGACAAAATAGACTAGAAAGTCAGCCGTGTTATCAGTTTAGTCCCTGAACTTAACGAAGTCAGTCAGGAACTTAACGGAAGTAACAGAAACTCATGAGAAACACTTAAAAGAGGGAGAAACACAAAATAAAATGTGCAATCGAGGTGAGCGGTCCAAGGCGGGATGTCTACAGAGCCCCTCAGCGACGTGGATTGCAAAGCAAAATGCGTCGACGAAAGAACAAAACATCCGCCGAGGACATCACCAGGAAAAAAGGCAAAGACTCGATGAAAACAAGAATCTTGAAATTACAAGAGATATAAGTGCGCTCCCTGTGTGAGCGACTTTTTTTTATAGGAGGGGTGCGGTGATAGAAATTGGCCCACCGTGGCTAAAATTTAGAGTCGTATAGAGGACTGAAGGGACTCGAGAGTCTTCCTGCCTGTTGATTTAGAGGGACTCGAGAGTCTGCCTGCTGATGTAGAGGGACTCGAAAGTCTGCCTGCTGATGTTGAGGGACTCGAGAGTCTGTCTGCTGATGTAGAGGGACTCAAAAGTCTGACTGTTGATTTAGAGGGACTCAAGAGTCTGCCTGCTGATGTAGAGGGACTCGAGAGTCTGCCTGCTGATGTAGAGGGGCTTGAGAGTCTGCCTGCTGATGTAGAGGGACTCGAAAGTCTGCCTGTTGATGTAGAGGGACTCGAAAGTCTGCCTGCTGATGTAGAGGGACTCGAAGGTCTGCCTGCTGATGTAGAGGGACTCGAGGGTCTGCCTGTTGATGTATAGGGACTTGAAAGTCTGCCTGCCGATATAGAGGGACTCGAAAGTCTGTCTGCCGATATAGAGGGACTCGAAAGTCTGCCTGCTGATGTGGAGTCCGTGTAGGGGACTAGAGATGAATGTGAATTTGTTGATGAGGAGGTGATTTTGGTGGTTCATCGCAGACCAAATTCACTATTTTGAAGCTGTATGATGCTTGGAATCGTACTTGCAGTTGACTTTTGCGGGGTGCGAGCACAGTTGGATGCAGACCACTTATTCTATATTCTCTTTTGAGAGGAAAAGCCGAGATTGACCTCGACCTTTGTAAGAGAGAGAGAGAGATGCAACCTACTTTTAGTGGGAGTTTCTATCTTACTTTGATTCAGACATGCCTTAGGGGCGAACCAAATTAACGCGTGCCCAACTCTTTCGAGGGTAGAGATTGTTGTGGCTTTGATGAAGAATTTCGGGCCTGTTGACTTTGGGAGTTTCCGGACCTTTGTTCCTGCATGATTTCTCCTCTTGACACGGGCTGGTTGAGGCATTCCTGAGGCAGGAGGCGGGCGCCTCGGTTGATGGCTTTGAGACACACGCACTTCCTAAGTGGGTGGCGGGAGGCGCGCGCTTCTGGGGAGCGAATTTTGGGGCTTGACATTTGCTGGCCAAAAGATCCTCAACAACTATAATATCAGCCTCTGTTCGAACACATTCTTCCAACAACTCTTTTCTGCCATTTTTGAATACTCTTTTCTTGCTCAATTTTGCTTGCCTTTAATTATTTTGTTCTTGACACCAAGGTTGTCGGTGAGTATGAGAAGGATTTATCAACCTTTGTTTACTCTTTCAAGACCCACCCCAAGAAGGCTTTTGTGAAGGATTTTGGGTTCCAAATGCTTTTCACGCTTCGGATCTTAAAGCCGGATTGGGACTTTTTGAAGGCCGCTGTAGCCATTTGGGATTGTGACAGCCACACTTTCAATTTTTTGGCGAATGAAATGGTACCGACTGTTGATGACTTTGGTGCCATTCTCAGTATGCTGTTGGCGGGTCATATTGTCGTCTCCAAATACCATAGAGGTGTGATCGATTCCTGGTCTGACTTGCTGAACCTCCCTATCGGAGATGTGAAGAAGATGTTGCATGGTACCGTGGTAGATATAACTGAGCTGCCGATGTTTTTCAGCTTGCATTCGGAGGATATGGCGGTCCAGTCTCTCAAGAGGAATGCCATGGCAACTTGTCTTTTCAGCGAGGTTCTTTTTGTGACCCCATTTGGGATGGCGGATGCGCAGTTGGCTGAGATTATCTTGCAGGCCAAAGAGCAACAATTTAGTATAATCCCTCTTATAGTGGGGGAGACCCTGCACGGCCTTGGTGAGTTGCATCGAACGGGTGAGATGTGTCGGGGGAGCCCCTTGCTTCTGACCATATAGCTCCGGGAACAATTAAGGGTTTATTCTTTAGAGAGTGACTTGTCTCCTTTTGCTGTTCACAGGAGAAAATTGCTGATTTGGGATTTGTCTGAAGACGGTTGGAAGAAGTTCTTTGCATCTCGGGTATCGACTGACATTGAGTGGTGTCCTCCCTCTTGGGGTCTTCGTCCTTTTGTGGAGTGGACTTTGGGTTTTGGACATGTGGTCCTTCCTGGCCTTAGGGATTCTTCGTTTTATCAGCCGGAGTGGGTTCTGAGGCAGTTCGGCCGTCAGCAGATAATTCCCTTCCCTAGGAGTGGGGTGCCTCGTCCTGTCTCGTATATGGGCCCAGACTTTTTGAGAGAGCTCCAATTGGCTTAGGGCGGTGACCGTCATCGGTGGGCTTCCGTCCCTACTCATCGGGGTAGTATTTTTCTTCCCGAGAGTTACTTGGACTATTTGTTTCGCACCCTCTGCCGTAGCATAACTTGGGTAGACACTCTTCGGGATGAGTTGTTGGGAAAGGATTTTGAGTCTAGCAGTGCTTTAAGGTATAAGGAAGCTGCTGCTGATTCGAGTAATATTCTAGCCGACCCTTTTGGAACTCCCTTGGATGACTTTTATGCTCGGAGGCACTCTGTTGCGCAGAAGGTTTCGGTCCATCTTAGCGTTTCTAGACCTCCCAAGAAGATTAGGATTGAGAGTCGTTCGGGTGGCCCTTCGAAAGCTAAGAGAAAATTAGATTCTTCCTAGTACCCCAAGATTGCAATTAATAGACCACTTGTTAGGATTTAATGTTTTCATTGTCTTTTATTGCTCAACATATCCGTTGTAATGATCAAAATAATTCAAGAGATGAATAAGAATTGCATTTTGTTATGACATGATTGGGTAAAAATTTATGTTTTATACCTCACCCGACCCTTTTAGAACATGCTTGGAGAAGCTTGAAAACTGGGTCACACGTTGTTGCCATTTGCTGCCCAAACCAATTGACTCACTGGGGACCGTTTGTGCAACTTCGTACCCCTCAATGATGGGCTCATTCTCGGTTACCATGGGGCTTCTTTCACATGAACCCAAAAATGGAAATTGCAAGAACAACCTCTCTTATGCCAATAACTCAAAACGACCTTTGATTGTGCTGTATCTTGTCGAGCCTTTTGCAATTCCAAAGTTGACTCGGTGGGGAATTGACTTGCTGATGAGATTCAATGTATAACTTGTCTTCTTTAGAGGCCGGGGATCTCCATTTCTCTTTCCCTTCTCTCTTTCACTCTCTCATTTTTTTTATGACGCACCCTGTTTTTTTGCCTAGACTGCCCTTTCGGATTTTCAATCTAGCGGGCATCTCCTTTGCGTCTTCATTTTTTTTTTGACTCAATTAATGTGGAAGTGTACATTGACTCTAGCTGAGGATGAGAGACATGTGATTTTGCGGTGTAGACCTTTTGTCACTAATGATGAGTAACATTGACTTGACTAGGGAAGTGGCCCCTAGTATTGACATGTATTTTTATTTATTGGATGACTCACGAAGGCAAGTAAGTCATTAAGAGAGAAGAGAAAGAAAGCCTCAATTTGATTGCAAGAAACTGGGAATATCGCTGAAAGATAAGAAGCCCCTAGACTCGACAAGGAACGTGAAATGATTTCAAATCTAGGAAAGTTGTTCAATCTTGAGGTGATTAATTCATTGGCAAATGACTCGTACAAAGATGTCTTGACAAATTCAAGATGAAGGCCGATCACCATAACGCACTAGGGCTAAACATATCTTCTTTCTTGCATGAGACCGGACCCGCAGGTTGCCTACGTTCCTCCAGTGTAGAGGCTCAGGTCACCGTAGTTCTTGTGAATACTCCATTCTTCGTGATGGAATTGTTGATTCGTCGTGATTTTTGTTGATGTCGCTCCGTCCTTTGTTGGTGGATGATGATGTTGTTGTGAACTTCTTTGAATGAGGGGGATTTTTTTTTTTTATGCTCTAACTTTTGCCTAGGTTGTTTTGAAGAGTCAACCTAGCGAGCTCTTTTTTTTCTTAATCTCCCTTTGAAACATTGCTTGATTTTTCTATGGTTGTTGCTCCATTTTTATTTGTCGCTTGATGTTGTCGCCTTTGTCACGATGCTTAGCCCCTAGGTGTTCAAGTGATGCCCTTCGTTCTAAAACTTGTTTAGACATCTTTTCATGATTTTGCCAGGAATTAGATTGAACAACTTGGAAGAGTGTATGAGGACAAGAACGACTTTTATTAAGACCGACTCAAACTTTAACATTGACGAGAAGGAAGAAAACTTAATGCACACATAAGAGGACTTTGACTCTTTTTTTTATTCCTATTACTAGGTAGAGAAAGAGAAACGGAGATTTTTGTCATCATCCTTGTCGTTGTAGTTCTTCTTGTAGCATGATCTCTTGTTGAAGCCCCATTTCAAAACCAAGCCTCCTCTTTGATAAGTTGCTCTTCACCCACAGTAAATTCACCATTGTCGATCAAATCTTGGTGGTAGCCACAATATTTGTGATGAGCGTGGTTGGCGTTGATCGTCTTGGGTTGGTATCCTTGTAAAGGCTTGATCTTTCCTCTTGCCACCAAAGTTTCAAATGCTTCGGCTTGGGTTACTCCTAGGAGAGGAGTGAAAACTCGGTTGTTGGCGGCACCTTTGTGGCTTTTAAGGGACAGGCCACTTGAGCATGCTTTACCATTGAACTTTGCTTTGTTGTCGGTGAGCTCTCTTGCAAACGGGCCTTGAGTTCGGAAACCTCTTGTTTGTGAATTTTCCTCTCGCGATCAAAGCGGGCTTGCCACAAATCGTCTTTTCGGTGGGCATCCTCAGTAAGTCTATCCATATGTTCCCTTATGGCTCTCATTATGTTGAAGATCCTTTCGTTAGACACGGAAATGTACCCACCATTGTTGTTGTTGACGTTGGAAGCTATTGGACCTATTGGAAGAATACGGTTGATCTTAGGATGGCCCCACAAACACTTTTTGAATAAAATAAATTAACACACAAACAGGAAAAGACTCAACCACATAAGAAAAAATGACTCTTTATTTTTTTGTTATTTACAAAAGTCGGAAGGACGTAGTCCTTTTTGGGGTTTCTAGAAAAATAGTGGAATCATCACACTAGTATATAGACCTTCTCGCGGTCCCATATACTCATCGGATTCCACCACGCTTGTGATACCTATATGTGATGGGATTAAACTAAATTAATGTCATAAAGCATACATGCGGGGACGGAGTTTTATTTCGTCCATAATAACCACTTGTTTCTTTTGGAAACGGCATGTATGATTTGATGACATTAGTTTAGGGAAATCTCGACACATGAGAACCGACTCGGTCACGGAGTGTTAGACCCTAACTAGAATTCTGTTGGCTTGTGCTCGGCTAATGAGAGGCTTAAGGTCACCCCCGGCATGTAGTCATGAACTACGCCACGGGTTGATGTTTACCGCTTCGAAAGAGTCAAGGTTGGGTGGATATTTAAACTTCCTAGGACGGGCCTCGACGGGTTTGGGGTTATGAACTTGTGCGACTCGATAGTGAGCAATTTATAGGAATATGTGCATGTAGTGTGAGGTCAAGCCAAGTGACAAAACATTTTTTTTTATTTTTAAAGAAAAGAAAAAAAACAAATAAGCACATATTTACAACTTTCGAATCACCCGTGTGACCGATAAAATAAACAGAAAATAAAAAACTGTTTTGTGCAGGCCCAGTGCCTACACACTGTCCAAATTGTTCTGTTTCTGTGCACTGTTCTGTTTCTAGGAATCTGCCCAGAAGCGCGCGCATTGAGATGCTTGTGTGGAAGGCGCGCGCGTTGGACAAAGAGGGGCAGAGGCGCCCGAATCTGGGCAGTACCTGCAAACTCGTGGGTTCAAGGGATTGCCTTGACCCTAAATAACAATTCTTTCCCCTGCAGAAACTTGTTAGCACAATAACATGAAATTTGAAGGACAAGATGGGAGGCGGGCGATTCTGGTAATTGGGGTCGGACGCGCGCGCTTTAGGCCAAGAAGGCCAGAGGCGCGCGCTTCCAACCCTTTTTACCAGAATGCCCAGAAAATAGAATAAAAGAACACCAAAAGCAGAAACGCAAGTTTAACCCTCTAAATTATTCCCAGTAGAGTCGCCACTGTAGATACCCCGGAAAAACCCACTACTTGGCTAGAGCGGTGAATTATCCTAGAATGTCTAATTGATTTTATTTTGTAGAGTCGCCACCTATGTTATTAAGGGAACATAAGAAAAACCTAAAGAAATAGCCTAAATTAATATTACGAAACTAGAGATTCGGGAAGAGAAGGGTTCGGGGGTTAGGTGACGGAGTGGGAAGTACTAAAACACCCACTCCGCCCCGCTTACGCGGGTCTTGCTACTATTGGTGTTCTAATGCTAAATGTCCTTATTTTAACATGAGAAAAGTGCTAACAATTATAATGAAAAGAAAGGGGAATTGCAAAGGGAAATAAAAGAGAATTATTTTATTGATTAATTTATGCTAAAGATTACATTAAGAGAAGAATATTAAATTAAACTAGAGTTGGAATGCATGGAGATAACCTTAACTAACTTCAATATGTGAAGTAGTCATGTTGGTCATGTCCCATTGATGGGGATTGCATACATTAAAAATACATGTAAAATAGAAGAAGAAGAAGAATAAAGTACCTTTAGGAAAAGAAGAACTTCAAACTTTAACTTGGAGATGGAGTTGTTGTAGAGAAATTGTTGTGTAGAAATTTGTGTAGAGTTTTGTTGCTAAAACTCTTGTTGAGAGAATTTGTGTATAGTAAAAGTGTAAAGAAAGTTGAAGTCCAAGAAGTCCAAGAACTTGTGTATAGTTTTTGTAGAGAAGATGAAGTTGGTCCTTTTCTAAGGTAGAAGGAGGGGGGTTTTATAGGCAAAAAAGAGAGGGAAAGGTTGGAGGGAAAATGATCAATCCATGTGAGATGGAATTGACCAATAGAAAATAAGATAAATCAAATAATAAATGAAATAAATAAAAGAAAATCAAATAATAATAAAAAGAAATATTTTGTTTTTAAGAAATGGCTAGAATAATGGGATTGGAGGTTACAAAACTAGGGGGGATGAACTTGGAGGTAAAAAAGAGTGTTTGTGATCTAGGAAAAGGAAGGAAATAAGGTGCAATCCGTTACTTCCATAATGGGAGGCGCGCGAGTCCGGCTTTAGGGGCGAGACCCTCGCGCAGCCCACAAGCAGTGCCGGAGGCGCCCGCGGGTGGAAAAGACAGAATGACAGAAATGACTCAAAAGTTAACTCTGTTATGCAGTTTAGACCAGAACTAATGGAATCAGTTAGGAACTTAACCAAAGTAACAGAAATTAACAAAAACAAGTTAAATAAAAATACTATGTATGCAATCGGGGTGAGAGGTCCAAGGTGGGGTGTCTACAAACACACGCTCGGCTATGGCCTCCATATTCTCTTGGGTGAGGGTATCGGAAACACTCTCGGACTCGAAAGTGAATGTGAACAAGTCTTCCTTTGTGACCTTGCGCGGAATGCAACCCATCTTCTCGACCAAGAATTCCTCGGATACCACGGGTCCTTTCGTAGAATACCAGTTGTTGATCGGCTCGGAGCTTGGCTGGATCTCGCTGATAGTTTCCCTTCTCGTGTCGGTGTCGTAGATGACATTCACTTGGCACTCATCCATGATGGCCAATTCTTCGAACATGGAAGCTAAATCCGTCAATTCTTCCCCCACGGTAATATCTGTTTCAGACTCTATGGTCACTTTCTTCCCCCACCATTCTCGACGCGATATGGGAGTCTGTTCTCCTTCGGATTTCTAAATCGCACAATCAGCAAAGACTTCAAGACCGAGCTTTCTGATGCCCTTGTTGTTAACCCATGGCTTGGTAAAGATCACGTACGGGACGTTTCCCCCTGACGGACAAAGTAGCCATTCAGTGTCTTGCGATAAGGTCTCAAATTAGGAATCTCATAATGACGGCCTTCCCTCCGAGCTCGGGCCTTCTCATTCTTGACGGCTTGCTCGTACTTCAAGTCATCTTTGGAAGGCCCGTACCCCAATCCGAACTTGTTTTTGACAAATGGGACCTCTATGGGTTACATTCTCCCTTGTTAATATTTCCTTAGGCCTAAACCAGGGAAGTAATTCATATTCCTCATCATGTGGAGGACTTTGCAATTGCCAAGGGTCCATGATCTGTTTCCCCCTTGTTCATCGATGGCGTTGATTGAGACGCCTGATAGGGTGGAGTCTTCTAAACCGTGTTGGACTTGGTAGACGGGTTCCCTTTTTCTATGGATAGTGACATTTTCCGCCATGACGGTCACTATTTCATCCCCATTTCTGAACTTGACACACTGATGGAGAGTCGAAGGGATGGCATTAGAACTGTGTATCCACGGTCGGCCCAAGAGAAAATTGAATGAGGAAGGTACATCGAGCACTTGGAACGGGACGGAGATGACCATGTTTCCAAACTCAATGTCTATTTCCACCATACCCATGACTGTGCGGGCAGTACTGTCGTAACCTCAGATCACTTGAGTAGAAGGCTTTAAGTCTGAATTCTTAAGCCCTAGTATGCCCATGATTCGGTCGGGCATCAAGTTGAGTGCGGAACCACCGTCGACCAAGACTCTTGAAATAGGTCTCCCCCTTGCTCTTACTTTGAGATAAACGGCTTCATTGTGATCGGACCCAAATGGTGGAAGGTCCATGTCGGCAAAAGTGATGACATTGCCAAAATGAATGTAGCCTATCATTGCAGTGAGGTCCTCGGGAGTTGTGTCAGGAGAGACTGATGTGTCATCGAGATTACTGATGACAAGATCTCGGTGCTTCTTTAAGGATGTAATGAGGTCCCAAATGGAGATGTTGGCTTGAGTTTTCTTGAGTTGAACAATAAAGGGTCTTCGGGAGCGTCGTGAGCTTGCGATCTTTGAGAAGAGGTGCTTGGTGTAGAAGTAGTGGGGTTGTTTGCTATGACTCGTCTGGATCGAGTTAGCATGTTAACGTTCCCATCTTGCCTCTTTTTCCTATTCTCTAGTACTTCCCTCATTACCTCATCATAAGTCACAACGTAACAAGAATTGTCAAATTTATTCATCATATTGGAGCCCCCATTCACAATTGGGATTGAATGAGTGGTCTCTTCAAACTATCTTAACTCTATTACATTGACATCATCGCCACTAGGCACTATGAACTCTTTCTTGTCTATGAGATCTTGAATGACATTGCGGAGGACAAAGCATTCCTCGGTGGTGTGGCCACTATGTTGGTGGTAGCCACAATGCTTGTGGTAGGCATGGTTGGGACGTATCGTCTTGGGTTTGTATCCTTGGAGAGGAGTAACTTGCCCTTTGGCCTTGAGAGCTTCGAAGGCCTCGGTGATAGTCATACCTCGGAGAGGAGTGTAGACACGATCATCTTGAAATTTCTTGCCTTGTGGTGGAGGAAACCTTTTGTAATTCCATTTGTCGGTAGTAACGGCATTGACTGAAGCCTCTTTTGTGGAGTTAGAGGTGGCCTTGTAACGGAAGCTAGGAGCATTTTTCTTGATCTCCTTGAGCAACTCATCCATTCGGATTCCCGCCTCATAAATTTGAGAGAAATCGGCATAGCAAGCCCCACTTAGGTGGGTGCGGAGATAAATTTTTAGACACTTAAGGAATATGTCCATTTGCTCTTTGGTGTTAGGCCTCTCGACAATCTCGGCAAGCTTGTCATTCCACCTACTCGTGAAGTCAATGAAGGATTCATTGTCCTTTTGAGTAGTGTTCTCGAGCTCTTTCTTGGTTGGCCGGTGGGTGGTGTTACCTTGGTATTGACTTTTGAAGGCAAGCATGGCGGCGTCCCAATCAACACGGACTGTGAGTGGGAGAGTAGCATACCAATCCTTTGCCGCCCCTTCGAGAGTAAGAGGGAAGCATTGTGCCATAACTTTAGGAGAGACCTTCTTCGGTACCATAGCCCAAATGTAAGTCTCGATGTGTGCCATGGGACAAGAGTTGCCCTTGAACTTGCTGATGTCGGGCATTTCGAACTTGTCGGGGAGAGCGGCCATTGTGCTCATAAGAATGGAGGACTGATAAAGGCTCGCGTCGGGACTTTTCCCCACGTTGAGGCCGTTGAAGCGTTGATCTATGTAAGCCATAATTGAATCAACCATCTTGTGCTCATTGTTCTCGGTTCTCGGTTCCCCCATTTTCTTGGTGCGGGCACTAACATAAAGGCTCTCAAATAAGCTTTGGGTCCACTCGGACTCTTCATTGTCTTTCTTATCCTTACCCTTGACAAGCTTGGTAAGCTTCTCTTTCATTTGCTCCATTTCGGTCTCGTGGGCTTCCCTTTGATTGTTGAGGTGAGATTGCCAAAGATCATCTGTCGCGCCCCAACCCGTGGTCCTACTTGGCCCCACGTTCATGACACGCATGGAAGACGTCATAAAACACTTTTAGAATTTTTTTTCGAAATATACTTTCATAAAGTTTAACAAAATCCACACTCGAAGTTCAAAGACTTCCATTTAACTTTCAAACAACTTTCACAAACGAAAGTACTTAGCCCGAAGGCTTACAAACTCTTATACAAATGTACAATTACCACTCTTTAAAAAAATAGGTGATACACGGATAAAGTCTCGGTTACACTACCCAAAGGTTATACATTTATATAATGTAGCCTTTACAAACACTTGTCCCAAAAATCTTACCAAAACCACCACGACGTCCTCCCTTGTGTAAGTGACCTATCCCCTGGGCTCTCCTTTATCTAAGGAAAACAACATTGAAAGGAACGGGGTGAGAATAAATCTCAGTAAGATACTAAAATGCAACTACGTTACATGCTGAAATGATACTCATAATTGAACAATGTCAATAAACATTCATTTAGCACATAACATGAGAGGCAAAGCCAGCTCATCATACCACACATAAGGCGGAAATAAACACTCATACGTGGATACTGAGCCAAGGTTCTCGAATCAAACATATAACCATCTGAGAAGTATCAACTGAGCAGCACCAAAGGGCTGAAGCCGGTTCCGGAACCAAACAATAACAACAACAACAACAACAACAACGGGGGGAAAATGACACAAAGTCATAACCCAAACGGTGACTAGACTCACACAAAGGAGAGCTAGCCCAAACCCAATCCATGGCCCAAGGAAGGGGGTTAAAAATGGGAAACCAATGGTAGAAGCCTTACAATGAACTTGGCTCGTGTGCAATTATAATCCCTACCACTGCCCGACACCACAACAAGTACCGGCTGGACTTTAAACACGAGCATATTAATAAATACTTGCTTAAACAACAACCGGGGCATGATTCCAAAGTAGGGAACCACACAAAACTCATCATAAAGATGTAAACACGTTACTCATAAAAGAGTTCACAACATTGACATTTAGTCACAACACAATCCTTTATCAATGACATTAAGTCAAACAACACAATCCTTTATCAATGACATTAAGTCACAACCCAATCTTTTATTAATGACATTAAGTCACATCACAAGCTTGCACCCATTCACAATTAATCCAAAACATATCAAAAGATGTTTCACAATTCTCTAATAGTACTTAGTCACATTCCATAACACAATTGTTCACAAAAGAACCATTTTCAATACACTAAGGTGTTCTAAAACAACCCTCTAGGTACTCTAGGATATCACCTAAGACCTAGACCAAGCTTGAACCCTAAATCTGTCGCGTCCCAGACCCGTGGTCCTACTTGGCCCCACGCTCGGGACACGAATGGAAGACGTCATAAAATACTTTTGAATTTTTTTTTCGAAATATCCTTTCATAAAGTTTAACAAAATCAACACTTGAAGTTCAAAGACTTCATATTTAACTTTAAAACAAACTTTACAAACACCAATACTATCCAAAATAGGTGTTACAACATGAAGTATGGGTACTCTACCCATAAGGATTTACATTTACATAATGTAACCTTAACAAAACAAGTCCCAACTCTTACCACTCTAACGTCCTCCCGTGCCAAAGTGTCCTATCACCTGGACTCTCCTTTATCTAAAACAGTAAACAAATAAGGGGTGAGAATAAATCTCAGTAAGCTACTAAAATGCAACTACGTTTCATGCTATAATGATAATCATAAGGAACAATATCACAAGCATCACATAGCACATAGTATGAGAGGCAAAGCCAACTCATTATACCACATATACAACAAATGCCACACTAAGGTGGATACCAAGCCAAGGTTTACCCAATAAACATAACCATTTGAGAAAACCATATGAGAAAACCATCTGAGAAGCATAAATAGCTGAAGCCGGGATCCCGAAAACCAAGTTAACTACAGGGGGAAAATGACACAAAGTCATAACCCAAATGCTCACACGAGGGAGATAATTCATCCCATCCAAGGCCAATCTGGACTGAGGAAAAAGGTCCAGTGGAAAAGCCTTATAGTGAACTTGGCTGGTGTGCCACTATAATTCTTTCCACCTCCACTCGATAACACAAAACCAGCTGAACTTTCAACAAAGCACTGTAATGAATACTTGCTTAAACAACAACCGGGGGCAATGATTCCAAAGTAGGGAACCAAGCCAAACACATCACAAGATGCACACGAAAGAAGCACTCATGAAGAGTTCACAACCATCATGAAATAAAGTCACAACACATTCTTGCACACACTTAAACACAATCCTCAACAACCATGACAACCTCCCAAAACACTCATCCAATTGCCCTAGACCATCCCTTGAAGGATTGACAATCACTAACCTCTTATACTTAACTTGGAACAAAATATCAAATTCAGGGTAAAGTGTGCGGCCGCCAAAGCTGGGTGTGCGGTCGCCCAATTTCTCTGTTTTCATGAACAAAACCTTCCAGATAGATGGGCTGTCGCCCACCACACCTCACAGGCCAAAACCAAAATGACTTATACTCCTTTCGTTTCACCATCCCAAAAGCACAACACTTACAACACTTAACGTTTATAACTTCACTAAGGCTACAAATTCAGTCCCAGAATATCTTCAATACCACTTTGAACCCAACCAAACCAAACATACCAAATACTCACTTTGTCCCAAAATTACAAGTATCACAAAAATCACCCAAATCACAAAAATAACAATCACAAGTATCAAGTATAACATATATGACCATTTTAACATTTAAATGGGAATTAGTAACTTACCTATTTCCGGAAAAGTATCGAGAAAATAATATTTGATCGTGTAGGAATACTCTACTCAACACCCTGAACATTTTGGTATAATTAGATTTTAAACTGGAGTAGTAAATTAAAAGAAGGAAAATAAATTGTGAAACCCTTACCTTTTTCTACCTTGAACATAGAGAGAGTAATTTGGGAAAGTTCAAATTTAGAAATTGTGTTTGCTACGCAGAGAGTGAAAAGTGAGGATTAACATGGATTGATATTTAACAAGTTTCACATAGGCCCCTCTACTTATATTTCTAACAATTAAACCCTTCTAGTTATATTTTCACATATAACCCTATAGTTTTACTAACTCATTTATTCAACTTAACAAACTTTCTACTAACACTTTAACTATCACATATACTCAAATAATATATTCAAGTCAAGAAAATATTATCTAACACATAAAATGCACACATAATTTTCATTTTAAGATTAAAAAATTAGGGTGGGTTTTGGGGTCGTTAAAAAATCACTTGGATTAACAATTTTTTTGTTCAACAGGGGGCCTGGGCGGTCGCCCAACCTAGCCTGGCCGGTCGCCCAGAATACAAAACTTGGAACCCAAACCCTGCCATCTTGGGCGGTCGCCCAGGACCCCTCTGGGCGGTCGCCCACAAGCCTAGACTCAGAATTTCCAATTTCTCTTGCAAGTCAATTTCATCCGTCCCAAGAGTAGGAGTATACTTTCACTAGCATTTTAACAATACTAACAATACCCATGAGTACTAAACAAGTTCAAAACCAACTATTTCAAGTTTACTCTTCCTTTCCTACACAGTATGTTTATACTCCCTTTGTCCCAAAATTACAAGTATCACAAAATTCACCCAAATCACAAAATTAACAATTACAAGTATCAAGTATAACATATATGACCATTTTAACTTTTAAGGGGCAATTAGTAACTTACCTATTTTCGGAAAACTATCGAGAAAATAATATTTGATCGGGTAGAAATGACCTATTCAACGCCCTGATCATTTTTATATAATTAGTTTTTAAAACGGAGTAGTAAATAAAATGATAAAAATTATCAAAGTTAAGAACCCTAACCTTCTTCGTTGACACGGAGAGAGAAACTTGGAGAAGCACTGTGTGTGTGTGTTGTGATCGCAGAGAGGGAGAGATGGGAGGGATAAGAAAGAATTGATATTTTCCATTTTTCACTTAAGCCCTCCTAGTTTCATTTTGAACAACTAAACCCCTCTACTTTAAATTCCACTAGGACCTTATAGTTTCAACTTAATCAATTAACTCCTTTAACTATTATTACTACTAACTAAGTAAATAACACAATTAATCAAACAATATGTGCAAGTCATAAAATATGATGCAACACATAAAATGCACACATAAATTCAAATTAAAATCCCCAAAAATATAAAATAAATAGGGACGAGTTTTGGGGTCGTTACAATCACTCCCCCTTAAAGAAAATTCGTCCCGAATTTTAGGGTAACTTACCAAACGAATCAAACAACCAGGGATATTTTCTTTCCATTTCTTCCCGAAGCTCCCAAGTAGATTCCTCAACATTATGATTTCTCCACACAATTTTAACAAGAGGAATACTTTTAGTTCTTAATTCTTGAACTTTGGTATCAATCACTCGAACTGATTGCTCTATATAAAACATATTGGGTTCTAGATCCTCTTGTACCTCTGATAACATATAAGATGGATCATACAAATTTTTGCGAAGCACGGAGATATGAAACACGTTATGAATTTACCCAAAGAAGATGGCAACGCAAGATAGCATGCAAGATTTCCAACTCTTTCTATAATTTCAAAAGGCCCATTATGACTTTTTTCATCGAATAGCCAATCTCAATAGGTAGAAAAATGAGCGGAATTTGTCAATCTATCCACGATTACCCAAACTACATCATGCTTTCTTCAAGTACGAGGCAATCCTATTACAAAATCCATCGTAACATGTTCTCATTTCCACTCAGGTATCTCTAGAGGTTGAAGTAAACCTGCGAGTCTTTGATGTTCAGCTTTAACCTGTTGACAAGTCAAACACTTGATACGTAATCCGCTATTTCCCGTTTCATATTATTCCACTAGAAATGCTACTTCAAATTATGATACATCTTGATACTCCCGGGATGAATAATATACTTAGATTTGTGGCCCTCATCAAGAACTTGGCGTTTAATTCCATCAATGTTGGTACACATAACTGCCCTCTATAAGTTAATACTCCTTCAGGACTATGAGAGAAATCTTCAAATTTTCTATCCTCGATTTTATCCACTAATTTTCTCAACTCGGGGTCATCCTTCTAAGCATCTTTTATCTGTTGAATTAAAGTTGGCAATACTTTATTATTCGCAAACATAACTCCATGTCTCGATTCATGTGAACACAAATCTCGTGCATCATCCATTCTCGGACCATCCTCGAAACTATGTAAGATTTCTGACTAATAGTATCTGCGACTACGTTTGCCTTTCCCAGATGATAAGAGATGGTACAATTATAATCCTTCAAAAGTTCCATCCACCTACGCTGTCGGTTGTGCAACTCTTTCTAGGAGAAAAGATATCTCAACTCTGATGATTTGTAAAAATCTCAAACTTTGTTCCATAAAGGTAATGTTTCCACTTATGTAATGCAAAAACAATCGCATTAAGTTCCAGGGCATGGATCAGATAGTTCTGTTCGCAAGGAGTCCACTGAGTGAAAGGTGTAACAATCTTGGAAAACCCCTCAATAAATCTTCGATAATACTCCGCTAAACCCAGAAAATTTCGCAAATAACTGCTTCCCTCGGAGCCCAGACAAAACCATTCGCAAATATTGTTCATGTTCCTCTCGAGATTTAGAATAAACAAAGATATCACCGATAAAGACAACCACAAAGGTATCAAGATAAGGTTTTGAAAACCTGATTCATCATATCCATAAGAACAACGGGAGCATTAGTTAACCCTAAAGGCATGACAAAAAACTCATAATGACCATACCTACTACGAAAAGCAGTCTTAGGAATGTCTTCTGAGTGAATCTTCAACTGGTGATACCCATTCCTCAAATCAAGCTTTGAAAAGACAACTGACCCTTGGAGTTGATCAAACAATCATCAATGTGAGGCAATGGATATTTATTCTTTACAGTCACCTGATTTAGCTTTCGATAATCGATACATAGTCTCAAAGACCCATCCTTCTTCTTTACAAACAACACAGGAGCTCCCCCGGTAATATACTGGGTCAGATAAAACCACTATCAAGTAACTCTTGAAATTGAACTTTCAACTTTTTCAATTCATATGGAGCCATTCTGTAAGGTACCTCAAATATCAGGGTAGTACCTGGAAGTAAATCAATACAAAACTCGATTTCCCTATCGAGAGGCATAGAATACTCAATTGAAAATACATCAGGAAACTCTTTAACAATATGCACATCCTCTATTTCAAGCAACCTTTTTAGTAGTATCGAGAACACTGGCCAAGAATCCCACACAACCACGGTGTAACAATTTTCTAGCCTTCACATAAGAAATAATACCAATTCCACTACCCAGAGAAGTAGCCTCAAAAGTAAATTCAGGCACATCAGGAATAGAAAATGTGACAATCCTTTTATAACAATCAACTGAAGCATGGTATTTATTTACCCAATCCATTACCAAGATAATATCAAAATCTTGCAATGGCAAAACAACTAAATCAGCAAATAAAACATGCTCACGAATATGCACATCACAAGTATACAACACTCTATCAGTTGCCAAACACTTCCCCATAGGGATAAACACCTCTAACACATAAGATAGAGACTCAGGAGACAAATGTATCTGAGATGCAAAAATGCACAGACACATATAATGCAATGAGCCGGGGTCTATAAGTGCTCGTACCCTCAAACTAGACATAAAAATTATACCTCCTATCACGACAGAAGAATCTGAAGCCTGATATTGATTAGTAGCAAAAACACAACCCTCACTTTAGGCTTTCCCGAGGCATCCCTCTTCTGACCCTGTGATGACCCAGCTCCACCCCCAAATGATACATTCCTGGTTCTAGGACAATCCTTTTGAAAATGATCAAACTGACCACAATTCAAACACTTACCCAACTTCTTCTAACACCTTTCATCATAATGCCCTTCCTTTTGACAATAGTTACATATCCTTCTACTTTGATTTCCCGAGGTGTTACCTTGATTGTTGGCAATTGATTGCTCCTGAGGTTGTCCTCTATTTTGAAATGATATTCCCTGACCTCCTCGATTGTCATCATGCTGTGATTGAGGTTTTCCTTGCCTTCCAGCACCTGATAGTTCAAATTTCCTCGTATGTTCTTCAATATGGTGCTCCACTTGATAAACTCTATCAACTGCATCTTGAGCATCCTGTAACTTGTGAAATACTAGTTGAATTCGGATCACAGTTCTCAATCCTTTCACAAATCGCATTGCCTTCCTCTCCTCAGTTGCAACTAGATGAGTACAGTACCTGGATAACTCTGTGAATTTAGATGTATATTGAGCCACGGACATAACATTTTGCTCTAAGTTGAAAAACTCCATTTCTTTCCTGTCTTGATCCACCCAGAGAATAAAATGTTCCTTGAACTTCTTTTAGAAAATTTTCCCAAGTATAGGGTACATGAGTCTCATCCCAACAAGTTTTCAAAGCTTTCCACCAATACTCAGCAGCTCCACTCAGTTTATAAGTGGCAAACCTGATTTGATCTTTATCAGAACATCTCAGAGCATCAAATATTTTCTCCATCGATTCAATCCACCTTTCCACTTTAGCTACATCGGTTCTCCATCATATCCTATTGATTTCATCTTTAAGAACTGTTCTAGCCCATATCTCGGAGGTACTTGATCTTCTCCTTGTCTTTAATCACTTAAGGTTTTCATGGCTGCTTCAAACATTCCCTTTCCTTGAAGGTCCTGACTGATCTCATTCTGTCCCAACTATTTTCAATAAGTACCTGCATAAGACTCTCAACGTCACTCACTCTATACACAACTACCCTCCTAGGTCACTTAGTCATTCTAGACCATCTACAACCTAGCTCTGATACCAACTGTCGTTCCCCAACCCGTGGTCCTACTTGGCCCCACGTTCAGGACACGCATGGAAGACGTCATAAAACACTTTTAGAATTTTTTTTCGAAATATACTTTCATAAAGTTTAACAAAATCCACACTCGAAGTTCAAAAACTTCCATTTAACTTTCAAACAACTTTCACAAACGAAAGTACTTAGCCCGAAGGCTTACAAACTCTTATACAAATGTACAATTACCACTCTTTAACAAAATAGGTGATACACGGATAAAGTCTCGGTTACACTACCCAAAGGTTATACATTTATATAATGTAGCCTTTACAAACACTTGTCCCAAAACTCTTACCAAAACCACCACGACGTCCTCCCTTGTGTAAGTGACCTATCCCCTGGGCTCTCCTTTATCTAAGGAAAACAACATTGAAAGGAATGGGGTAAGAATAAATTTCAGTAAGCTACTAAAATGCAACTACGTTACATGCTGAAATGATACTCATAATTGAACAATGTCAATAAACATTCATTTAGCACATAACATGAGAGGCAAAGCCAACTCATCATACCACACATAAGGCGGAAATAAACACTCATACGTGGATACTGAGCCAAGGTTCTCGAATCAAACATATAACCATCTGAGAGGTATCAATTGAGCAGCACCAAAGGGCTGAAGCCGGTTCCGGAACCAAACAATAACAACAACAACAACAACAACAACAACAACAACAACAACAACAACAACAACAACGGGGGGAAAATGACACAAAGTCATAACCCAAACGGTGACTAGACTCACACAAAGGAGAGCTAGCCCAAACCCAATCCGTGGCCAAGGAAGGGGGTTAAAAATGGGAAACCAATGGTAGAAGCCTTACAATGAACTTGGCTCGTGTGCCATTATAATCCCTACCACTGCCCGACACCACAACAAGTACCAGCTGGACTTTAAACACGAGCATAGTAGTAAATACTTGCTTAAAAAACAACCGGGGCATGATTCCAAAGTAAGGAACCACACAAAACTCATCATAAAGATGTAAACACGTTACTCATAAAAGAGTTCACAACATTGACATTAAGTCACAACACAATCCTTTATCAATGACATTAAGTCAAACAACACAATCCTTTATCAATGACATTAAGTCAAAACCCAATATTTTATTAATGACATTAAGTCACATCACAAGCTTGCACCCATTCACAATTAATCCAAAACACATCAAAAGATGTTTCACAATTCTCTAATAGTACTTAGTCACATTCCATAACACAATTGTTCACAAAAGAACCATTTTCAATACACTAAGATGTTCCACAACAACCATCTAGGTACTCTAGGATATCACCTAAGACATAGACCAAGCTTGAACTCTAAATCACTTGGAATTAACAAACTTTTTGTTCAACAGGGGCCTGGGCGGTCGCCCAACCTAGCCTGGGCGGTCGCCTAGAATACAAAACTTGGAACCCAAACCCTACCATCTTAGGCGGTCGCCTAGGACCTCTCTGGGCGGTCGCCCACAAGCCTAGACTCAGAATTTCCAATTTCTCCTGCAAGTCAATTTCATCCGTCCCAAGAGTAGGAGTATACTTTCACTAGCATTTTAACAATACTAACAATACCCAGGAGTACTAAACAAGTTCAAAACCAACTATTTCAAGTTTACTCTTCCTTTCCTACACAGTATGTTTATACTCCATTTGTCCCAAAATTACATGTATCACAAAATTCACCCAAACCATAAAATTAACAATTACAAGTATCAAGTATAACATATATGACCATTTTAACATCTAAAGGGGAATTAGTAACTTACATATTTTCGGAAAAGTATCGAGAAAATAATATTTGTTCGGGTAGAAATGACCTATTCAACGCTCTGATCATTTTTATATAATTAGTTTTTAAAACGGACTAGTAAATAAAATGATAAAAATTATCAAAGTTAAGAACCCTAACCTTCTTCGTTGACACAGTGAGAGAAACTTGGAGAAGCACTCTGTGTGTGTGTGTGTGTGTGTGTTGTGATCGCAGAGAGGGAGAGATGGGAGGGATAAGAAAGAATTGATATTTTCCATTTTTCACTTAAGCCCTCCTAATTTCATTTTAAACAACTAAACCCCTCTACTTTAAATTCCACTAAGGACCTTATAGTTTCAACTTAATCAATTAACTCTTTTAACTATTATTACTACTAACTAAGTAAATAACACAATTAATCAAACAATATGTGCAAGTCATAAAATATGATGCAACACATAAAATGCACACATAAATTCAAATTAAGATCCCCAAAAATATAAAATAAATAGGGACGGGTTTTGGGGTCGTTACATCATCCTTGTTTTGGGCCTCTTTATTAAGAGTGGAGACTTGATCTTGGAGCACTTGGACCATAGCTGAAAGTTGTTCGAGAGACATGGTGTTGCTGCTGCCGGTCATGGTTGTTGTCGGTGCTTTTGGAGTAATCTCTTCACGAACTAACCGATTTGATGAATACCGGTAGACACGGTAAGTACCAATTGAACCTATATTGAAGAAGAGGCCCTTGTCAGTCTTGAGTAACACTTTCAGTCCATGAAGAGGTTTAGAACACACAGTGGGCACACGACTCAAACCATAAGGCTAATGAGAGGCTTAAGGTCACCCCCGGCATGTAGCCATGAACTACGCCACGGGTTGAGGTTTACCTCTTCGAAAGAGTCAAGGTCGGGTGGAGCTTGAAACTTCTTAGGACGGGCCCCAATGGGTTTGGGGGTTATAAACTTGTGCGACTCGATAGTGAACAATTTATAGGAATTTGTACACGTAGTGTGAGGTCCAACATGTGACAAAACATTTTTTTTTATATTTTTTATGAAAGAAAAACAAATAAGCACGTAATTACAACTCTCGAATCACCTGTGTGACCGATAAAAGACACAAAACAAATCAGTTTAAGAGGTCCAAATCAGTCCTGATGCAGGCAACTGTGCCCACACCCCATCATTCTGCTCTGTTCTGGGAACCTGTTCCTGTTTTGGAAAACTGCCCAGAAGCGTGCGCCTTTGGCTCGTGTTGTGGGAAGCGCGCGCATGGCGTAGTGTCTATGGGAGGCGCCCACTTCTGGGCAAACCTGTCAGACTATCAGACTTTGGACTCAGGGGATTGCCCTGATCCTGAATATGCATTGTAACCCCTGCAGAAATGATTAGTGTAGAAAAAAAACAAAAATAGGAAGAACATATGGGAGGTGGGCAATTCTGGTTATTGATGTGGGACGCGCGCGCCTTAGGCCAAGAAGGCCAGAGGCGCACGCTTCCCCCATCAGGAACAGAATGCCCAAAAAAATGTAGACTTTGATCAGAAACGCAAGTTTAACCTTCAAACATCCCCAGCGGTGTCGCCACTGTAGATACCCCGGGAGGGCACGGCTTGGCTAGATCACGGGAGTTATTCCTAGGGTGTCTATTTGTGTTTTAGAGTAGCCACCTATATTTTAGAGGAACATAAGAAAAACCTAATGTATAGCCTAAGTTTGATTATGAAAACAAAGATTCTTGTTTGGAGATTCGGAGGTTAGGTTACGAGATGTGAAGTAATTAAACACCCACCTCGCCCAACTAATGTTGGTCTTGATTGATCAAAGTCTACATAAATAAAATGATGTTCTTCCTATTTTCGACTATAATAAAAGGGGGTTTAAAAGGGGTGTTTGAAATGTAGGGAGATAACTCCTTGACTAGCTTCAGTGAAGTGAAGTAGTCTCCGGTGTCATGTCCCAAAATGTTTGGGTGATTGCATGTTAATTAAAGTAAAAGAGAGAAGAGATGAAGTAGAGAAGAAAAGGAAGAAAATGAACTTTTTACCTATGCTTCGAAGAACTTCAAACACTTCTTTGAGAAATACTTTGGAAAACACCTTGGGAATGATTTCGGTATAGTTTTCGTAGAGAGAATTTTCGGTCCTTGAAAATGGTGGAAAAGGGATGTTTTTATAGGTAAAAAATGTATGTTTTTTGGTGCCAAAACTCAGTCATCAAGAAGTCTTTCCCAGGCAAAATCATGTAAGATGAGCAAGGGAGAGATTCTTAGACAGAAATCTGTAACTGACACCCAGAGGCGCGCGCTTCCTACCTTGGGGGCGGAAGGCGCGCGCGTCTGGCTCCTATGGTCAGAGGCGCGTGACTCAGAGATGGCTTTTTCGACAAAATGGACTAGAAAGTCAGCCTTGTTATTCAGTTTAGTCCTTGAACTTAATGAAGTCAGTCAGGAACTTAACAGAAGTAACATAAACTCACGAGAAACATGTAAAAGAGGGAGAAACACACAATCAAATGTGCAATCGGGGTGAGCGGTCCAAGGCGGGGTGTCTACAGATACCACTGTTGGGTTTCGTAGTAACATGCGTAGCGGAATATAGCATTTAAAATTTTATGAAACCCAAAGCCTATAGATCCATTCATATGATTATGACAAATACATCTACAATGAATACAAGAATACTAAACCTTGATGCGTTTATTCTTTTCTTGATCTTGAGTCTTGGGTTCTTCGCGCTACTCCGAATCACGAACGCATGACCACGAACAGAAAGATGATAAAGAAATCACCCTCTATGGATATCCACACGCGAACGAATATTAAGAACTCTTTCTTAATCTTGACTGCTAGATAAAAAAGGAACTATATGATTTTTATGAATTATTGATCTTGATTCTCAATCTTAATCAATAATAATGTTTCTCCAAACAAGTGAATCAATCATATACAATGCCTGGTGAAGAGGTATTTATTTAGGTCTAAGTCCTTAACCCTTAATGACTTAGGAAACCCAAATCACATCACAATTTACACTGCAATTAATTCTGGCCGACAGCACTGGTACGGTCGTGCCTTAAAACTGGCACGGTCGTGCCAATGGGTGCGAACCTGCCTTCCCAGCCGCCAATATTGGCACGGTCGTGCCGATCGTGTCGCCAGAACCTTGCCTTTGGCTATTTATGGCACGGTCGTGCCCTATAAGGTGCACGGCCGTGCCAGACCAAAATCTGCCATTTTTCCTTTTTAACAATCCGTTCTATTGTGTGTGACCCCATAGGATTATATCAAGTTGGCAATGAGCCCAAACACACTTTGTCTCATAAATCATGAGCGGACCCTAGCAGGCCATCATGATTACCCAAATGATATAACTTGTCAACGCGTTAATCCATTATAGAACATATCATAATCTTTTTGTCCACGATGTCATTGAACGTAAGCCATGGTCAATGGTCAACTGACAATGTTCAATACTTTCTCGATTCCGAATACATTGATAATACAAATCATATTTGAGCACGGCCATGCATTTCATCAATACTATTCATCGAGTGGCCAAAGATTGACATCTCTCTTGACGAGGGACAAATTCCATCTTGACTTATTACTCTTCCCAACATGAATCCGATTATGCCAATCACATTCTTTATAGCTACCCGTTTAAGGGTAACATTTGAATATGTCAAATGTAATGTTCATCATGTGGAAGACTGTAATAATATCAGGTCTAAGGATTCAATGATATAACTATATGAGACTTAATTATGACATTGTGACCATGACATAAATCTCATACGGGTCAGTCCAGTATTCGTTCTCTAACAAATACCCATAAGTTTAATTGTATCCCATACACCATAATCATCATATGATTATCTATTAAACTTATACTAACAATTAATCATAATTATCAGGGACGGGGATTATTATAACAAACATGCAAAGGATATAATAATCAACATTCAATATCTTTATTAAAACTTAATCAATAGATAACATTAATCGTTCACATAACATGCCTAGAGCATACAACACCAACAACTTTTACAAGATTACAACGAATCAAAACTCAAATCAAAATCTATACTATGAAGAGCAAATCCTAGACTAAACCGGTGTTTCTCAAAAAGTAAGATCTATATGATCAAAGGTTCAAGAGGTGTGTGTGTGTCAGAAATCCTGGGCTCTATGAATCTATGAGATGAAGAGCACAAAGAATTCTGGCTATTACAAGGCTTAGGATCTGGGCAGGAGTTTTAAGGTATGAAGGTTTGAAGGTTGTTCTTGTGAATCTGGGATTTAAGCAGCAATCTTCAGAACTTCAAATTTTCTCTTAGAAAGCAAAAGGTCAAGCAATTTGGAAATGAAGAAGAGTAGGCTATTTATAGCTAAGAGCAAGGTTCTAAAAAACGCTAGGCGGTCGCTAGGCGCCGCAGGGGTGCCTAGGGCCTAGGCGGGATCTAGGCGGGGCCGAGAATTCAAAAATAACTATAATATCCTAGACGAGACCTAGGCGTTTCATGAACGCCTAGCGCCTAGGCGGGGCCTAGGCGGGGCCTAGGCGGTCTAGACGGGGGTCTTTTAGAACACTCTGAGAGCTTAAAGCTAGCCGTTGGAGCTCTGAGCAAGGACAATGATCTGGCACTATATGATTGGTGCGCAGATGTCCTTTATAGCCGTTGAAGACAGAGCATGAAGACAAAATTCAAATCTTCTTCTAGAATGTTAACAACTGTCTTCATTTAAAATCTTTCATCTAAGCGCATGTCCATCGTTTGATTTGCTGAGTGTACTGGTTTTGTCATTTTTGCACACCTCAGCACTATTGGCTTTTGATAAGCGTACATCATCTTCACGCTTTCCAAGTTAAAAAAATTGAATATTAAAGGCTTAGCAGGATTGAGTGCTGCGCAGAGATGTCCTGCGCAGTGAACAATGTCCTGCTTGTGAAATTTTCAGTTCTTTTTCGGTCTAAGCCCTATATTCTAAGCCTATATAGAAAAATGAACTTAGCTAAAAACTGAAGTTATTAAACTTCTTACATAGGGTCCTAAAGTCCATAAAATAACAATAGGTGATGGTATCAATCAATTCTAACATATTTAGGAGGAATAAGAAATAAGCATACCCAATAAAGACATTAGGTGTTGTTAGTCGATCAAGATAACTGGGATGGCGTTATCACGATATACGACAGCGGAAGAAATCAACTTGGGGTCAAATGATCTTGGATAACATTATAAAGATTTTGCAGTTTTGAGATGCTACTAACATGGCAAATGGAGAGGTTTATCAACAGTGAGACACCCGAGCGTAGTATGGAAATGTGAAAATGATCTTTAAGAACATTATAAAGACTTTGCAGTTCTTGAGATGGTCTAAAGCTACATCCCTCGAGGAAAAGGATGCATCATAATTCGTCTAGGGAAATTTCTTGATGTGTTAGCCTAGCTAGTGTAAGACATGAAATGAATGGAGGAAGAAGTGCCATACACAAACTCAAAGTTAACCCTGAGTTCAAACTTGTGCAATAAAGAACAATGATCTTTGGCGGTTAAAAAAGAGGTAGAGATTATTGAAGAAGTTAACAAACTACTACTTGTAGGGATCATTCAAGAAGTTTATTAGCCGACATGGTTGGCTAATAGATGGTGATGGTAAAAAAAAAATCCGATGGTAAATAGATAATGTGCATTTATTTCACCGACCTCAATAAAGCATGTACCATAGATCGCTATCCACTTTTGCATATTGATAAGCTTGTTGACTCGATTTAAGGTCAATGAACATTGAGTTTCATGGATACATTGGGGATACCACCACGCTAAAATTGTTGCACTAGATAGCAAGCTTACGGATTTTCGAGCATCACTACTTAATTGTGATCCCCAAATTAATAAACTCTTAATTTAAACCCCAATTATCGATATGAATTCTTAATTAAATATACCTCTTAAGTTTGAAATTGAGTTTGAGTTGGGAGTATTTTTTTCAATCATAACAAGAAAAATGGGCAATAAATAAATAATGGTGGATGGTTGGTGAACATTCAAAAAGGGTGTACAATGAACAATTTGGGGTACTTATACTAAGGGTACTTGTGTCCTTTACACAAGCATCATTGTCTAATTTTAATAATGAACTTTATAAGGGGGTAGTAGTTCAAATTCAAAATATTAAAATACCATAGGGAAAAGATTTCAACAACCACTCAAGGTCATAAAAGTCAAAAGTTCAACGGAGAGAGAAGGGTAAGGGGGTAGATTAGGTCAAATTGCAAATAAATAGGTATCTTATTGCACATAGAAGACTTGCCCTATCTCACCCCTCAAGCTTCGGTTGATGCGCCTCTCTTCAACCCTTCTTTCTCAATCTCTTGCTATCTTCCCCCCTCGCTCTCTCACCCCCTTGAGGAATTGTGGAATTTGCAGCAAAAGATTTGACCTTCAAAAACCCTCCAAATTCCCCTACTAAGAGGTATCCCTTTTTTACAAGATCCCCTTTGTTATTTCTGCTTTCTTTCTGGTTTGTTTGTCACTTTCTTTTTCTTTCTGTTGGAGCGAAAAAAAAAAACACCCATAATTTGTTCTCAGTTCTTGAATTATGATCAGCGATCTGAACTCAATTTTAGCTAGATTCGAGTGTCAGTACCAACTTTTGGGGGTTTCTTTTTCGAACCCTTTTGATATGGGGTTTATTATACGGCTTTCTAGGTTATCTCTCGCTTGCTGACTTTGCATGCCCTTTTCGATTTCTGTTGTGGGTTTTGGATTTTATGTATAGTTGTGCCTTAAAGATTCAAGTTTTTGTTTTAATTTTATTGATTAGCTCTTTAACGGTTGTTCAGTTTCGTTTTTATTGTTATTAGTTTCTAGGGCTTTAATTTTGATTTTATGGTTTGATTTTGAGGGTATATGGTGTATCTGGGTTTACTTGTTAGATTTATGATTTGATTATGATGGCCTTAATCTTAATCTCTCCAGTTGTTGATTTGTGAATGTAGGTTGAATTTGCCTTGCTGCAGTTAAAACTGGTTTCAGATTTGGCGTCTTTTTATTGTGAGTCAATAATGGGCACGGATTTGACTGTTGTTCCGAAAAAGATGATTGCTATATGCCAGTATGGAGGTGATTTTGAGACGAACGATGATGGGTCGATGTGGTATAATGATGGTGAGGCCTATGCTGTGGATCTTGATGAACAGATGCAGTTGGCTGGATTTAAGCAAGAAATAGCTGAGGCAATTGATTCCACTGTTGATGGAATGTTAATCAAGTACTTTTTACCCGGAAATAGAAAGAATCTCATCACTGTGTCTAAAGAGAAGGACTTTCAGCGTATGGTCAACTACTACAGGGATGCTGACCAACTAGAGGTATTCGTCATGAAAGAAGTAGCTGGGGCTAAGAATGCAAAGAAGAAGCCGGTCCGCAGGTACTTCCAGATTATGACTCTGGCAACTTTTATATAATTGATAGGACTTTTCTTTTGTATGAAATTATTTTGTCGGTGTGTACTGTGTTTGATTGATTGTTGATGCGGTTAGTTAGTCCCTCTGTTTTTCATTGTTAGTTTGAATGAAATTTGAGCAGTAATTTAGGTTACTTTTAATTATCCTAATGAAAATTTAAAACGTGTTACTGATACACTATTATAAATATTATCAATAACATGTTTTTGATTTTCATTAGGATAACTACAAGTAACCAAAATTATCGCTCAAAGTTCATTCAAACCAACAATGAAAAAAGAGGGCTGACTTTCCTGGACGGATGGAGTATAACTCTGTAGCAACTGATACATTCGGAAGAACTTTTCTTTCCTTTTCTGAAAGTAGTTGTCACGTGTAAGATGTCTGCTTTTGGGACTAAGGCGTTGTTGTGTCGATTTGTGCTGTTAAAAATGGTTTGATAAACTGTTTATGCGGTGAGGTAACATTTTTCAAGAGCTGTAGTAGTAAGTTTTACAAATTTACTCAGGATTATAGGAAGTCATAAGATAAAGTGCTTAAATAGCTGTCTCGATTGTTAAATTAGTGATGCACTGAAATATAAAATTGTTTATATGAGTGGGTTGTAATGATCGATTTTTGTGTGTGCATTTCTCATTTTAGGCCTGCGAAGAGGGCAGCCGAGTCAGATGCAGTAATCGTCACCCCTGCCCCTACTCAAACGGTTCCACCTGCCCCGGTGAATGCAATGCCGATTAATGAAGCTATTGCTATGGAAACAACCAATGAAATGCCACCAATGCCTGTTTCAAGTCTTATGATGGATCCTGACCAACGTATAGCTGCAAAGCAGTGGGAGAATCTTATAACAGGCGTGGGTCAAAGGTTCCATACTTTGACCGAGTTCCGAGAGGATCTTCGAAAATACTCAATTGCTCATGGGTTTAACTACAAGTATAAAAAGAACGAAAATCAGAGGGTAACTGTTACATGCAAGGTAGAAGGCTGTCCGTGGCGGATTCATGCTTCAAGGCTCTCAACGACCCAATTAATCTGCATAAAGACAATGAAACCAAACCATACTTGTCAAGGGGTTACTGTGAAACCTGCATTTCGAGCTACAAGGAGTTGGATAGGAAATCTTATTAAAGAGAAGGTAAAGGATTCTCCTAAGATTAGGCCGAAGGATATTGCTAATGAGGTCAAACGTGATTATGGGATTGAATTAAATTATTCACAAGCAAGACGTGCCAAAGAATATGCGAGGGAGCAGCTTTTGGGCTCTTATAAGGATGCTTATAGTGAGTTACCTACTTTCTGTGAGAAAATAATGGAGACCAATCCGGGTAGTCTTGCTACTTTTAACACAAAGGAGGACTCGAGTTTTCATAGTCTTTTTGTGTCATTTAGTGCTTCAATACTTGGTTTTCAGCAAGGATGCCGTCCCCTTCTTTTTCTTGATAGTACTCCTCTGAACTCGAGATACCAAGGGATGTTACTTGCTGCAACAGCAGCAGATGGGAATGACGGTGCTTTTCCTGTGGCTTTTGCGGTGGTAGATGAGGAGACGGATGAGAATTGGCGATGGTTTTTAATAGAACTTAAACGTGCCGTCTCAACATCAAGGCATATGACTTTTGTTGCAGATTTTCAAAAAGGGTTGAAAGATTCGATATATGAAATATTTGGTGGGGAGTGTTACCATGCTTATTGTCTTGGTTATCTCGCTGAGAAACTCAATAAAGATTTGAAAGGACATTTTTCACATGATGCTAGGAGACTCATGGTTGAAGATCTTTATGCAGCTGCCCATGCACCTACACGGGAAGTTTTTAATAAATGTACTGAAGACATTAAAGCTATCTCGCCGGAAGCTTTTAATTGGGTGATAAATAGTGAGCCGGAGCATTGGGCAAATGCTTTCTTTGGAGGGGCAAGGTATAATCATATGACATCCAATTTTGGGTATCTATTTTACAGTTGGGTCTCGGATGCAAATGAATTGCCTATAACCCAAATGATTGATGATTTACGAGGTAAGCTGATGCAATTAATTTACGACCGTCGGATTGATTCAAGTCGTTGGGTAACTCGGCTGACACCAACTATGGAGGAAAAGCTAAAGAATGAGGCTGCAAAGGCACGATCAGTTCAAGTCGGACGATCGTACGGTAGCAAATTTGAGGTACAAAGTTCGACTATTGATATAGTTGATATTGACAACTGGGATTGTAGCTGTAAGGGATGGCTGCTGACTGGACTGCCTTGCTGTCATGCTATTGCTGTTTTGGAATATCTTGGTCGGAGTCCTTATGATTACTGCTCGAGATATTTCACGGTTGAAAGTTATAACTTAACATATCAAGAGTCGATTAATCCAGTTCCAAATGTAGAGAGGCTATTGGAGAGTGAAATGGATGAGGTTTCTATCATTGTTACTCCTCCTCCTACTTTTCGTACAGCTGGCAGAACAAAGGTTAGAAAGGTGGGACCAGGAAGGGTGGGACCAGCAGATTTTCTTAAGCGCCAGCTCCAATGTGGCAAGTGTAAAGGCCTTGGACATAATAAGAGATCGTGCAAGTAAGTGCTCCGTTTTTCTCTTTTATAAACCTTTTTCTTTATTCCTAGACCCTAGTTGGTAAATAGATCTGCATACTAAGTTGATACATGTATTACTTCCTCCGTCCCATAATAAATGTCGTTGTTGACTTGTCCACCTTTTTAAAAATTGTGCTTTATATATTACTACCTCTGTCCCTAAATGAGTGTCCAAATTTCATTTTAAGGGACACCTGAAATGTCAACTTTTTGTACACTTTGGTGGCAAAGATTCCTATATAATCTTGTAATCTCCTTTCCAAACATTTAGTTTTACACGTACAAAGAGACTGGTGAATTTTTTTTTTTTTAAAAAACATTTAGGGACAAAGTTATGCTAAAAAAAGACACTCATTTTGGGACAAAAGATTTCTTCAAAATGGACACCCATTTAGGGACAGAGGGAGTAGTACATTACATGTACAATGGTAATATTGCACCAAGAGTCTTTCCTAATTTAGAAATGTGACATTTATTTTGGGATGAACTAAAAAAGGCAAATATGCCATTTGTTATACGTGAGTCTATCTTTTTTGCTTACAAAGCACTTCAATGTTAATGCCTTTGCACTCAACTTTTCTATGCTTTGATCTATACTTTGTTGCGGTATACTCCCTCCGTTTCATGTGAATTGAGACCAAAATTTTTGGAACACAAACCAAGGAAAAGTAAGAGAGAGAAATAGGGGGAGGAGTTGTTTGTGAGTGTGAAAAATTAAATAGGAGGGAGAATGAGTGGGAGGAATAGTAAGTTGATTGGTGTATGTGAGTGTAAAAGATTTATTAGACGTTCGCACTGTAGGTTATGTTTCACGTGCAGTGTGGGGTATGTTAACTCCGTGTCTTCTGAACATTATGTTTTTTCGTTTTATTTATTGCTGATACAGTATAAAGAGTCGGGCGTTATATATTGGGGAGTCCCAATTAAAGGGTTTTATTGGGAAAAAATATACGACCTTCATATTTATACTTGTCACAACAAACATGAAAATTCTTTATAGTGAGCATTTACAGAAATTGATTAATCCTGAAAAATGCTTAAAATATTTTGTTAAACAGAAGAGTCATCATCAATTAAGATAATGTGGCTTGCCACTTCATCGATCATGCTGACGTGGCATGATTGGTCACCAACCAAAACTTAATTATGACGGGCATGCCATATAAGCTCAAATGGGGATTGGAATGCCATGTCAGCTGTTTTTTTAAAAAATCTTAACTATGTTATGTTTGGTATCAAATTAAAAGATACTCCCTCCGTCCCAAAATGATTTTCCTACTTTTTTCGCTGTTATTGTGAAGAAACTTTGAGTAATAGTTTTAGGTTGATTTAATTGTCCCAATGAAAATGTTAAACTTGTTATTGATAGTATTGTTGATGGTGTAACAGTAACAAGTTTTAGATTTTCATTCGCATAATTAAATCAACTTAAAATTATTGCTCAAAGTTCCTTCGTAATAACGGCAAAAAAAGTATGAACATCATTTTGGGACGGAGGTAGTATAATATAATAGTACAAAGTTTATTTTTTTAATTATTTAAATAAAGTTTAATGGTAAATATATGGTTGGCTGAAAGTATGATGGATGAAAAAGAAATTAGATCTTTTTTGACTTTTCAAAGCTTCACTTATCGTAGTAGTTAGAACTACTGGCCAACCCGTTAGTCTGATAACAGAAACTGGTTTGCTACATTGGCCTTTTTTGTATGGCACACTTTCCTGGATCATAGAAGAGTTTGAGTTTGACTACAATTCGAAGTGATAAGATGATTTAATTTTTTTCATGGGTTGATTTTCTCTTTGCTACATGATTAAATATTTATTGACTTGGATATCTTATAATCACTTTTTTCATAGACTTTGTCAATGTCACCAATTCTTTTAAAAAAAATCTGTCACTTGCGAGTTGCGTCTTGAGAGTAGAAAAAAGATGACACGGTTCCCAAATTGGAAAAGTCGTAACCAAACTGTTCTTTTACCTTCTGAGAACAACTAATTTGTCCCTGGGCAAAGACGATTAGGTTTATGTTACCTTTTTGGACTGCTGGCTATACAACACCAAATATAGGCCAAAATGGGATTTGGTGGATACTTTGGGGGGGATAAACGTAATATGGCCCCAAATATACTATACGATACATCAATAAATGAAATCTGGTGCAGCTAATGTTTTTTTCCCAAAAAAAAATAAAATAAAAAAAATACTGATATTTGGTCTCTTGTTCAGAAATAGAAAAGTAAAATGTAGTAAAAGAAATAATATTCAGATTGCACAATTTAAGTGTTGTCTGTGGTTCTAAAATACTCCATATTACATTTGTTGCCTGCCTCTCTTTGATTAAAAAGAATATACTCCTATATAGAAAAGTGTACCTTCTGTGGTTCCATAAGCAAAGTGATAAGCATTCTCTCTCTCTCTCTCTCTCTCTCTCTCTTCTCTCAGTATATAATATATCATGGTAATACATACTAATATATTGGACTTTATTTTCAGAGAGGTGAGCGTGGAGTAAAGGGTATCATTTGTGTGTCAAAGATAACGGGATTGGTGACTTGACGGCCTCAAAAGAAATATGGTTGGACGGATTTTGTTTCAAGGGTTGTAGGTAATGCTCTTTTTCTCATCTTACTCTCGTTTGTGGTAAAGTAAGGAAACCTTTTGCTCTTCTGATTGAAGCTTTGATGTCAGAAACTTGTAGTACTTGTTTGCGAAATTGTCGTAGTCATTTAATCTTATTAGCATGTGCGTAAATGTAAATGAGGATGATGATTTAGTTTTAGTTAGTGATTTGAGTTAGCCAGTAATTCCAGCTTTTAGGTTTTTGTCTTATAATTTTTGTGTGTTTCCTGTCCCCACCCCCCCCCCCCCCTTTTTTTTTTTTTCCTTCGATTAAGTTTGGGATTTTGAATCAATGTTGCTCAGTTCCTGACTTTCGTATCCCGGATTGGACTTTCTCATTTAACGAGGCAATCCGAGGGTTGGGATTGATTCGACAGTTAACAACGCAATCCAGGGGTTGAGATTTGATTGTGCCAAAATGCCTCAACTCTTTGATTGACCTTTTAAGTTTTGGATGGCGTTAGACCATTAGCTCTTTGGCACGCCCTCTTATCTCAAAGCTGAGGTTTCATACTTGTATGTTTATGAACAACAGTTGTGTTTTTTTTTTTTTTGTGATTAAAGGAAATTTTGTAAATAAGTGAAATTTCGTTCTTAAATAAGTGGTATACCGGAATGGGGGACGGCAGAGAAACTAGGAAATGGACGGGGAGAAGTGGGGTCTGGCGGCTGGGGAGGGAGGAGAAATGGTGGGTAGGTGACTCTGCCGATGATAATGGAGATTGGAGAGAGTGGGAGATATTAGATTTGGGTATTTTTTTTCATTAACCTTTCTTTTTAAATTGTTTGTATTATAAAATAACCAAAAAGTGCGTAGTTAAAGTAATTGAGTTTATTGCCATTTTAACCTGCGTAATATTGCAAGATTGATGCTTTGCCCTCGTAATCACGAAACTCACACTATGACCTGCGTACTATGGTTTTAATAAAAAATTGCCCAGTGATAACGGTTAGCCGTCAGTAATCTAACGGGCTTGTCAATGTATGTTAAAAATTTGACAGATTGACAATAAAAAAAATTCAAATACGACCCTGATAATGATATTAATGTCGTAAAGGTCCAAAAAATATTGTATATACATATTTCTCTATATATATCTGTTATTAAGAGAGAATAAAATAGAAAAAGTAAATAAATTGTCATAACGGAAAAATATAGATTTATACCCCTGTACTTAGGTCAAGGATGCGGATATGCCCCTATACAAGTTAATTGCCATCATTGCCCTTGTACTCAAGAAAAATGAGGGTAAATTCAGCCATCATTAACTTTTCGTCAAAAAATTGACTGAAATGCTGACTAAGTTGCTGAATTGGAAAAATCTTTAACCTACGTGGAGAAAAATGGCCAAATGGGATTTTAGAATTGTGACAAATATAAAGAATTACTCTTTCATCGCAAAAGCAACGTCGTTTTTGAGGATTTTTAAAAAAAAAACTCTAAAATTTAATTAACCATTTTTTCTCCCACCTCACAAGTCTCTGCATACACACCCCGACCTAATTCCTCCATGCCCTGCCGCCTCCCCCTTCCACTTCACACCCAGCCATCCTCCTCCTTCATCAAAATCGTTCTTTATTTCCCACTACCTTCTTCACCCTCCCTCAAACGCACGCATCGCGAGACCCTCCCCTCTTTTCCGCCAGCCACAAGCCCACAATCAGCCGACCAATTCTTTCAATTTGCCTCCATTTTTCCCTCCCGATTTCACATCTAAATTCAAATAATTGAACTACAGTTGGGTTCAATCTCGTTCAGATCTGCAACAAAATGGACGACTTTGGTATGTTTGCGAGATACTATGAGTATAGAGCCTCAGGCAAGGCTGCTCCGATGAAATCCACTTCGGGATCCGAATTTGGAACTTGATATTTTTTCAGATATGTGTTGGCTTGTAATCTATCTTAATATGTCATTTTGTTCAATTTTTGTGTTGTAATTTTCTGTGGTGGTGTTGATTTAAGTGGTGAATGTGGATGATGGTGGGTGACAGTGGTGTTGGTGTAGGAGATGATAGAGGATGAGGATGAGAATGACTAAAGAAGATTTGAGATTTTTTTAACAGACTTGCTAACTAAAGAGGTTAAGAAACTGATATTTCATCAATTCTGTAACAGACTTGTTAACTATTTAACGAACATTGACATTATCTATCAAAACGACGTAGTTTTGAGCCCATCTTATTCATCAAATTCCACTTGGGCGATTTCTTTTCCACATAGTCAATTTTGCATGCCAACTAGGATTCCTAGTCACCAATTCCGTTAAGATTTGGACGGAAAGATGACGGTGTCCTAATATCTACTCATTTTTCTGAAGTACGGGGGCTAATATGGCAATTAACTTGTATAAGGGCATATCTGTATCTTTGACCTAAGTACAGGGGCATATTTCTATATTTTCCCTTGTCATAACTAATGATATTTATGTTGTAATGGTCCAAAATTTATTTATATTTATATTTATATTTCTTTTATTTGATTTTTTAAATATTAATACACACAAAATACACACACTCCACTACCTCCTCTCTCTCTCTCTCTACCATACCAGCTCCGACCACCTCTCCCCTGCTGTACGCCGGCGACCATCTCCCCTACCTCCAGCGGTCGTCTCCCTCTACTCCAGCGACCGTCGCCCACCACATCTCTCTCTACCCTACCCTCCTCTCTATCCTTCCCCACGGTGTCAGAGTAGTTGTTGGCCACCAGATCTGGGTGTTCCGACTGAATCTTGAGTGGGCGGAGGTGGCAATTTGGGAGTTTTTGGCCGGAGATGGCACGGCGATCGGCGGTGATGGCGGAGAGCGATGACAATAGACTCAGATCAAAAGGCACTAGATTCACCAACGTTTAAGGACCAGCGGCGAGGGAGTATGGTCGGCGATGTAGAATATCAGGAGAAGAGGACCGACGATTAGCGGCAGTGAATCAGAGAAAGAGATGAGGGTTTGCCGGCGTACTACGTTGATGGCGTGGCTGGAGATTGAGGGAGGCAACGACTTGTAGAGAGAAACGGGAATGGAGGGTGCGGTGCATAGAGAAGAGTAATTGGGGTAGGGTTTTCAAACATTGATCTGGATTTTTTTGTGTGTTGAACACAAATCTCAAATTTGTGGTGGTTGTGATGTTGAATTTTTTTTGTTACACTTTGCATAAAGGGAGATAGAGAATGTGGTGGCTGGTGCGTCGAATTAAGATCTGGTGGTGGTGGTCGGCGGCGGCGGAGACTGCGGCGGTTGGCGGTGGTCGGCAGTGGTAAATGGTTGTGGCAGTGGTGCTTATGTAATAGTGGTGAACATATTTGGGTATTTGTTTTGAATTAAGATTTAAAAGTTAACTACAACAATTTGTAATTGTTATTAATAATTAAAAGTAAATAAATGTTCATTGCTAATGATATTAATGTTGTAAATGTCCAAAATTATTTATATTTATATTTCATTCATTTTTAATTTTTTTTATATTAATAAATTGGTATATTCTATCTGTTCCAAAACAATTTTTGATCCATATAGTCCCTCATCACTTTAAATTGGAGCAATTATTGATTGAATCTGTTTGTTCTTCACCCATTTTTTTATTCATAAATTGGTATTCTCTTTTAATAAAAATATATAGAAAAATATTAATATAAAATATATCTGGACCTTTGCAACATTAATATCATTGTCAGGGGGTCACATTTGAATTTTCTTATTATAAATCTGTTAATTTTTTTTAAACATATATTGACATCCCGTTAGGTTTCTAACGATTCAGCGTTATCCCTGGTCACTTTTTTATTAAAACCATAGTACGCAGGTCATATTGTGAGTTTCGTGAGTACGAGGGAAATTCGTCAATCTGGCAATAGTACGCGTGTTGGAATGACAATAAACTCTAAAGTAATTTATTTTCTTTTTATGACCAACTCGCGCTTATAAAGTTATGTTTACGATACACGAGGGGTTCTACTATTTGCACAATTTTTCAATTAAAATATTGTGCAAATAACCTAAAAGTACTCAACAATTACTACCTAGTTATGAAAAGGGGTTGGTCTCTCGAAAAATGCGTTTTACCAAGTAATTAGGAAAAACGTGTTTTGCGAAAACGGCGCGATTTGTTGGAAAAAAACTTCAAATGACAATTTGAAGGCCTAAACGACGTTTTTTGGCGATTTTAAACACGGAATCAGGGGTCAAAGCCCAATGACTTCTGTTTCTCTTCAAATTTCTTTTCAAAAAAACTCATCTGAATATCGCTTTCAAATGTTCTGGCTATCCAATTCAATGGTTCTGGCTATCAGTCTTCAAATGTTCTTTTCAACTTTAAAGGTTCTTTCAAAATGCTCCATGGCTATCAAAAACATTAGAACTGACACTAAAAAATACACTCTCACTTGCACTAAAAAAAAATTAAAAAAATCATATATATTTTTTTTTAATTATTTTTTTCTATACAGAACCTCTATTATTTTTATACAGAACCTCTTAACTTGATACTCAGAAGGTTTGTTTGCCATGACTTTTTTCAAATATCGTTAAAATCATATCCAGAGGGCTTATTATTGATGTCCAAAGAGGTTGATATCCAGATTTTTCTTGGCCAAGACTTTCTTAAAATGCGCTTGAAACTCATGTCCAGGTGACTTTATATATATATATATATATATATATATATATATATATATATATATATATATATATCCATAACAATTTGATGTTGATTCCAGAATGTTTGTTGGCCATGTCCTTCTTCAAATGTCATGTCCAGATGACTTTATATATATATATATATATATCCAAAACAATTTGATGTTGATATCCAGAATGTTTGTTGGCCATGACCTTCTTCAAATGTCATGTCCAAATGACTTTATATATATATCCAGAACAATTTGATGTTGATATCCAAAATGTTTGTTGGACATGGCCTTCTTCAAATGTGCTTCAAAAATTACATTCAGAAGACTTTATATTGATATCCACAACCGTTTGAGAGGTTCTGATTATTTACAAAAATGCCACCGCATTTTTTTAAAAACACGTTTTTCCTGGGCGTTTTGTAAAACGCGTTTTACCTAAGATTTTAGCTATGAAAAGTTGGATAGTTAGCGCCTCGTTTTTCGTTTTGTAGATACATTTTCATCCTCTCCTACGAAGAGTAAACTACATTTTTGCCATCTGTATTATCCAGTTTTTTCAATTTTACATCTGTACTACCGAAACAACAAAAATAACCTGTGTACTATTGATAAATTAGCAAAAGTAACCAAAATCGTTATCAATGTTATTGAAAATTAATGAGTGTTAGTTTTTTAACAGGTGTTACTTTAAAATTTTCAAATTGGTCCATAACCAAACAAATATCATCCCTATGTTCTTCAGAATGCAAACGCCATGCCGCTCCACCACTGAACCGCCACCAACCTACCACCCTTGCTGGAAATGTGCCTTTGGCCCACCAAAGTCCATTATCACCACCCAAATTGTAAATTCAAAACCTTTACACCCAAAGTCAAGCAAATCACAATCTGGGTTTTTAAAATAAAAAATTCAACCCAATTCTGGGTTTTCAAAATCAAGCCAAATCAAAAATTTGTTTCAAAAAACTCAACAAAAATAGAAGCTGCTTAGCATCTGTTAGCCTCAAGAAGCCCCAATAATGGCAGAAACTTGGAGCTCTCAAACAACGGAAGCAGGTCCAACAACGGAAGCAGCAAAGGACACCAAATCTGGAATCCTCTCCGCAAGACAAAGCAAATGAAGTAAAAATCACCGTAAAACTCAACCTCAGGTGACGGGATCTATCAACGCCGGCAAGATTCCGACCAGATCTATTGTTGTCAGTCACCGGCGACACTCCGACCAGACCAACGAGCACACAGACGGACTCGCCTTGACTAGACAAATCCAGTAACCCCAAAATCTTCACCAACGGTGTACAAATGACCCACCAGAGACAGCCTGAAATTCCGAAAGAGGGGTATGGCTGACCGGAGGTTGAGGAGAATGGTCAGAGAAAGAGGGGTAACCGGAGGTGTGAGATGGAGTGGTGGCCGGAAGTGCAGAGGGGTGGGTTGGCCGGAAGAATGGAGGGGCCTTGTCGGAGGTTTGGTGAAAGGGTTGCCTGAGTTTGGGGGAAGAGAGAGAAAGTAGAGGGATGAAGCGCGTCAGTGTCGAGGACATGGGAGGGTGGGGTTTTGTTAAAGGTTACAGGTAGGGGTGTAAATGGTTCGGTTCGGTTTGGTTCGGTCTCGGCCATTTCGGTTTGGTTCAGACCGCGGTTCAGTAACGTGGTTCAGACTGCGGTTTAGATCGTGGTTCAGACCGTGGTTTAGATAGTGGTTCAAACCACCATTAAGACCGAGGTTCATATGACGATTCAAATCATGGTTTAAACTTTTTTGAAAAGAGAAAATTCGGAGAAAGAAGAATATTTAACGAATAAAGAAGCCGAATGAAGTGAACACACATCATAATTTTGTTAACTATGTGCCTCAACAAATATAACATGTGATAAAATGAATAAGGAATAAGATATAAAATGAGATTTAAGAATGGTCTAATGTAATGTAGTTTTTTTTTAAATATTTCAAAGGTGGATGTTACTTAACATACAAATATATGACTAATATATGCGGTTTGATGGTTTGGTCTGGTGGTTCGGTTTGATGGTTCGGTCTGGCGGTTCGGTCTCGTGGTTTGGTCTGGTCTGGTTTGGTTCGGTCTGGTTTGGTTTGAAGGGGTCAGACCACAAACCAAACCGAACCACGTGGTTTACCAATTTTCGAGACCGAACCGAACCACTCGTGCTTGAAAACCGAACCAGACCGTATGGTTTGGTTTGGTTCGGTTCGCTCTCAAACCGCGGTTTGAACCGAACCATTGACACCCCTAGTTACAGGAGTAGTTTCGGCATTTCAAAAATATAGCTTGTTAAGTTTTTAACGCCTATTAAAGTCCATTAATTTTTTTAATGATTTTGGTTAGTTTTGCTAATTAATCAATAGTACGCATGTTCCTTTTGTTGTTGAGTAAACTCCTTTTCTGCCCCTCGTACTATGGCCCCAACATCAATTTGACACTCGTACTATTGAAACAACAAATGTATGATGCGTACTATAGTTTTATTAGCAAAATTAACCAATTTACTATTCGGTTGTTAACTTTTTTTAACACACGTTATTTTTTTTAACGAGCATTAATTTATGTTAACAAAACTAACTTTTGTTATCTCCATCATCTTCACAAACCTATTAAAACTCACAATCTTCTTCCTCCCTTCTCAGTCTGTTTCTTCTCTGTTCCTCTTCCCCGTCCATCCCTGCCGCCCCTCTCCACCCTAACACACCCAGATCTCGACGGCCCTTTCCCCCTAGTTTCCCGATCTCCGACCTTGTGGGTCGAGCGATCCTAACCCAACCACCATACTCTGTTACGCTACACCCATCTACTCTCTCGATCCACCTTCTCCCCTGCCACCGCCGCCGAGGGATGGAGCTAGGCCATTTTTGACCAGTTTCTGAATCTACACCCCACCCTCCTCTTTCTCATCTATTCCCCCATTCGCATTCCCATTCCCATTCCCATTCTTCCCACTCTGCTAATCTGATTTTTTTTCATGGGATTTTGATTTTTTGTTTATGTAATTTAAAGTTTTTTATTTCGTTCAATTTCTTCCCAGATCTGGAATTTTGAATTTTTTTTGGTTGTTTTTCATTTCAATTTATGCCCAGATATGCGCTTTCACATTATTTTGGTGAAGTTGTGATGGAAGTGTGCGGTAACTGATGATTGTAGGCGGAGATTGAAATTTTTGTGGTGGTATGTGGAAGGATACTGGAAGATTTCGGTTGTGGTATGTAGAAAAAGGCTAGAACATTTTTATGGTGGGATGGTACAGTGGCAATTGGTAGTGTTTGTGGTGTTGTTATGGTTGGCAGTTGTGGGAGCGGTGGCATTTTGATGGTGGTGGACGGTGGTGAAAATGGTTGCGGTGGTGGACGTTAGATGATGATGGTAATGGCTAGGTGGTTGATTTTTTAATCTTTTTGGAACAAAAAAAAAAAAAAAAAAAAAAAAAAAAGAAGAAAAAAAATATTAAAAAGATATCCTTTTTTTTTGAAGCAAGATATCCACTTTTATTGAAAAAACAAAAACATTAAAAAATAATATAAACATAAAAATTGAAATATATAATAGGTAATGCTGAAACAAAAAAAATATTATAGACCAGTAAAATTTTCAAACATTTAGGGATCTTTAAGTATTTAACTGAAGTTAAGGGGAAATACTAGGATGAATATGGGGTATTTTTCCTATTTTACAGTTCAGATGGAGATAACAAAAGTTAGTTATAAATTAATGCTCGTTAAAAATATAACGTGTGTTAAAAAAAGTTAACGACTGACTGAATAGTAAATTGGTTGATTTTGCTAATAAAACTATAGTACGCATCATACATTTGTTGTTTCAATAGTACGAGTGTCAAATTGATGTTGGGGCCATAGTACGAGGGGCAGAAAAGTAGTTTACTCTTTTGTTGTTTAGATAGTACAGAGGTTAAAGTGATATTCTTGACATAGTACGGATGTCAGAAATGTAGTTTACCCCTGCGAAGGTAATAATTGTGGTTTCTCCCTAAAGTTTAACTAGCCTCTTTATAGATAGAGTGATTTTTTTAATTTTTTTTTTACCAAGTTAGAAAAATAATTATTGTCATAATTTATTTTTCTTTATTTCATACTCCTTCTGTTTTAAAATACATGTCTTTTTAAACTTGTCCACACATATTAAGAAATGCAATAACTACATATAAAAAAGACTTATGTACACCTAAAATAATCCAACTACCAGTTAAATGCTTATACAAGATATAATTTTCAAATAGTGAATGAAGGTATAATTGGAAAACAAGAGAAAAGATGTCTTGAAAATAGTAAAACGTCAAATATTTTGAAAGAAAATTTAACTCCTAAAACATCATGTATTTTGAAACGAAGGTAGTACATGTTATCTTAAACTTTTCTCTACTATTATAAATTACAATTAATATATATAAAAAATACTAATAAACCCCTAAAAATGATATATATATATATATATATATATATATAAGTAATTAAATGCTTATACAAATATAAAAATGATATATGATTAAAAAAACGACAGTAATTTTGAGCGTGAGAGAATGCTTACATAGGATATAGGGACACAATATAAATTCTCTTGATTTAAATAATCACTTAAATAGGAAAATAAAGTTTTTTACAGTAATATACATATACCAGGAAAGTAAAAAAAGAAGATATTATCATGATTTAATAGCCTATGCTACTCCATTAATGATAACTAGTTATTTCATGGTAATAATTTAAATATAATACTTTCAAAATTAAAATGTATATCTAAACTATGTTTACATTAAAGAATGATTCCTTGACTTGACAAATGAATATTCAACAATTTATACCAACTAAAATTTTGAATAAATATTTAAGAAAAAAAAATACTAAGTAACTAATTGATAGCACAAAATTTTACTCACTCAGCTTAAGAAAGTAAGAAACATAGAATTTCATAAAATAACACTCTGATGTCCCAAATAAAAAGTGGTATTTTGATTATTTAAGCTTGATTAAAATTTAAAAAAAATATATGTGAAAGATATAATTACACTTATTAAATTCTAAATATACTTTCGATAACCTTTTTAATGATAGTTATAAGATTAAGAATTTTCTAAAAATAAGCCAAAGAAATGTACTTTGTATTTTTTTTTTAACCTTAGTAATAGGTGAATTAAAAACGGAATTGAATAGTAATCATCAATTAACAACGTATACTCCCTTCGTCCTATTTAAATTGAAAAAAAAATATTATGAACGGGAAAACGAGAAATATATAATATTAAAGTGTTATATATAAAAATAATAGGTAATTATTAGTGGGGTAGAGAATAGTAAGTGTGACCCATTTGGAAACCGTCCTCCAACTTCTCTCTGCCCTTTCTTCTCCATTTTTCTTTCTCTTCATCTTCTTCATCTTTTCATCAATTTTCTTTCAATTATTAATTTAATCTAATCTTTTCCTTTTGTTAATCTTTCAACAACACAATTATATATAATTTCAATATTAAAATTATAAATAATTGTGTTGTTGTTTTCCTATTATATAATATATTGTATAATAAGATTCTCTCTTAAGTGAGAGCCGTTGTATTCTCTCCTTTGTGAGAGCCTTTGTATTCTCTCCTTTATGAGAGTCTATGTTTGTCTTTTTGTTTGTTTATTTGCTTGTTTATTTGTTTGTTTGTTGTATTTTTCTTTTTAAAAGTGCGACGATTCTAGCATTTTCTCACAATGAAGTGAGTTTCAATGTTTTAACTAGGATTGTTCGGAAATTTTGAGACGCTTGGTAGGCGTTTCTCGCCAACCCGGATTCTGCATATCTCGTGCTCAGCGCAATTTTTTACCCGAGAGGGGATTTCGTAAATGCTAAATTGAGGTAGTCTCCAACTTTTGCTTGGAAAGGAATCCGTACATCTTAAGATTTGGATCTCAAATATCATTCTTGTAAGTTACGAAATGGAACTGCTCTTGAAATTTTGAGTAAACCTCCAACTTTTGTGGTGTGCCATCTCTCTTTTTATTGTGAATGAATGTATTTATCGTTTGCCTTCGAAAAAAAAAAGTAAGTGAATTGGTTGGTGTGTGTATGTTCAGTGGATCCTATTAATATTAATTCCTCCGTCTCAAAATAGATATCGTTTTGACCATGTGCATAATTCTTAAGAAATACAATTAATGCATGTGAAAAAGTCTTATATACACCTAAAGTAATCCAATTACCTAGATAATCAAATGCTTGTGCAAGAGATAGTTCACTATCATTAATAAGGGTATAACTGGTATACAACAAAAAAAAACCTTGGAAATAATAAAACGATAAGTGTTTTGAGACAAAAATTAGCTCCCAAAACGACATCTATTTTGAGACGGAGGGAGTATAAACATTCTATTTTTAAATTTTTGCAATTTAAGTGAGACACCTAAGATAATAAATTTTGTAATTTTAAATGATATGACTAATTATTATATCTTCTAGTTCAAAATAAATGTTATTTTCAAAATTTCAAATAGATGTCATTTTTAAATTAAAATCATCTAAAGTTTACTTTTATCCCTACTTTAAAATAGTTATAGATTTCTTAACTATATTTTACGTAAAGTAAATTGTAAAAGAGAATTGAGTAATGTTAAAATTGTTTCAATTAAGCTTTAATATAGATATTTTACATAAAATAGTGAAATGTTTAAAAAGAATAATTAGGTGAGTGAGTCAATGGCCTCTGATTCCATCATTACAATGCAGCCGCCCCCACCCCTTTTCTCTCCTTGGCTTTGGTGCTTACCTGAAAAAAAGAGTATAAATTGTGCAAATAGAAAAACTGATGTGCAAATAAAAATTCCCTTTCGATCAAAACCTAACACCTTATTTGTTTTTAGAGCTCGTATCCTGTACACCCGCCGCATGGCGTGCGGCGGGCCAGGCGACTTTCCATTTTTTTTTTTTTTGCAACCCTAACTTTTTTTTTTTCTCCCAACAAAAGTAACATTTATTATAACGAAATGTAACACTTTTTTCTTTTCAAATGTAACACTTTTTTTTTCCCCAAAATGTACCACAATTTTGCTGCAATAGATTAAAGATAATATAAAGATTGACAACTAAACCAATGTCACACTTTTTATAAAGGAATGTAACACTTTTTTTTTCAAATGTAACACTTTTTTTTTTCAAAATTAACATAAGATTGACAAACTAAACTAGTGTTACATTTTATAAAAAAATGAATGTAGCATTTTTTTTTCTCAATTGTAACAGTTTATATTCTTAAATGTAACATTATATCTGAAATGTAACAATTTTTTATTGAGAAAGTAACAATTGAAATGCAAACCCAATTTTTTTTTTTTTTTTTTTGTAAAATTGCTATTACATTTGACTGTAAAAAGTGTTACTTTTTGAATATGAAACTATTACTTTTATTAGAACAGAGTGTTACATCTCAGCTGACAAGCAACTCAAACTTTTTGTGTGTAAAAAAATATTTGTTTTTTAAAAAAATCAAACCATATCATGACCTATGTAGTTTTATTCGTCTCGTCGAGACGAACACAACGGTATTTTTAATTTTTTTTTCTGAGTAATAAATCTCAAGATATAGCATTTTAAAGTTAATGGGGATTTTTTTTTTAAAGGTGGACACGTGGCAGCGATCTGGGAAAAGGGAGGGCTGGATCTGGCCGTCGGCTGTAGCGGAGCAGTCAGTCGCGCGAAGCAGCGGAAGAATCCTTGGTTGCCGCACGACGTGCGGCCAGTGCACGCAAGAATTTGTCATGTTTTTAAACCAATTTGCACTAATATATAAATTTTGTGAATTCGGTTGCCATTTTTACACTATTGGAATAAAATACAAACTCAAGTACTCCCTCTGTCCCTAAATGAATGTTCATTTTCAGAAATTTTTACATCAACAAATCCATCCTTCAATTAAAAACAAATTCCCACCTAAATTATTGTATTTCTGTCTACTTAGATGAAATAATTCTTGCCAAATTATTTGCAGCGTGCACTTATTGTGAGCATGCAAAACTAATTTCATCAGACATGATGAAATTTATACACACGTATATATCCTATATATATATATATATATATCCTATACTATCCTTAGTGTTAAATCACAAGTGCACTAATTGTCTTTATATATTTTTAAATCTTGTACTCCCTCTGTCCCAAAATGATTTTCTCATTTGTCATTTTTCATTATCCCAAAAAGTTATTCACATTTCTACAATTTAAGCTTAAAAGTGTATAAACAAAACATGACTAGTGAAGTAAGTGTTCATTTTCTTAAAAAGTTTGAATAATCAAACGCGAGGATCATTTTGGGACGGAGGGAGTAATTTTCGTTCTGGTAAAGAATTTACATAAAATATGTTTCGCAAGATGTTTTGAAAGTATACGACAATATTTATTATCGTAGAGGAAGTATTTACTTAAATACTCCATTCATCCAAAAATAGATGATATTTTTTACGTCTCAGTTTTTTTTTTTTTTTTTTTTTTTGATTTTCTTTTCTATACATACCAGTTCAAAATTTTTAGTTTGTTTTATTTCACAAATGATAATTTAAGATACTGTTTTATACAAATTTGTCCTAACAAATTCGTAGAATTAAAAAATAAATTTTTACTTACCTACTTTTGGTCCATTTTAAGTTAGTGTAAACCAAAAAATTAGGCACATAAATTAAGAAAAAATAGAAGAGATAAATAATAGAAGGAGGTGTTTGTGAGTGAAAAATTAAATAAGAGAAATAATGAGTGAGAGGAATAGTAAGTTGATTGATGTTGTGACTCGTGAGTGTAAAAGTAAAGTAGGAGAGAGAATGAGTGAGAAGAATAATAATAAAGATTATTTGCTATTTTTGGCAGTTCACATTAATTTGAGACGGACGAAAAAAGAAATAAGTTCACATTAACTTGAAACTTGAAACGGAGGGAGTAATTAATAATGTACTGGATAATAATGTCCCAACCCACTACAATTATCGACCCAGTTTGACTTAATTTCATGAAACATATAAAGTCAAAATAAAAATTCAAATTGAGACGGTAAAACTATATCCTTTGACCTGATTGGTAAAAAATAACATTAATTAAATTTGGGAAAGTATGTCTTAAAAATAAGCATATACTAGGAAATGAAATAAATATAATGCCTGATCAGAACCATCCGATACATTGTATTTAAGTATAAAATAATTGTAAGATCAAATGATTGAAATTAGCATAATAACAGATAAATTAAAGGTTATAATCAAATATAATATGAATGAGGGAATATGAATGCCCCAAATATTATATATGTAGTTGTCCTTGGTTGATTTTTTTTTCTCAAATAAAATAGGCCTTTTTTGTGTATTTTTTTTTCTTGGGGCCTCTTTTGCTTAAAAATGAACTAATAAAATGTGTCAGCTGATTTTCTTTTATTTCTTTAAGAAAGAATTGTTGGAACAATCTTAACCCTGAATGCCATACTCATTTCTAGAAAGTGATTGAGTAAGGAGATGAAGGCGGAAGCGATAATTACCTGTCGAATCCATAGTTGATGTTGAAGGGAGAAAATAAGAACAAGATGAAGATATTAGGAGAATGGATCTTCTAAATGATAGTGTCTCTTAATCACTCAATATTCTTCTAACAATATGAAGATTACTTAGATGAGAGAAAATAAGAATCAAGTAGTTTCTAGGCTTGATGGAAGGGCCTTTATATATGAAACAAAGTGACACTTCAAATAGGGACCATACCTATTCATTTCTTAAGCAATGTTGATTTACCATTTTGCCCATCATAAATAGATAAATAACATTCCAGGGATTCTACACATTTTATTATTGACTACACTTTATATTAACATTATACTTATGATTTTATGTATGGAATTCACTAAATGACTTGTGTTGCAAGCCATGATCTTACAATCTCCCACTTGGGTTGCAAAACAAGTCTTTCCTTTAAAACATAAATATAATACAAATGACAACCCAAATGTGCGCACTTTATTGTCATTTATAATAATCTCGTCCATTAGTCATCCAAGTATAAGGACTAAAGGGGCAGTCGTTGTAATTGATTCGCAACTAAACCCACAATAATCACGTATACAAATCCAACTAAATGACATAGATCAAAAGTGTAGATGTGTAGCATGAAATCATAATGAATAAATCCATATTCTTCCAACTAGTCCAACTTAACCAAATGAGATCAAAACTTTAAATAATAGAACAATTAATGAAAGAACAACACAAACTCCCACTATACTAAATATTATCAAAAGTTGTTACACCTATATGAGCAATATGCTCGTGAAACACTGAAGATGATAACGCTTTTTTAAATGGATCCTCTAAATAGAGTTTGTTTCTATAAGTTGTATTTCTTTCATTCATTTTCATTCACAACAAGAAACTTAATGTCTACTCCCTCCGTCCCATTGAGAGTGAGACTAGAGGAGTGGGCACGATATTTAAGATAAAGTGATATATATGTGGTAGAAAATGAAGAGAGAGAATGAGTGGGGTAAATAGTGGTGTTGGTTGAATAAAATGAGTGGTGGAAAATGAAGAGAGAGAATGAGTGGGGTTTAATAGTGGGGAATGATGAATATAAGTATATTAAAACATTTCCATTTTGGGTAGTCTCACTTTAAGTGGGACGGCCCAAAAAGGAAAGAAGTCTCACTTCTAGTGGGACGGAGGGAGTATATGCTTAGACTTTCTTTAACTCTTGTTGTTATAAGACTACCGTCCGATTGTCACCTTAAAACTTAAGCGGTCTTTCGACACTTGTTGACAATTCGTAGTCCATTAATAAACATATGCAGCCACATAATTTAACTAATATCGGAATACCTAATGATCTCAAAATGATCCGACTTTAAATATAGGCAAGTAGTTCTTTAGTGTTTTGTAAATATTTTTATCATTCTTTTGGCTGCTACTTAATGTTCTCTTTCGGATTGCTTTGGTATTGACCAAGCATCCCAGCAATAAATATAAGACTTACTCATACATTAAGCTTCTTTACTGCTGATGCAAAGGGATATTTTCCATATACTTAGATTCAAAATTACCTTTAGGACACTGTTCGAGACTTTTAAACTTGTCTCCTTTAAAATTAGGGGTGTCATGTGGTTTACGGTTTTGTATGCTTAATATTTGTAATACCTTTTCCATATAGGTCTTTGTGATAATCCTAAAACACCTCGTGAGCGATCACGGTGAATTTGGATTCATAATACAAAGATGCCTTACCAAGATCTTTCATTTCAAATAAGAAATTTCTTAGTTTCCTTAAAAGGTTCATATCATTACTTAGTAAGCAAAATATCATCCACATATTAGACCAAAATTATAAATTTACTCCCACTAAACTTATGGTATACACAATCTTAATCAAGATTCGTTTCAAAACTAAATGAAAAAATAACTTGATTAAGTACCATTGACGAGAAGCTTTGCTTGAGCCTACAAATGGATTTCTTAAGTTCACAAACTAATTGCTTAGTTTGATCCAAATCAGCCATAGATTCCTTAATGTCTCCATTAAGAAAAGTTATCTTTATATCCATTTGATAAAACTCAAGACCATAATATGCCATATGTGCCATAATGATCTAAAAGAGTTTTTAAAATATACCGGAAAATGTGTTTTCTTTATAATTAATGTCTCCCTTTTGAGTAAAAACTTTAACAACTAGATGAGCTTTATATCTTTCCATATTACCTTGTGAATCCTTTTGGTCTTAAAGACCCATAATATGTTTCACATCTTTAGGTAATGGGACAAGATCCCAAACGTTGTTATCTTTATAGATTTTAACTCTTCATTTATGACATTAATTCACTATATGAGAATTAGGACTATTAATGGTTTCATGCGAGGCCCATCTCCCACTAAACCTAAGTGTCATTTATTCTCGGCAATATACACTTTATAATCATCCGGATTTGCACTTTATTCTTACTCTATTGGATCTCCTAAAGGGCACCAGCTCTACCTTATTTTGAGGTTGTTGAATTTCATCCTTATGATCAACATTTTCATGTTGTTCAATATTTATAGGGAAATCTTTATTTTGAATTGTATATTCCTCTTGAATATCAAGTACAAAACATGATATCCAATTGGAACTTAAGGGAGAGGTATAAAATGGATGCCTCTTCCTTTTCAAATTCAAAATATTACTTTTAATCTCCCACTAAATTCAACATCCTCAAAGATCCTAGCAATTCTCGCTTTTTAAAAAAAGTTTTAGTTTTCGGGTTGTAAAATTTATAGCCTCTAGATCTCTTGGCATACCTCACAAAAATAGCTACTAAAAGTCTTAGTGTCCAGTTTGCCCTTATTAGGCCTATAAGGCCTAGCTTTTGCTGGACAACCCCATAAATAAAGATGAATTAAGGATAGTTTCCAAATTATCCATAATTTCATAAGAGTTTTTATTAGTAACTTTAGAGGAAGCTCTAATGAGAATTAAATTTGCGGTTTTTCAATGTATCGCCCATAATGAGATAAAGAAATCATATTTCTTACTATATCCTTAAGGATTTTACTACGTCTCTCATCTATACTATTCATGTAAGCCGTATCCGGCATAGTGTAGTGAGTGACAATCCCACACTCTTCTAGATAGCGAGCAAAAAGGACCCGGACGTTGTTCCCCAAAATCGTTATTTCAATCATAGTATTCACCACTATGATCGGACTTAACGTTCTTAATAGTCTTTCTAAGTTGACTTCAACTTAGGTTTTATAAGACTTGAAAAACGTCCAAAATTGACTTTTCATGAAGTAAATAAATGTATTCATAATGAGAGTAATTCTCTATGAACATAATAAATTGTTGTTAACCATTCTATGAAGGGGTAGTGAATGGTCCACAACTATCCATATATATTAGTTCTAGAATACTTGATGCTCTCGATAATACTTTTCCTTTAATGTTTGTACATTTTCTTTAAGGCATTTAATGCAAAAGTTTCTTTCGGAATATCAAGTATGGTCAAGATCCCTTTAGACACAAGCTTATCAATTCTCCTATCGGAAATATGATCCAAACGCTTATGCCATAAGGAATAAAATTTTCACTTGATAACTTTTGTTTTTTACTTTTGGTTTCAATATTATAGGACTTATTTATTGTTTGAATGATGTCAAGTAAAAGAAAAATACTTGACAAAGTACTAGTACCAACAACTTTGGAATTAAAATAAAGATCACACTTTATTAAATGAACAAAATATCCTTCTTTGTTCAATGTTGTGATAGATATCAAATTATGTCTTAATGACGGTACAACAAAGTATTATTTAATACAAAATAATAATCAATACTTTAACAATAACCTAAAAGTCCCTATGCCTATAACTTCAACCGGATTCCCAGCTCCCATATAGATGAATCTCTCATCTTCACTGGTTCTTCGGTAACTCAGGCAATCCTACATAGACACACTTATGTGAGTTGAAGCACCAAAATCCATCCACAATGTATATGTAGAAATTGAAACCAAATTCAGCCTCAATACAAACAAGACCAAATGACATACCTTTCTTAGCACGCCAAGCGTGATATTTAGGGCAGTCGAACTTCATGTGTGTAAGGTCCTTGCAAAAGAAGTATTTATTTTCTTTATGATCATTGGATGATCTCTTAGGCTTCTTTTTATTTGCAACCGCAATTTCCTTCCCTCTTCTCTCTGTCCCATGAGAAGAGGTAGATGCCAAACGTTCCTCAAGAAAATCAAGGAATGTTTTAGCATCAACATTCTTGGAGACACCTTTCAAAATGGTCTCCGGGCCAACAATGTTCATGATCATTAGGCTCACGCGGTTGGAGCGTTCCCACTTCTCAACATTTATGCAATGTTCTTGAGTGCTTATATTAGAGAGAGGAAGAGGAAACGATTCCCTTAATGCGTGATCTATGTCCATATAGCCTATGATCATAATTATTTTATTTTTCCAAGTTTTAAAATTAGTCCCATTAAGCATCGGTAAGGTACTTATAGCAGTAATCACGGATGAAGCAATAAGTAAATCTGTTGGAATTTAGAGAACAAGAATGAAAACAAAACATAATAAGAAACTACAATATGAATAAATGATTAATTATATCAATGAAATCCATCAACAAGGTAATTAACATGACATCAAAACTAATCTTTGGATTGCGAATTGACTCATAAATAATTGCCTTAGATGACAAGTAATTTGAACAATATTTGATTAAATGCTCAATCTTCCTTTGGGTAGTCTTAAGCATTTAATAAAATAACTTAATATTCATTTTATTTGTCATCACATGAATGCCCAAGTTTAGTCAAATGTCAAGATCTTCTTTGGAAAATTCATATCATTCACATATTAACTTACACATTCAACACTTTAACAATTTTGGGTTTAAATAACGTTAATCACTTAGGCGATAATATTATTTAAACAATGAATAAAATTGTTTAAGCATATAATTAATCAAGACTTTTTAAGGTTTGAAAAAATGTATGTTTTTGTTCAAAGGGGAAACAAAATGGTGCAGAAAACTTAAAAAATTCTAAATCCTGTGAATAGTGTCTGCTCGGCCGAGCATAGAGAAGTGCACGGCCGAGCACACATTACAGAAACATTTGGCTTTTCGACATATAGTGCACGGCCGTGCCAAAAAGAAGGACTCGACCGTGCAAAACATGGAGGTCCGCCCGGGCAATAACAGAGACCCGCCCGGATCAAAGCAAGGGGTCCGACCGGACTGGGTTTAATAACCGGCCGGACCAAGCCATAAATCCGACCGTATCACCACTCAACCCCGCCCGGATCAAAAAACCCTTTCAAAGCATCGGTTCAAATATTCAAGAGGTCCGACCGGACCTCACAAAGGACCCGGCCGGACCACCTGTCCAGGTAGCACCGTTTCAAGGATATGAAGGTGCACGACCGAGCAGTTCCAAAGACTCGGCCGTGCAAAACCATTTTCTGCATTCTGAATTTTGTTTAATTTATTCCCAAAAGCCATTAATGGCAAGTAGATCCACGTGGTATGTACTTAAAACATAAAACCACGTTATAAAGGATAATCTTGCTTTTAAAATTAATGGAATCAAGTGAGAAGATCCACATGGTATGCACTAGACATAAAACCATGTTATGAAGGGATAGTCACACTTGAACCATTGAGTTTTAATGAACAAAACTTTCAAACCATTTTCTAAAATTTTATAGATGAAGATTATCAGTGCTCTATGAATGAATTAGAGTCCCTAATCAACATCAAAATTGATGATTCAACAGGAAAAATGAATCAAAATTTAAAGCGTTTTAAGGCTTTCCAAAATTAAAAGCGTTTTAAGGCTTTCAAAAGAACTCAAATCCAAACCAGAAAAGAGCGGGCTCTGATACCAATTGTTGGAACAATCTTAACCCTGAATGCCATACTCATTTCTAGAAAGTGATTGAGGAAGGAGATGAAGGCGGAAGCGATAATTACCTGTCGAATCCATAGTTGATGTTGAAGGGAGAAAATAAGAACAAGATGAAGATATTAGGAGAATGGATCTTCTAAATGATAGTGTCTCTTAATCACTCAATATTCTTCTAACAATATGAAGATTACTTAGATGAGAGAAAATAAGAATCAAGTAGTTTCTAGGCTTGATGGAAGGGCCTTTATATATGAAACAAAGTGACACTTCAAATAGGGACCATACCTATTCATTTCTTAAGCAATGTTGATTTACCATTTTGCCCATCATAAATAGATAAATAACATTTAAGGGATTCTACACATTTTATTATTGACTACACTTTATATTAACATTATAATTATGATTTTATGTATGGAATTCACTAAATGACTTGTGTTGCAAGCCATGATCTTACAAGAATTAGTGATAATTTTGTTTTTTTCATAATAAAGATATACTCCCTCCGTCCCAGCTCACTTGAGACTTTTTTACCAAAACTGGTCAACTTAAGGTCGGTTTGACCAACACTTTATAGAAATATTTATGATCCGAACAAAAATTAAAAAAATGTAAAATGACCACCATTAAAAATCCTCTCAATAACAATTTTTAAAAAGTTTTTTGGAACATAAATATTTCTATAAAATGTTGGTCAAACCGACCTTAAGTTGACCAGTTTTGATCAAAAAGTCTCAAGTGAGCTGGGACGGAGGGAGTATATATATATATATATATATATATATATATATATATACACACACACTCACACACACACACACACACACACACACACACACACACACACATATATATATATATATATATATAGGTAGGTGCTCAAATGAGAACCTAAATATCATGAGAACCATGAGAACCAACAGCAGCCATTGGATTAGAAAAAAAGGGACGGCTCAGATCGGCTTGGGAGGGGACAAGACGCGGTGGCATTTTTGAAATAAGTCAGAACTTCAAGGGCATAACAGGGATTTTATCGTATAACTGAAAGTGAAGCGGTGGCATTTTTGTAATAAGTCGTTAGATACACTTGGTTTTGCCTGAATGTATCCAATAACTGAAAGGGAAGCGGTGGCATTTTTGTAATAATTCGTTAGATACACTAAGACAATAGTTTGTGTATCCAATAACTCAAAGGGAAGCGGTGGCATTTTTGTAATAAATCGTTAGATACTGTTAGGATTCATTGTTAGTACACCCACCTGATTTGATTGACCCATTCCACGTGTCTTTTTATGGACTTTAGGTTTACTTGTAATGAAGTTTTACTTCAATTTTTAGACAAGTCCATTTCTAGATTTTTAGTAGTTAGGCTGAGTTATGATCGGTTTACTCTTAGCGGTTTAGAGTCCCTCAAGCCGCCGTCTTCAAACCGCCAGCATGGTGCCTTAAGTCCTTCATCAAACCGCAGTTTGTGTCTTTGATGAAACCGCATTTCAAGTTCATTCATGAAATCGCACATGCATCTGGTGGAACCGCCGACCAAGATATTGAAGAACTTATTGCTGTCATTTACTCCTTAAAGACAAACATTCGCTTTTCAACCGTAAAAATGAATGACTGGTGACTTGTCCTTAAACTTCAAGTCATGGTTCAGTTATTCTGGGAATGTCGGTTTGTCTAGTCTTTTGAAAAGTTACCGTTGTACCTTTCAACAACTAAAAGGACAATGTCAGGTAGTGGTCCAACAACTTCCTGCCACAAAGCAAAAGCAAAGGACGACAGTGACAGGTCAACCAATGGGATTGTGACAGCGCATTAAACCGCCATACAATGACTCACCTCATTGTCCAACAGTCACTAATGCCTTCACTATAAATAGCCTTCATTGTTCAACATTGAAGGTTGCTGAGCTTCAAAGAGAATATCCCAAGTATTCAAGTTTGCTTTGAAGATTGAAAACCCAGATACTCACATCTTCATCATCTCCTTAGCAAACCCAGAGTTTTTCATCAAAGCTTCAAGCCTTTAAATCATCACAAATCAGCCTTACACAGAAAGTAATCATTTGCTCACCATCACTTAGATATTTTGAGCTCTTGATTTCTTTCCACACTACACACCCGGAGTATATTTTCTTATAGATTATATACCTCGAAAACACAGGTTGTTATAATAGCTTTGTTAGGTTAGATTGTTTATTTAGAGTTTGGATTCATTTGTAATCTTGTAAAAACTCCTCTAAATCAATACAAGTCTAGTAGCTATTAGAAAATCCTAGGCTAACCACCTAGGTAGAGGACGTAGTTCTTTCAAGAACGAACCTCTTCAAATTGTGTGTACTTGATCTTTATTTTCTGTCTTGTCATTTACTTTTATGGTTACGAGCTTTATTTACTTTCATGTGAAATGACTTGATAAATGATTTGCATACTTTTGTGAAACTTCAGTTGTGCCCTGTCAGTTGCATCATTCCTTTTCAACCACTTAAACCGCCCAACTCTTCATAATTCAGTTTGGACAAAACCGCAAAACTCCGCTGTGCATTTTATCTGAGCGGTTCTAGTGCTTTAAACCACAATAGACCAAACTGATAAGTACTTGGTTGATTTTCAAGGGTATTTAGAAAAATATTTTAAACCGCTATTCACCCCCCCTCTAGCGGTTCTATACCCTTGTTGCCCTTTGGGACCAACAAGTGGTATCAGAGCTTATCCACCAAAAATTATTTTACAAGCTTAACCGCTTGGGTGCTGATCCAATGGCAAACATAAACTCCCACATGATGCAGACATCCAACTCTAATCACTTACCTATTCTTAATGAAGATAGTTTCATCTTCTGGAAAGATAGGATGAAGAAGCACATGATATCTGAAGATCGCAGATTATGGACTGCAATTGTTAATGGACCCTATGTCCCGATGAAGGCTAACCCTGATGCAGGTACAGCTGGACAAACCGCGGAAATCAAGAAGCCGGAAGCTGAATGGACCGAAACTGATCAACGGAATGTGGACTTTGATGGAAGAGCCATGTCCATGCTTGTATCAGCTATTGATCTAAGAACTCACTCAAAGGTTCTAGATTGCAATACCGCAAAGGAAACATGGGATGGCATCATTGATTTTTTGGAAGGAGATGCCGACACCAAGAAGAACCGCCTCTACCAACAGAGAAGGCTCTTTGATTACTTTGTCAAAGACCCAAAGGAATCTCTTCGCCAATGCTATGAGCGGTTCGTGGAAATTGTCAATGTATGTTTCTCTCTAGGGCACAAGTATTCCAATACTGACCTGAACATGAGATTCATGCAATCTCTTGGTAGCAAATGGCTGATCAAAACTACCAACATTGAAGACAACAAAGATCTGGAAGCTCTTGATCTTCGTCATCTTTATGCCATGCTAAGGGTATTTGAATTCAAGCTTGAGGAAGCTCATGAAACCGAAAACAGATTCAAGTCTCTTTCTCTTGCCGCTTTCAATAATGCCACATCTCCAGTTTACAATCCAGATCACCATCAAACCGCATCCAATACTCATTTACAAACCACTTCTTTTGATCCAAATATTCCAAGATATATTTCTCAGACCGCACCTCCAGAGTATTACCAACCGCCTCATCAACCTTACCCTCAACATCATCAACCCTATTCTCAACCTCAGCAATCTCATCAATCCTATACTCCATCTCAAAATTCCCAAAGTGTAGCATCTAGTTCTACTCAAGTTGACTTTGATGAGATGGATGATGATGAGTTTGCTCTCTATGTGAAAAACTACACCAAGTTCAGAAAGAACAGAGCTCAATCTCAGTCAGGCGGCCCTGCAAAGTTTGTCCCTCCAACCAGATTCAACAAAGCAGCTGATGCTAAGAAAAGGGATGATCTTGTTTGTTACAACTGCAGACAACCAGGTCATTTTGCCTCCAGTTGTCCCAAACCGCGCTATGAAGCCGCTCCTGCCAAGAAACCGTTCAACAAGAAGTTTTTCAAGAGAAGAGGAATGGTTGCTGAACAAGGAGAACAACCATTAACATGGATGGGTTCTGATACAGATGATAGTGATGAAGATGAAGGAGTTGCAAATCATTGCCTAATGGGATTTGAAGAAAAGGTTGAAATTGACGAAAGCCTTCCACTGCCACTCCATCAAATGAAGTCAGTTTCACCAAAAACTGCTGAAGCTAAACAAGGCAAAACTCCTACTTCACCAAACTACTCTCCTGAGGATCAAACCGAACAAAGCCATGATGACCAGGTACTTGAACGTGCTAATGCCATTTGTCAACAACACACTGTGCTTAAAAAGGCATATAAATGCGGAACTTGAATATTCCCAAAAAGAATGCAAGTCCCATAAGGAGGAGATTGAAAAACTCAAGCTCCAAATTGTTGGGATAGCTTCTGTTGTGGAAGAAAACCGCTACCTTAAGGACAGAACCGAGGTTCTTAACACCCGAATCCATGATCTTACTGCACAAAGGGATAAACTTCAAAAAGTGACCGATGTGTGGACTAAGTCTGGAGTCACCATGGAACAAATCGTTAATTCACAAATTCTCTCCAAGGAGAAAAGTGGATTAGGATTTAAAACTGATGATGGGTGTAAGTGTCCTTGTCTTTGTGCTGAAGGTGGTGTGAAACCAACTGAACAAACCAAAGAGATTCCTAAGGTGAATCATGCTGGTAAAAAGGGCTCAACACAAGAAATTAAAAAGCAAAATTATTTCTATGAGTATCCTAAAAACCAGACTGGGAGAGATCCAAAGTGGAAAGAGAAATCCACAGCGGCTGAGGCAACCAAGGAAGTATTGAGTAATGAAACCGCTCCTAGTCGGTTTAAGGAATATCCTGTTATATTTCCTAAAGCCGCACCTAAGAGAAAGGTGGAACTCAAGAAGGTTAACTTTGTTAAAGCCAAAACCGCTGACCCAGTAAAACATGAGAAACCGAAGGTCAGTAATGGGTTTGTAAAACCGCCACCACAACCTGGCTTAATTCATTGTTCTATCTGTGCCGACTTTGGTCATAGTGCTGGTCATTGTCTTTTAAGATTCACACCCAATGCCAAGGGACGTAAAAATCCTAAGGTCAAACAGGTGTGGGTCCCAAAAAGCTGCTAACCCTAGGACCCAAGGAATAAGGGGGACCAAAACCTTTCATGTTTATTTTTCAGATTTCATGTTTTATGGCTGGAACTGCTAAGAAGAAGAAGGATCTCTGGTATTTGGATAGTGGATGCTCACGACACATGACTGGAGATTCAGAACTACTCTGCAGTTTCATCTAAATGAAAGGTCCCCCAGTAGTGTTTGGTAACAACAAGAAAGGAGAAACAATAGGATATGGAGCAATCAAACGAGGAAAGGTGACTATTGAAAATGTGTCACTAGTAGAAGGACTCAAGCACAACCTTCTCTCCATATCTCAGATTTGTGATAAAGGAATGAACTGCATCTTCACATCAACTAGCTGTTATATCAAAGATGCTTCCTCTGGAGTCACTCTACTGACTGGCAACAGAACAGGTGATGTTTATATAATTGATTTAAGCAATATTGTTTCTATTGCTGACCTCTGTTTTGTAGCCAAAAATATAAGTGAAAGCAGCTGGTTATGGCATAAGCGGCTCAGCCACTTGAACTTCAAGTATCTAGCAAAACTGCATAGGGATGGTCTAGTAAAAGGACTACCCAAAGTGGCTGACCATCATGATGAAAAGTGTAAAGCATGCCAGCTTGGAAAGCAGCCCAAACAGTCATTTCCTAGTAAAACCGCTCCTTCAACGAACCGCTATTTGCAACTGCTGCACATGGACTTATTTGGACCTGTCCCAACCGCCAGTATTGGAGGAAACCGCTATACACTTGTGGTGGTTGATGATTATTCAAGATACACATGGGTGGAAATGATGGCCTCTAAAGATGATACTTATGGCATCGTAACCGCTCTCTTTAGACAGCTCCAAACTCAGAAATTGGATGACATTGTTGCCGTGCGTTCAGATAATGGAACCGAATTTACAAACAATGGTGTTGCCCAATATTGTGATGATCATGGAATTGATCATAATTTCTCTGCCGCTGGAGTTCCACAACAGAATGGAGTAGTGGAAAGAAAGAACAGGACTTTGATTGAAGCCGGGAAGACTATGATTGCCGAAGCCAAGCTTCCCAAATACTTCTGGGCCGAAGCCGTCAATACCGCATGCTTCACCCAGAACCGCTCCCTCATCATCAAAGTTCACAACAAAACTCCTTATGAATTGTGGAGAGGCAGATCACCCAACATTGCCTTCTTCAAAATATTTGGATGCAAGTGCTACATCTTGTACAATGGCAAAGAGCATCGAGGTAAATTTGATGCTAAGGCTGATGAAGGTATTTTTGTTGGTTATTCTAAACACTCCAAATCTTTTCGTTGTTTCAATAAGACATCTTTAAAAATTGTAGAGTCAGTCCATGTTACATTTGATGAACATGCTCTCCTTGAGCCACATATGGCTCCAAATGTTGCTAATGATTTTAGTGATTTTGAGACAGGCACTAGACATAGAGCAACTGATAACCATCCTACTCAAACCGCTTCATCCAGTTCTTCAGCCGCACCTACTCAAACCGCTGATGGTGTAACTGTTGAACCGCTGTCTTCTGACCCCATTCAAACTGTTGAACCAGTTCCAAATCTAACCTTCAATGAAGATTTCAATGATTATCAGGATGATCCTCCTCTGGAAAATCTTCAAGAAATAGTGGTTCAAGACAACCTCCCTCCTGAAATTAATGAGCATAGAGACCATCCAACTGCCAACGTTATTGGTCCTATCAGTACTGGTGTCAAAACCAGAGGGAGTTTGACTCACAGAGATAATCACAGTTTGTTCTCAACTGCTCTGTTATCTCAAATGGAACCGAAGAAGGTAGATGAAGCTCTAAGTGATCTAAGTTGGGTAATTGCAATGCAAGAAGAGCTCAATCAGTTTGAAAGATGCAAAGTTTGGACTCTAGTTCCAAGGCCCAGTGATCATACAGTAATTGGAACAAAATGGGTGTACAGAAACAAGATGGATGAGAATGGTACAATAACAAGAAACAAAGCTAGGTTGGTTGCTCAAGGCTATAGGCAAGAAGAAGGCATAGACTATGATGAAACTTTTGCCCCTGTTGCCAGATTTGAACCCATAAGATTGTTCCTGGCCTATGCATCCTTCAAGAAATTCAAGTTATATCAAATGGATGTGAAGAGTGCATTTCTGAATGGTGAACTACAAGAAGAAGTTTATATAGCTCAACCGCCAGGATTTGAAGACAACAAACTTCCAAATCATGTCTTCAAACTCAAGAAAGCATTGTATGGACTCAAACAAGCTCCAAGAGCATGGTATGACACTCTATCTAAATTTCTTATTGAACAAGGCTTCTCTCGAGGTAAAATTGATACAACTCTATTTATTGCTAAACACAAAAGTCATTCATTATTAGTTCAAATATATGTTGATGATATTATTTTCGGTTCTACTAATGAAACTATGTGTGTTAAGTTTGAGAAGCTAATGAAGAGCAAATTTGAAATGAGTATGATGGGAGAATTGACATTCTTTCTTGGACTCCAAGTCAAGCAATGCCATGATGGGATCTTTATCAACCAAGCCAAATACACTAAAGATTTGATAAAGAAGTTCGGGCTTGAAACTGCTAAACCAGTTGATACCCCAATGCCTAAGGCCTGCAGTTTGGATCGAGATGAACATGGTAAGAAAGTTGATCAAACTCTCTACCGAGGTATGATTGGCTCTCTACTTTACTTAACTACTAGTAGACCAGATATCATGTTTAGTGTGTGTGTGTGTGCTAGATTTCAAGCTGACCCTAGAGAATCTCATCTTATTGCTGTTAAACGTATTATTAGATATTTATGTGGATCTGTTATCCTTGAACTTTGGTACTCCAAAGAATCTTCATTTGATCTATTAGATTATTCAGATGCTGACTTTGCAGCATGTAAGATAAGCAGAAAGAGCACAAGTGGTACTTGTCAGTTCCTTGGAACGCGGCTTGTATCATGGTCCAGCAAGAAACAAGCGTCGGTTTCAGTCTCAACCGCTGAAGCTGAATATATAGCGGCTGGAAGCTGTTGCTCTCAAATTCTCTGGATGAAACAACAGTTGGAGGACTACGGGATATTTGAACAAAACTGCCCTATCTACTGTGATAGCACTGCTGCAATATCCATCTCCAACAATCCAGTTCAGCACTCAAAAACCAAGCACATCGACATAAGATATCATTTCCTCAAAGACCATGTTGAAAAGAAAAACATTTTTCTAGCAAAAGTGGGAACAGATGATCAAATTGCTGACATCCTCACCAAACCGCTTGAAAATTCCAGGTTCTATCATTTACGAGGAGAAATGGGTATGTTAGAACTAACTTAAGATATCATATCTATATATTATTTTTTAATATCCTTTGTTTAAGTGTTTTGGCTATGCTTAGAAAAGTCATCTAGCATGCGGTTCTATCATCATTGAAACCGCATCAATAAATGGTTCGGTACAAGATTCTCCATCAAACTGACGAGTCAAATGAATGTAATCGGTTCTTTCAAAACCGACAAGAAAGCAAGATCATTCGGTTTAAACATATAAACCGCCATCAGATTAGAGAGACATCAGTTTCACGAAAAACCGCTGAAGACGTAAGGTAAGTCGGTTTGCTCAATCAAACTGCTCAGGTATGAAATTTACATTTTAGTCCCTACTTTATGTCATATCATTTATAAGGACACTTGTGCAATTTTCTCTGCCGCATTAAATTCTATGTGACGTGGGACGCCATCTGGAGATAATCGTGCGCCGTTCTCGTCGTTCCATTACCCGAGGAACAGTTAATTGAGTATAAAAGACAAAGTTCATTTCTTTTTACCTTTTTACCTTCTTCCTCATTTGCGTATTCTCTCTATCTCTCTCTCATCTGCACTCTATTCTCAATCTCAAATTTTTTCATAGTTCTTTGAAATTTCAAATGGCACCTAAGAAATCTTCAGACCCATCTGCTCCATCTACATCTAAAACATCAAAAGGCGATATGGTATGATTTCTTGAACCCTTCACTCTAGCATTTCATTTTTTTTTCGCCATTGTTGTTCTAAAAAACTTGTTCGTATTCTCACATTTTTACTTGCTTTTTCTTTCAATTTTTGGTTGATTAAAATTACGTATGTTCATATATGCTGGGTTTGTTGTTTATTTCATGTCTTTTGTTCAATTTTTGAACAATTTTGATTTTTGGGTTTTTCGGGTGTTCATTCGTATTTATTTTGATACTATGTTCTGGGTTTATTATTTGAATTTATTATTTTAGAACTTTGTTAGTAACTGCATTTTTCGAGTCTTTTGGTATACTTCTTTCTTAATTTGGTTAAGTTTTTGCTTTGCATGTTTATCCCCTGATCTTCATGTTCTTCATGCATTCAAATGCTTTTTCAAATTCTTTCCATGTCTAGTCTTGGGTGTTTACCATTTTACCCATGTTTTGCTTCAACCGCCTATTTCATTGTTAGGATTCCTTGTAGCAGTTTGAATGCTTGACTTATTCAAACTGCTTACATCAAACTCTTACTAACTTTGATTATTTTTAGGATGAAACCAACTTTGTACCTGGATCTCAGATCATCAAGACCGAATTTGAAGCTGATGCAGTTGGAAGAAAACTGCTCGCCCTACTGGAATCATCAAAACTGCTGCCCTTATTCCAGTTAGATGAACCGAAGTTTGACAAGAGGCTCTGCGCAGAATTCTATGACAATGGGATTGTCTGTGAGGTGCCTCTGCTGAATGGTAAAGGTGAAGAGATCAGAGACTTGGAGTCTGGGGAGGTTAAGACTGAAAATGCCATCAAGTCCACTGTAAGGCCAAAGGATGTGGTGTTATCTGCTTCAAAGGTTGCTATTTTGGCTGGACTAGAGAATTCTGGAATTCTTTCTATCAAACCAGAATTAGTCAGCAGAACTACTGAGGAGCTCTTGGGGGTCTCTGTCTTCAACACTAAGTCCACCCCTAAGAAGGAGTTTGGAGAAGTGATGGTGATGTTGTGTGACTTAGTGGATACTGGAGTGATGTGCAAGAATGGCAATCACAACAATTTCACTTCTGAGCAGTACAACTACTGCGTGGCTATCTACAAAGGGAAGAAGCTGCACTGGCCAAGGATAATCATGCAAGAAATGATCAATGCCCTCAGCCGCCACACTTCTGCCAAAGCCGCTGGAAAAACAAAGATCAGAACTCACTGCAAACTCTTAACCAAGTTCCTTCATCAGGATTCTGTGATCTTTAAGGCTTCTGTGGCCAATGAAGCTGAGTGGGTGCAACCTAATGAGAAGACCTTGTTTGGTGCTTCTAAGCTTGATGCTTTCAGAACCGCGTTTGGATGGCGGTTTGCACAAGCGGTATGGACTGCTGATCCTCTGCCTGAAGAAAAGAGAGGACCCTTCCCTGAGGCTCGGCTAAATAAGTCAGGCAAACCTTATGCCGGTGCCATAGCAGATCAAGCCGCTGCTACAAGAGCTAGAGAAGCTGCTCAAACTGCCATGTTAAATAGGCTAGGAGTTAGCCTTGATGGAACTGAGGCTCCGGTTGAGAGGGAGTCTGCGGTTGAGGGGGAGCCTACAATCCCTGCGGCTCAACCCAGGGAAACCGCGGCTCCAAGAAAGAAGAAAGCCAAGGTAACTGAATCTTCCAAACCCTCATCTATTCTTCCTCCAAAACCGACCTTACCAAAATCCTTCCTCATTCTATCAAATCCCTCTTCTGAACCGCTTCCACCTTACTCTAAACCAATTCCTTTCACTAAACCAACTCCTCCTATCCCTTCTAAACCTCAGATAAAACCCTTTTCCCCAATCAAGTCTAATGTTGAAAAATCCTTGAACTTTGCACAAGATGTAAACCTGTTGAGGAAACTGAAAGCCTCCACCTCTGAACCCAAACCTATCTCACCTCCAAAATCCCCTCTCAAACTGCCAACTGTTCAGTTCACTGAAGAACAGTTGCAGCTAATCTTTTCTGCCCTTCCCAACCTTAAACCCTCCACTCAAACCGAGCCTGAGCAGACCGAAGTGTCTGAGGCTGCGGTTCCAGTTGAACAAGCCGAGGTATCTACAAGAGCGGTTCAGCCTGAGCAAACTGATGAGTTTGAGGCTGCAGTATTGCCTGAGCAGACTGATGCATCTGAGGCAGTTCAAGATGAACCTGAGCAAGATGATGAAAATCTTGAGGTTCAACCGCTGAAGAAGAAGAGAAGGTTGGTAAAGAAATATGACTTTGTGGAGCACTGGCAATCAAGGCCACCTGGTGCAATGGACTTCACTGAAGCTTCTGACAAGAAAGATCATTCACCCACTGAAGGCCCATTTGCAAAGGAGTTGAGACAAAGGGCTGAAATGAGAAAGGCTGGGATAGACCCCATGATGGCTGAAACCGCTACTCCTTCGTTGAAACGAAAGCTGGAGTTTGACTCACCAGAGCACACTCCTTCACCTTCTGAATCCCCTACACTGCCTTTTGCTTCAGCAGTTCAACCGTCGGCTCAACCGCAACTGATCAACATCTCTGCCCCTTCGGTTCTGCCTGAATTCACCGTTGCAGTTAGATCTCCCAAACCACGTGGTTTGAAAAGAAAGAGTGCACAGGACATAGCGGGCTACCTGAAGAAGTTTAGAGCCACTACTTCCAAAGCCAACCGCCATGGAGCTGTCATTAGAGCCGCCAACAAGCATGAAGAGCAACGGCTCAAGTCTGGCCGTCCAAATCCTTTTGCCATCTTTCCAGCCGATGAGTCTCAAGCTGCTTCAGATCAACTGATTGCTTCAACTCTTGATCAAATTATTGAAGATCTGGCAGTTGAGTTCATCTTCTCTCTTTGTTCTCAATTTTTCTTTAGAATAAACTGCATTGTCTTTCCTTTTCTTTATAGATGGCAGTTCTCTCCTTTCACTTCTATTCCTCTCTCTAATACCCAAATTCTTTCCATTTCCCCTTCTCTTCCCTACAATTCATTGTCTATCATTCCTTTCCCTTCCTCCCCTTTTGAAACTGATCATGTGAAGATTCAGTTTATGCTGGATTCTTTCCTTAACCAATCTGCATTTCTTTCCTCTCTGCCCTTCCTTGTTGATGCCATTAAGAGGGAGAATGCTGTTGACCCTAGGATTGGGAGAATGGAATTTAAGATTGAAACCCTTCTGGAGAATCAGCTCAAGTTAGAACAGAAGGTTGAAACTTTGAATGAGCTGACTTCTCTCAGACTTGAAGCGGCCCAAGAAATGAATGAGGCTCTGGAGAAGAAGTTAGACCAACTTGCTGATCTAACGGTTTCATCAACTGACTACTTAGTTCAGTATGCCAATGACCTGAAAAAGCTTTCTGAGAAAATCTTAGAGAAGGTAAATGAACCGACCCATCTTCGTCTCAAGTCAGCTGAATATGTGTTTGAAACTGCCAGCATAGTTGAGCCTTCTGATGCTCAAACCGCTGTCCAAGCCGTCGCCAGGGTTCCTGATAGAACTGATTAGAATTCTTTCTATCTTTTGTAATCAGTTTTTGACTTTTATTATTTTCCTTGTAATTTGTAACTTCTAAAACCTTTTAAAGGATTATAATGAAAATGAATGCATTGCATCCAATATTCCAAAACTTTGTTTATTCAAACTACTTGTTTGTGGAACAATGCATTTCTAAAAACTCATGCACTATTCATCATGAAAAATTTTCTAAGTGTATGTGTTTTAAACATTCAGTTTAAACATGCATATCTGATTCTCATAAACATATCTTTTTATATGCATCTGAATGAATTTCCTATCTATCTGTTTTTCATTTCCTTTGTCTTTGATAGATTAGAAATCTATGGTATAGCATTGTGTGTGCATTTGACTTGGGACATGCAGTTTCAATACATACTCATTTTGAGCATGTTCTTACCAAGTACAATGTTTGCTCTATCATAGTGTGGTAATGGCATCAATCAAATAGGGGGAGATTGTTAGGATTCATTGTTAGTATACCCACCTGATTTGATTGACCCATTCCACGTGTCTTTTTATGGACTTTAGGTTTACTTGTAATGAAGTTTTACTTCAATTTTTAGACAAGTCCATTTCTAGATTTTTAGTAGTTAGGCTGAGTTATGATCGGTTTACTCTTAGCGGTTTAGAGTCCCTCAAGCCGCCGTCTTCAAACCGCCAGCATGGTGCCTTAAGTCCTTCATCAAACCGCAGTTTGTGTCTTTGATGAAACCGCATTTCAAGTTCATTCATGAAACCGCACATGCATCTGGTGGAACCGCCGACCAAGATATTGAAGAACTTATTGCTGTCATTTACTCCTTAAAGACAAACATTCGCTTTTCAACCATAAAAATGAATGACTGGTGACTTGTCCTTAAACTTCAAGTCATGGTTCAGTTATTCTGGGAATGTCGGTTTGTCTAGTCTTTTGAAAAGTTACCGTTGTACCTTTCAACAACTAAAAGGACAATGTCAGGTAGTGGTTCAACAACTTCCTGCCACAAAGCAAAAGCAAAGGACGACAGTGACAGGTCAACCAATGGGATTGTGACAGCGCATTAAACCGCCATACAATGACTCACCTCATTGTCCAACGGTCACTAATGCCTTCACTATAAATAGCCTTCATTGTTCAACATTGAAGGTTGCTGAGCTTCAAAGAGAATATCCCAAGTATTCAAGTTTGCTTTGAAGATTGAAAACCCAGATACTCACATCTTCATCATCTCCTTAGCAAACCCAGAGTTCTTCATCAAAGCTTCAAGCCTTTAAATCATCACAAATCAGCCTTACACAGAAAGTAATCATTTGCTTACCATCACTTAGATATTTTGAGCTCTTGATTTCTTTCCACACTACACACCCGGAGTATATTTTCTTATAGATTATATACCTCGAAAACACAGGTTGTTATAATAGCTTTGTTAGGTTAGATTGTTTATTTAGAGTTTGGATTCATTTGTAATCTTGTAAAAACTCCTCTAAATCAATACAAGTCTAGTAGCTATTAGAAAATCCTAGGCTAACCACCTAGGTAGAGGACGTAGTTCTTTCAAGAACGAACCTCTTCAAATTGTGTGTACTTGATCTTTATTTTCTGTCTTGTCATTTACTTTTATGGTTACGAGCTTTATTTACTTTCATGTGAAATGACTTGATAAATGATTTGCATACTTTTGTGAAACTTCAGTTGTGCCCTGTCAGTTGCATCATTCCTTTTCAACCACTTAAACCGCCCAACTCTTCATAATTCAGTTTGGACAAAACCGCAAAACTCCGCTGTGCATTTTATCTGAGCGGTTCTAGTGCTTTAAACCGCAATAGACCAAACTGATAAGTACTTGGTTGATTTTCAAGGGTATTTAGAAAAAGATTTTAAACCGCTATTCACCCCCCCCCTCTAGCGGTTCTATACCCTTGTTGCCCTTTGGGACCAACAGATACACTGAGACCATTATTAGATACACTAAGAGCAGTTATTAGATACACCAAGACCAATAGTTTGTGTATCCAATAACTGGAACATAGTATCATATTTCATTAGATACACCAAGACAATTTATTAGATACACTAAGACAATTTATTAGATACAGTATGACCATTATTAGATACACTAAGACCAGTTATTAGATACACTAAGACCAATGGTTTGTGTATCCTATAACTGGAACATAGTACCATGTTTCATTAGATACACGAAGACAATTTATTAGATACACTAAGACCATTCATTAGATACACTAAGACCAGTTATTAGATACACTAAGACCAATGGTTTTGTGTATCCTATAACTGGAACATTTTGTTGGATACACTAAGGCAAGTAACTAGTGTATTGTATGTTTCATTTATTAGATACACTAGGAAATACCTTTTGTATCTAAAGATCTCGCCTTTCCAGACTTCGGGCGTGCGTTTGTGTTTTTAAAGCGATATGACCATTATGCCCCTGCGTCTCCTTTATTTTCAAAATTGCCACCGCTTTTTTTTTCTTCCCCTCTAATCTGGACCGTTCATCTATTTCTAATCCAAAGGCTATAAGTGGTTCTCATGGTTCTCATATAATTTGGTTCTCACAGGAGCAGGACCCTATATATATATATATATATATATATATATATATATATATATATATATATATATATATATATTTTATTGAATTTATATCGAATACAAACATATGAAATACATAAAGATACATTTTTAGAGAAATTTATGTAATTTCCTCATTTTTCTGGAAAGAGCCTTTGCTTGTATGAGAATATTTGTTGCTATTCTTTTCTGATGATAGAAAACTCCATTGTCCTCTATATACTCTTCAAGGTCACTAACGAGGAATCGCACATACATAAAATGTATTCTTATTTCATAATTTGTATAAGTATGAGGAAATTCTGTAGATTGGAGATCTCTTAGTTGTCTAGCTAAATGGTTTAAATAATCAATGTTATCAAAGCCCCTATTAAGCCAGCTATTACGTCTACCATGTGTATTAAAAATTTGGTTATTTATCAATGGGAAGTCTGCCATGTCCTTGTAGGAATTCTCTAGTTAAGAAATCTGGGATTGAATTGTCTTTGCCTGCAATATGAACGATGTCAAAATCAAATATTGATAAAAGGGCTTGCCATCTGGCAAAAATCTGTTTGGCTGCTAAATTTTTTACATCTTTTTGTAAAACGTCTTTTGCAGCTTTGCAATCTACTTTGACTGTAAATTTTTTATTAAGTAGATCATCCTGAAATTTTGTTATACATAGAACTATAGAAAGGATTTCCTTTTTTATTGTAGAATAATTTGATTGTGTTGTGTTCCATATCCCCGAATAATATCTTATTATTTGGTTTTTCCCATCTATGTTTTGAGTTAATATCCCACCATATCCTATTTCTGAGGCATCAGTGGCTACTGTCTTAGGGGCATTAGGATCACATATGGTTAAACATGGTAATCTTTTAACATGTAGTTTGATTTGTTTAACAACATTAGTATGCTCTTTTGTCCATGGTTTTGGATTTGTTTTTAATCTATCAAAGAGTGGTTTACAAATTTGTCTTAATTTGGGAAAGAAATCTGCTATATAATTTAATGATCCTAGGAATCTTTGTAATTGATTTTTATCTTTTATCTCATCTGGGAACTTGTCAGCAAAATCTATAGATCTTTGTATTGGTATTAAAGTATTATTGGTTATTTCATGTCCTAAAAACCTAATCTTTGTTTGATAAAGTTTTATTTTTGTTTTTGATAAAACGAGCCCATTTCGTATCATTGTTTTATAAAATATGTTTAAATGTTTGTCGTGTTGTTCAAGAGTCTTACTAAATACTAAAACATCATCTATATAAACAATAATAAAAGTGTAGGGATTAAAAATTTCATTCATTATTTTTTGAAATTCGCTTGGTGCATTTTTTAATCCAAAGGGCATAACATTCCATTCGTATTGCCCAAAGGGTACTGTAAAAGCTGTTTTATATTTGTCTTCTTCTGCTATTTGTATCTGCCAAAATCCTGATTTCATATCAAATTTTGAAAATATAGATGCATCGTGTAATCGTTTTAATAAATCTTGTTTATTCGGTATTGGATATCTAATCCATTTTAGTGCAGTGTTTAACGGTTTGTAATTAATTACTAATCTTGGGGCACCTCTTTCTATTTCTGCATTTTTTGATACATAGAATGCTGAGCATGACCAAGGTGATTTACTTTTCCTAATTAATTTTTTATTGAGTAAATCTTTGATTTCTTTTTTACAATATTCTAATAATTCTTGATTCATTTGGATAGGTCTTGCTTTTGTAGGTATTGTTTGTTCATTAAAATCTTTTTTCATATGGTAGTGTTATTACATGCTTTTTCCTTTCTCAAAAAGCTGTGGGTAAATCAGAACATAAGTCTTTTTCAAATTTTTCTAATTTTTTAGAGATTATGTCTTTGTTTTGTTGAAGTTGTAATTTTTCTTCAATTTTTATATTTAATAATTCTTCTTTAAGAAATTTCATTTGATTTTGTAAAGTATTTAATTTAGATATTCCTGTTTTTTGCAAATTATTTACATCACTATTGGATACAGGATATAAAAAATCAAATATAATTTTTTGTCCTAATATTCTTGATTCTACCCCTCTTTGTGAAACTGAAAATGGATATAACATTTGTAAAAAAGGGTTTCCTAATATAACTTTGGTGTTTAAATTTTTTACAAGCATAAGACTTGTTTTAAAGCAGATACTATTATTGCAAACATGTGCTTCAGGTATTTTGTATTTTACTTCTAATTTTGAAGAATTGGTTGCTGAAAGACTTTGTTTTGTTTTTATAAAATATTTTGTTGGTATTATTCCTTGTTCAACACAATTCAGATCTGCTCCTGAGTCTAACATGGCTAATCCTTTGTATTCGAAATCTTTGATTTTCATATGTATATGTACATACCATTTTTGATATCTGACTCGAGTAAGAGCATATATACTTTCTTCTGTGTCTGTAGAGGTATCTGTTTCCGAAGAAGATTTTTTTGCAAAGGGGTTTTTAAAATGTTTGTTTAATTCTTTATTAGCTTTAGAAGTAGAAGCTTCATTATTGTAAGTTGAATGTATTTGTTTTTTAATTTCTTGTAGTGCTAATTTTGTTTCTATTTCTTTTTGTGTTTTTTGTAAATCCAAATTACTTTGTTTTAATAATTTTATTTCTTGCTTTATTTCTCTAATTTCATGTTGTAAGTCTACTGATGAAATTTGTTTCTTTTTGTTTTGGAATTCCTGATAATTTCATGAAAAACCAATTTTACTATGAAACCATTCTGACACAAACAAAATCCGCTACTTTTCAATATTCCACAGATCATGTTGATAACACGAAAATTCGTTATTGCAAAGTCAAAATTTTAAAATTCATGACTTTATCAGATTGGGGCCAAAAGCCAAATGATTCTCGAGATTTATTAAATTCAAACAATTCCAGATTTAATTATTATGACTACATCCTGGCTTGGTCAAGGGCCTTTTTCAGACAAAACAAATATTTTTCTCTTTCATATTTCTTTTACTTTTGTCCGAATTTTTCCTATCCTACTCCTTATTGGTTTCATAAATGGTGGAAGACTTTCGGATTAGACAAATCAATTGTCCCTACAGATGTACAAATAGCCTTCGGCCAATGGTCAACAAAAGTTTCTTACCCAGAACAAATTTCTCAGACTCCTCTTTGGGCTTTATTTTGTCATAATTTCCAAGTCCCATGGATTTTTATGACAGAATTTGACTTAAGAGAGGAACAAATGTGTGAGTGTGTGACAGTACAAAAGTGTGAGTGTGTACAAAAAAACAATCTTACCAATTCTGATTCGAAAATACAAAATAAAATGGTGGGACAAAACTGAAATCTCTCATTGCAATTCTGAGGCAGTGACAAAATATTTCTTTTCAAAACCAGAATATTATAAAACAATTCCTCTCAAACAATCACAACAAAATGAAGAGTTTTTAGCCAAGAAACAACAGATTATGTCCCAGATGGCTAAATGCACAAATCCAAAGGATCTGGAAAGACTAATGGTCCAACTTAGCGACGAAGGCAGTTCATCCTCTATGAATGAAGGGGATACTCAACCTAATGATGACTTCTACACACAACCAGACGATCTAGAATTAGATCTGTAAAGCTGCACAAAAAGAAGACGACATCAAGCACCAGCCGCCCTGGCCCACCACTGGTCACAAAATTCAACAAATTATTCAGCCGCCATGACCCACTGGTTAAGAAATTCAACAAAACATTCAGCCGCCCTGGCCCACTGGTCACAAAATTCAACAAATCATTCAGCCGCCCTGGCCCACTGACCACAAAATTCAAAAGAAGATTCCTCCTGCCGACCTGCAAGACAAAAACTCATCAGTATATATAGACTAGATAGCTCATTGTAAGAGGCAGGTAATTTTTGTATTAGTTTTCAATTCTCTCTAAATATCTCTCTCTAGAAATCTCTTGTACTCATCTTTCATCAACCATATTGTACTCTCAACAAATTGCAATATACAAGTAAGTTTACTACTCCCGCCTCGAGTATTTATTATTGCTTATAATTTACAAATTACTTATCAAAACAAAAACGTTACGCAAGGTGGAAACCACTAACCTTCCAGACCTACGGGTGACGGATAAACTGAGGTTGAACGAAAGCCTACGTATACGTATTTCAAAAGTCAAAGTTACTGTAGCAAAAAAGTCAAATTTACTATTCACTATTCATGCGATATTTATTTTGATATTTCTATGTTATTTATTGTTATTATCTTAATATGCATGCTTTAAAATCGGACCTCTGATCTTTGGTATCAGAGCCTAATATTCAACAAAGTTATTTAACTAGCTTAAACAATTTACTTACTTGTCCCGAGTCGGTGTGTCACCTAGGTCTAAGTCACGCATTAGGAAGTGTAAGTCGTGCATCCATTAGGTAAGGAAGTGTATCCGAAAAGCAAGACAAAAAGTAAATCATGAGTTGGTTAGGTAATTTTACGAATAGAAGGCCTCCTAGAAATCAAGATCCTATGAACGATTATAACATACATATTGAAAATGATAACCATGATAACAATGAAAATGATCAAAATATTTTATCAAAGGAATTTTCTTGGAATACTCAGTCTTTGACTAATTGGAAACCACCTCTTATTTCAAACACAGAAATTTATAAAGACAAAGGAATTTTTAACATAAGATCAAGATTAGCCATTAAAACAAAAGAAACTATTATCCCTTTATTTTCCAATAATCAAACTATGAGTCTATTTTCAAAATCATCTATAAAAAAAAATATATCCCAAGGATACAAATTTTTACATATCGGACTGGTACAAATTGCTATTAAACCCTTAACAATGGAAGGATTAAACACAAGCATACAGATAGCCTTAAGAGATGCTAGACATCTAAACTATACAGATTCGCTATTAGGAGCTATTGAAACTAGTTTAACAAATGGACCAATTCATTTTAATAGTTATCCAAATTTTACAATTTCTTTAACAGATCCTCACATAATGGACATCCTAACTTTAGATATTTTAACGCATAATTATCATATGAAAAAAGGATCTCACGTATATGAAATATTTTATAGATTATATTTTAAAGTTATGAATACAGGACTATGTCCTAATGCTTTTAACAGAAACAAAATAGGAGAAACCATTTTTTGGGAAATTGATAAAACAAAAGCTAATATAAATATACCAAAAACAATTAAATGGAATGAAATAACTTTACCCGATAAATGGTCATATCCCGCTAAAACTGTCCCGAGAAAAGAACAAAATCAAACAACTGATATAGAACAAATTACACAATATGAAGATGGATCAGTAGATCTAAAATTCAAAAGAACTCAGTCACTAAGTCGACACAAAAAATTAAATGTCCACGCACCATCTAGGAGATCTACATCAGGAAGATATGAACTCCCACAAAACACTAAATATGAGGATAGTTCTTCACAAAATGAAACTGTTTTTGAAGAAGAAACTAATATTGAAATTCCACAACAAACAAACAATACTGGAGCAAACAGAGAAGGAATTAATGTCCACCCATTCGAAGGAATCAATGTTCAATCTTACGAAGATAGTGAATTTACTTTAAATATGATAAAAAACAATTTTATTCTAAATAAAGGTATTTTAAGAAAAGATTTTACAAGTAAACATAATGAAGAAAATAGAAAACTATTTTTTCAAACGTATGATACCAATGAACAAAAATTAATAAAAGAAAAGTATTATGAATTTTGTGAATTGCAAGAATATCACATACCATTTTTTGATTTCTTAAACCATGATTACTTATACAAAATAACTACATTACAGAAAAAACTAAGGCGATGGTACAAAGTAGGACCAGATCTCCTACCGACTCACGAAGTATACGAAAACGAAAAACCACCTTTAGAAGCCACTTACTTTAGTAAAGACAATATCCAATACGGAGCATATCCCATTGATAAAACTAATCAATTAGACACCGAAGATAAAAAAACAAACGTCTTTACATTTACAAAATAATTAGACAAATTTATACTTATATACCGTAGGACAACAATTAGATAGAGTTGAAGAAAAAATTGATAATTCTACTAAAAAATTAACCACAATAGGAGAAGAAATAGCACAACTGGATGTAGAAATGGGACCCACACCAATACCAACCAAAAATGATGAATATTATAAATCCCAAAGATTTACAGAATATTCAGAATTATATAAAATTAATCCATCAACTAGAAAAAATAATAATAAAAATACAATGTTTACTAAACAAATTCCCCCTCCTAAGAATACTTTAATAATACCTGAAGTCAAACCAACACTACATGATCCTCTAAATGACTTAATGAATAAAATTAAAACACATTTAAAAGTAAAAGAAGAAACAAGTACAAGTACAAATATCCGAATGCTAACAGATTATAATGACAAAACCTCAGAGTCAGATACCTCTTCTAATAATGAATATAATTCTACTACAGAATCAGAAGAAGGAGAAAACTTAAATACAATTCCAATTCAAACAATGAGACATGATTTTTATAATAAAGACCCTGACGACTTAGAAATATTAAAAAACCCAACAAAATCATACAATGCAAAAAACATTTATGAATGGAACATTGACGGATTAAGTGAAATGGAAATAATAAATATTACAAAAGAAATGATAATTGTAGGAAATATATACAAATCTACAAATATTACAGAACGCCAAGCAGTTGAAAACATTATATTAGGATTCAGTGGTCAATTAAGAACTTGGTGGGATAAATTATTAGCACATCAAGTAAAAACACAAATTTTAGAAGCTATAAAAGCAGACCAAGATGGACACCCAATATTAGATGAAAATGGAAATCAAACTCCTGCACATTTAATTTACTTAATTTTTAACATTACAACTCACTTTATAGGAGATATAGATTTATATACTGAAAGAAATTCTGAAATATTACAAAATCTAAAATGCAGAAAATTAGAACAATTTAAATGGTATAAAGAAAATTTTCTTAAAAGAGTTTTTAATCTTGCTGACCCAAATAATTATCACTGGAAAGAAAAATTTATTACTGGACTACCAGGCCTATTTTCAGAAAAAGTAAAGGATACGATAGAACAAAAATATGGACAAATATCCTATGATAATCTTACATATGGAGACTTAATTACTTGCGTAAATATTACAGGATTAAGATTATGTCAAGGCCAAAAACTACAAAACAAATTAAAAAAGGAAACTACTCAAACAAGAAAAGAATTAGGACATTGGTGTGAACAATTTGGTTTTGATAAACTAAAATCTCCATACAAAAAGAAAAATTACACTCAACATAGAAGCCCGTATTACAAAAATAGTACATATAGGAGAAAATATAGAAAAACAAATAAAAACTATCAAAACAATCCCCCTGCTTATTACAATAAAAATAAAAAAGCACATTTTCAGAAAAGATACGACAATAATAAGAATAATACAAAATATAAAAAATCCTTTAAGTCTTTTAAGCCATATAATAAAACCATAAAATGTTTTTTATGCAAAAAACCTTGTCATATTGCTAAAAATTGCCTGCCTCTTACAATGAGCTATCTAGTCTATATATATGACATTCACCTTTAACCATTTTTTTCCCAACTGGATCCATGGCTAGCAGCAGGTCCATGGTTGTTCCTACTGATGATACTGGTGATGATAATACCCATGAAAATGACCATGTTACCCTTCCACACCCCTCTTCTTTAACTCAAACAAAACCTACCAAGGCCAAGGGTGGTTGGAAATCTGCCATCTTCATCATTTGTAAGTAATCACTAAAGTCTCTACTCCCTCCGTCCCATAACAATGGGCACACTTTAATTTTTTTTTCAACTGAGTCAATCTTTGACCATAATTTTTTATGAATATCTAAATATCTCTATGAAATTCTAAAATTTGTTATTGTTTTACTATTAAAAATACTATCATTAACTATTTTTAGAATTGTATATAGATAGATATCTATATATTCATAAAATTATGATCAAAGATTGACCCAATTGACCAAAAAGTCAAAGTGTGCCCATTGTTATGGGTCGGAGGGAGTATACTTTTACAACCACCACCTCCGTCTCCGTCTCAAAATAAATGTTAAAAATTCAGTTTTGAAAAACAAATTAGTTTTAGCCAAGATTTTTAAAGACAATACGATTATTGTAATGAGGGAATGGATGTAATGCAGTAGAAGTGGCGGGGCGATTTGCGAATTATGGAGTGTCGGGAAATCTCATCACATATCTTACAAATGTTGGGGGACAACCAATATCTACGGCTGCCAAAAACGTCAACGTTTGGCTCGGTGTCTCCGCCCTTTTCCCTCTGTTCGGTGCCTTTCTTGCCGATTCCTACCTTGGTCGTTATACCACCACTCTTCTCTCCTCAATTTCTTTTTTGTTGGTAACAATTTTCTACTTCATATTTTATTTTATTTTATTTTATTTTATCAGCTTCATTAAGGTTAGAGTGAAGATTACTCCATGTCTCCCTCCGTTTCAAACATAATAATTAAAGGTTACATTATAATGTTATCAATTGGAGGTGGTGGTCACAAGCCATGCGTCCAAACATTCGCCGCCGACCAATTCGAGGACACGCCGGAGCACAGGGCGGAGAAGAGCTCTTTCTTCAACTGGTGGTACATCGGGACCGTCTTTGGTTCCACTGCGGCCATCCTAGTCGTCATTCCGGTTCAAGAAAACGTGGGTTGGGGGATGGGGTTTGGGTTGCCCGCTATGGCTGTGGGGGCCGCTCTTGTAGCGTTTTTTATCGGTAGTGGTGGGTACCGGAGGGAGGTATCGGTTGGTGGTCCGTTCACGAGGGTGGCACAGGTTATGGTGGCAGCGGTTAGGAAGCGGCGGTTAAGAGATGGTTTGGGTCGGGGCGTCTTTCATGAGGATGTTGGTAGAACACCTCTGGCTCGCACCAATCAGTTCAGGTACGCTTATGCTCTAAATAAAGTGAAAATCTCGAGAAAAACTTGTTTTACACTCGTTTTAGTGTAAAACTTGTTTTCATCCCTTAATGCAAGTCATAATCTCTTAATGTAAAACATGTTACACATCTCTTAGTGTAAAACATGTTTTTCATAAGACTGACTCCTAATTAATTTGATTTTCTTTTAAACTTTTTTATTTAATCAGATTACAGAGATAAAATGCTTTGTTGCTGTTATTTGGTTCTCAAGCCTGATTTTCACTTATTTGTTGTGAGAATGACAAGTGGGTTCCATTATCCATTTTAGGTAATAAAGTAAAGTAAAAACATTAATTTATGACAGATAAAAAAAGAAAGTAAGAACTTTAAAGCGGAAAAGAGAGAGTATAATTCTTCTATTGAATATTGGTTGACTATTTACAATCTCTTCCCCAAAATTTATGAATAGTACTAGGGGCACAAAAAAGTCACAAAATCTCACTCACAAAATCCTAGGTGTAGTGATTTTATTGGTGTTTTTAATTAGAGTGTGGCGGGTCCACTATCGCTACAACCAATAAAATATCGTCACCTCATTGTGTGAGCATAATTTTGTGATTTTGTTTTGTGATCCTGGCATTGCTCAAATTTAAAGATTAGTGAAATTTAGGGAAATAAATTTGACCAAGTACAAGTAATTTGTTTATTAATACTCGTTTTATTAGGGAAAAAAATAATAGAAATGGAAAGTCACTATTGCTAAGGTCACACTATTTATGGAAAATACTAAAAGGTGCTGATAAAGAAATTTATATCCATCAAGTTAAAATTGTAGTGCTTCTTCATGCGTTTCCAACAAGTCTAAAGTTAAAAGACTTGGAACAAAAATATTCTAAATATGCATTTGACTTGTTAATATTTTAAGGTAATGTTTTACTTATTTATACATTACAGTATAAAGGTAAAATTGCGCTATTTTTTAATTTAAAAACTCAATATTTATTTTAGAATGTACCAAAAGAGATGTGTGATAAGAATAATACTAGGGGCACAAAAAAGTTACAAAAACTTGCTCACAAAATCTTAGGTGTAATGATTTTATTGGTGTATTTAATTAGAGTGTGGCGGGTCCATTATCGATGCAACCAATAAAATATCGCCACCTCATTTTGTAAGCAAGATTTTGTCACCTTATTTTGTGCCCCTAGCATATTGCTCGTGTGATAAACCTTTAACTGCTCCCATTTCTCTCACGAAATTGCACTAATATCTTTTCAGAGACGGGTAATAACTATGGCATTTTTGGGGATGTATATACTCCAGTAGAAATTAGGTAACAGTTGTTTGAATTTGATGTACAGGTTCTTGGACAAGGCAACAATCATAGACGAAATCGACGATTCAACAGAAAAACGGAACCAGTGGCGACTCTGCTCGGTAAACCAAGTCGAAGAAGTGAAGCTACTTCTCCGTCTAATCCCCATTTGGTTAACTTGCCTAATGTTCATGGTTGACATAGCACAACTCAACACTTACTTCATAAAGCAAGGAAGCACAATGAATAGATCCATATCATCATCATCATCATCATAGAGCCCAAAAAGGTCATTTCAAGTCCCACCCGCGACTCTTCAAGTCATCACCGGCCTCACTATCCTAGCCGCGGTCCCACTTTACGACCGGACCCTGGTCCCACTCACTAGAACCATCACGGGACAACCAAGAGGCTTTACAATTCTACAAAGAATGGGCATAGGAAATTTCATGTCTATAGTAACCATGATTGTATCGGCCCTAGTGGAGAGTAAAAGAGTAAATATGGCACGGCAAAATGGTTTGCTCAATAAGCCTAAATCGTTTATTCCTATGTCGGTTTGGTGGCTCGCTCCACAATACGCACTCGTAGGGGTATCAAATATGTTTATGATCGTCGGGCTTCAAGAGTTGTTTTACGATCAAATGCACGAGGAGATGAGGAGTATGAGTGCGGCTCTTTATTTGAGCATTATGGGTGTGGGGAATTTTGTTAGTAGCGGTGTTATATCAATTGTGCAAGTTGTTAGTGAACGGTGTGGGGGAGAAATGGCTTGGGGATAATATTAATAGGGCACATCTTGATGGGTTTTGGCCGGGTTGAGTGGGTTGAGTTTGGGTTTTTATGTGTGGGTGGCTAAGGGTTTTGTTTACAAGAAGTTTGATGGAGATGGTATAACTCAAAGTGAAGGGAAAGAGATGGTTGAGGAGTTGCTCGTTTGGTACTCAATGATAATCGGCTCATATCATGATACGCGATGCGAAGATTACATTTGTTATCGTAAAAGTTTAGCGGTCAGAATAATGATGCTCAAATTGTACGCTGGTCGAAAATATAGATTACTGGTTTATTTTTTTATTTGGTTTAGTTACTTTCTTTTGAAACTTGCTATTTATTTTGTTTTAATTTTCCAATTTCGAATAATTTTGATACTGCATAATGAAGTATGTACTAGTTTGATTTGAGTTTCATCTTGTAGCCTTTAATGCTATTTTTTGTTGTTTATTATTTTGTAACGGTTAACTGATAAAGTTAAAAAGAAATATTCCTATAGAAAAAGAAAAGTTGTATCCACAAAAAAAGGAATTAGAAATAGATAATGACACGTCCGAATTAGTATCTACTTTCGAACCGGCCGAGAATTAAGAGGTGAATAGTAGTGGGTAGTTGTTGTGACTGTCAAAAATAAAGTTGTAGAGAGAAAGTGATGTAGGGAATAGTAGTGGATAGTTGTTGTAAATATGATAACTGGGTCTCATTGAATAGAAAAAAAATTGAAAAAATTCAATTTAAAGAAAGTGTGACTTATCAATGGGACGCCCAAAAGAGAAATTTTTGCACATTGACGTGAGACAGAGGGTACTCAATTTTTCTCAAACTCGTATCAATATTATGGGATATTCATAACCTCACCAACAGAAACAAACTTCATACTTGACCAACCTGGTGGCGGTATGCAACTATCAGAATTTGAATCAATACGTAACGAGTAATATTCAAAAATAAAACTTTCCTTTACTCATTCTTTGTAATCAAATTTCAACAAATTAAAACAGAAACCAGGAAAATCACATTCAACAAGTGTTACCCAACCACCTAATCTGACATATAGATAACGCATAAGATGAAATCAAACTGACTCCACAACCTGTTTCTAGACATTCCACACTCGGATCGATTTAAGGACGCAACAACTGAATCATAGTTTTACAAACAATACTTATAACATCAATCTTGTATAACAAATGATACTCGTATTTCACTTGGAGCACGAGCTTCAAGCCTCAGAAGTTGAGTCAAAATTACAAACTATCAGAGATCAAATATCAATTATTAAGCTTAGAAACCATGCTCCCAATAACTTATAACATCAATCTTGGAAGCATTATTCAATTATATCAAATTACCAACCAAAAGTTGCGAATAGCGTTGTATAACATATAGCATAATACATTTCGGGGAAGTTGGATGAGAAAATCACCAACTATACCTTAAAATCATTTACAACCAATATATACAAACAAAAAGCTTGCACAAGCGCATAGAGTTCTATAATACAATCGCATTCATAGAGAGGATGAACATAATAATCCCCATCAGCAAGCAAGCAAACAAACAAACAAACAAACAAACACTAATATCTACTAAAGCTCCTACGCAATTTTTTTTTTTTAAAAAAGAAAAGTTTTCGTATTCCCAATTTTTCAATCATCCAATGGAAAAACAGTAAGAACAATACGCACCAAACTGGATTCACAATTCATGAACAGCAAGTAGGGCACCGGATCAAACCGTTTTCATTGCATTCAAGGCACCTCTTCAATTGTTCATCATCTTCATCAAAAATCTTTCTGCTTCCACTACAATTTCCGCACGGAACGAATCTTGCATCCCCACATGTTTCACAAACATACCCAGGTTTCCGAAAAGGGAGTCCTTTCAGAGTTTTGGCTAATTCACCAATCTCATGGAGGTGTTTGATCACATCCACACCTCCTACGTACTCCCCTCGAATAAACACTTGTGGCAAACTCACATTCTTCTTCTCCCCCAATACACTCTGCAATTCTTTCCTGTAAGCAGAATCCATTGAAATGTCTCGTTCATCGACAAACACCCTAAACCCTCTAAGAATCATCCTAACCGAATAACAATCTTCGAATGTCCTTCGAATTCCCCTCAAACTTGTGAAATACACGACAACCCGATCCTCTGTACCGGGTAATCGAATTGATGGAGCCCTAACAGGGGATAGTGAGCACAATTTGGGGGACTTCAAATTGAAAGATCCAGATTGTTCAATTGGGGGCAAACTAATTGAACTTTTAGGTTTAGGCGATTCAAATAAGCTGCAGAGGTGTCTGACCTTACCTTTGACCGATTCGAAAGAAGAATTGTGAAGCTTTTTAATTGATCCACTGCGTTCGATTGAGGGGTTGTTGTAAAGATGATTAAAAGGTTTGTGATGGGAGAATTCATTGGCTGATGAATGAATTGTGAGCGAACGATTGAAAATTGCTGCGGCCGATTTTGGATTATCGTTGAAACCAGACATCTTCGTTTTATTCTTTCTGCTAACACGCCGGCCAAAAGAAAGATTTTGGGAATCAAGGTTTCGTGAATTGAATTCAAGAAATTGAAAATGGAAGTTATGAAATTTGAAAAGGGTTTTTTATTGGGGGGTAATTCTGGATTGAATTCAAGAAAATTAAAATTGAAAAAGAAAAACAAAAAATTGGTATTGGGGTAATTGGCAATTAGGGTTATTAAGAGAACGATGATCGGAAAGATAAATTAATGGCGGTGGGAGGCGGCGGTTGGTGGGATGGAGGAGTGGTTTTGTGATGGAAATGAGGATAATGACCTGTGAGGCGTGGATTGGAAGTAAGAATTTATAGAGAGAGGGGGAGAGAGAGAAGGTTTTTTGAAAAGTTGGGGTTGGGATATACTCCTTCCGTCCCTATTTACCTTACAAAAATTGTCATTTTGGATGTCCCCATTTACTTTACAAAATACCAAAAAGGAAAGTTTTTATTACTTTTCTAATAGTGGGACCCACTTGTCATACTCACAACAACTATCCATTTACTTTTCTCTACCCCACTTTTTCTCTCCCACTCAACTATCTACACTCACAACACATCAACTTTACAATCATTTTCTTAATTTTTGTGCAAAAACTCTTTTTTGTAATATAAATGGGGACGGAGGGAGTAGAGAGAGAGGGTCGGTCGGAGGGGAGGTTTCCCTATCACACAGCTCACGTCATTTTCAAAAACGGACCTTTTTACTCATCCGTTTCAAAATATCCGTCGCTTTAGACTTTTTCACATATATTAAGAAATATAATTAATGCATGTTAAGAAGATCCATTCCCCTTAAATTGTAAGGATTTTAAGCCCCAAACAAAATTGTTTGATTGATAAAGATGAAAGCACAAAATAACAAAATAACAAGAACAGAACAAAATTGAAAAATAGTTGAACACAAGAGATTTTACGTGATTCACCAACTTGGCTACGTCCACGGGCGACGGAGAATCAATTCACTATAATCAAGAAGAGTATAAGGAGAATCAAGGTGAAAACCTTTCACAAAATCTCACAATCTCTCATAATAGTGAATAACTTAGCTTTTCTATCAATCTCTCTCAAGAATCTATTCAAAGTCACAAGAATAGGTTTGGAGGCTTGTCTATACTATATTAAAAGCAAGTGAATTCTTTTTCCCTCCAAAAAATGTCACTATCAAAGGCAAAAGTGTAATCTCCACTAAACAAGTACAAATATGTCATTATCTTTAATTTGGTACAAGCATTCAACTTTGCATGTAAATTTATTTTTACATGATACTTTTAAATATTTTATTTATTAAAAATATTTAATTTTGATCAATATGCAGTGAAAAATTACTAATTGATGCAGACATTAAGGCGTTGAAGTTTTGGACTCATTTGGGCGGGTGCGCGGAAACCGTCGTAACTTTTGACTACGGATGAACCACGGAACGCACCGCATATCAAATCGAACGTCGGAGCGTGGCTAACAAAAGTCGTTATCTCTAACTTTATTTGGTAGAAGTAGTCAACTTTTCATGTATATTTGTTTTTATTTGATAATTTATATTTTCTTAAATTAATGAAAAAAAATTAGATGTAATCAACATCTATACTATATTAAAAGCAAGTGAATTCTTTTTCCCTCAAAAAAATGTCACTATCAAGGGCAAAAGTGTAATCTCCACTAAAGAAGGACAAATATATCATTATCTTTAATTTGGTACAAGCATTCAACTTTGCATGAAAATTTAATTTTATATGATACTTTCAAATCTTTTATTTAGTAAAAATACTTAATTTTGATCAATATGCAGTGAAAAATTACTAATTGATGTGGACATTAAGGCGTTGAAGTGTTTGGACTCATTTGCGCGCGTGCGCGGAAATCGTCTAATTTTTGACTGCGGATGAACCACGGAACGCACCGCATATCAAATCGAACATCGGAGCGTGACTAACAATAGTCGTTATCTCTAACTTTATTTGGTATAAGTAGTCAACTTTTCATGTATATTTATTTTTATATGATAATTTATATTTTCTTGAATTAATGAAAAAAAATAAATGTAATCAACATCTATACTATATTAAAAGCAAGTGGATTCTTTTTCGCTCCAAAAAATGTCACTATCAAGGGCAAAAGTGTAATCTCCACTAAACAACGACAAATATGTCATTATCTTTCATTTGGTACAAGCATTCAACTTTGCATGTAAATTTATTTTTATATGATACTTTTAAATATTTTATTTATTAAAAATATTTTATTTTGATCAATATGCAGTGAAAAATTACTAATTGATGCGGATATTAAGGCGTTGAAATTTTTGGACTCATTTGAGCGCGTGCGCAGAAACCGTCGTAACTTTTGACTCCGGATGAACCACGGAACGCACCGCATATTAAATCGAACGTCGGAGCGTGACTAACAAAAGTCGTTATCTCTAACTTTATTTGGTAGAAGTAGACACCTTTTCATGTATATTTATTTTTATATGATAATTTATATTTTCATGAATTAATGAAAAATAAATAAATAGATGTAATAAACATCTATACTATATTAAAAGCGGGCAATTTGCAATTTGGTTCCTGACATTTACAAACGTTTGCAATGTTGCTCCCAACAGTTTTTTTTCTCCAATTGGTTCCCAACATTTACATTTTTTTTTGCAATGTGGCTATAAAAGTAAATGGGCGTTAGTTTTCTAACATATTTTATGTCATGTGACTAGCACATGACGTTTTAAAGAACATTTTAAAATATTCGTAAAGCTATATATATCCGATTGATATGATTCTTTTTTTATATTGAAACTAATATTTAAATCTAAAACATAATTTATTTTTGGAAATTTGTTGGGCAACTAAATTATTTTTACATTTAATCTTAATTTTAAATATTAAAAAAAAATAAAAAACACGTGAAATATAATCTAAAAAAGATATTAGCCCAAGTATTTTTCATATGAAGTAATTTCTATATGTATCTTTCCTAAAGTTTATTTTTCTCCACTCCTCTGCCACTTTCCCGCAACACCCATTCCACATACACTTTTCCCTCGATTCTTTGTCCTCTTCTTCTCCCTTTTTTTTCTATCAAACATTTTTACGAACTAATAATCTACATATAGAATTTACTTCATATGGAACATATTTGGGCTAATATATTTTTTAGATTATATTTTACGTATTTTCTATTTTTTTTAATATTTAAAATTAAGATTAAATGTAAAAATAATCCAACTACCCAATAAATTTCCAAAAAAATATATCTTGTAGATTTAAATATTAGCTTCAATTTAAAAGAAGAATCATATTAATCGGATATGTGTAGCTTTAAGAATATCTTAAAACGTCATGTACTAGTCACATGACATAAAATCTGTTAGAAAACTAACGCCCAGTTACTTCAATAGCCACATTGCAAAAAAATGTAAATGTTGGGAACCAATTGGCGAAAAAAAACTGTTGGGAGCAACATTGCAAAAGTTTGTAAATGTCAGAAACCAAATTGCAAATTGCCCATTAAAAGCAAGTGGATTCTTTTTCCCTCCAAAAATTGTCACTATCAAGGGCAAAAGTGTAATCTCCACTAAACAAGGACAAATATGTCATTATCTTTAATTTGATAAAAGCATTCAACTTTGCATGTAAATTTATTTTTATATGATACTTTTAAATCTTTAATTTAGTTAAAATATTTAATTTCGATCAATATGCAGTGAAAAATTACTAATTGATGCAGACATTAAGGCATTGAAGTTTTAGGACACATCTGCGCGCGTGCGCGGAAACTGTCGTAACTTTTGACTCCGGATGAACCACTGAACGCACCGCATGCATATCAAATCGAACGTCGGAGCGTGACTAACAAAAGTCGTTATCTCTAACTTTATTTGTTAGAAGTAGTCAACTTTTCATGTATATTTATTTTTATATGATAATTTATATATTCTTGAATTAATGAAAAAAAAAATATGTAATCAACATCTATACTATATTAAAATCAAGTGGATTCTTTTTCCATCCAAAAAATATCACTATCAAGGGCAAAAGTGTAATCTCCACTAAACAAGGACAAATATGTCATTATCTTTAATTTGGTACAAGCATTCAACTTTGCACGTAAATTTATTTTTTTATGATACTTTTAAATATTTTATTTATTCAAAATATTTAATTCTGATCAATATGCAGTGAAAAATTATTAATTGATGCGGACATTAAGGCGTTGAAGTTTTTGGACTAATTTGCGCTCGTGCGCGGAAACTATCATCACTTTTGACTCCGGATGAACCACGGAACGCACCACATATCAAATCGAACGTAGGAGCGTTACTAAAAAAAGTCGTTATCTCTAACTTTCTTTGGTAGAAGTAGTCAACTTTTCATGGATATTTATTTTTATATGATAATTTATATTTTCTTGAGTTAATGAAAAAAAAAATAGATGTAATCAACATCTATATCTATACTATATTAAAAGCAAGTGAATTCTTTTTTCCTCCAAAAAATGTCACTATCAAGGGCAAAAGTGTAATCTCCACTAAACAAAGACAAATATGTCATTATCTTTAATTTGGTACAAGCATTCAACTTTGCATGTAAATTTATTTTTATATGATACTTTTAAATATTTTATTTATTAAAAATATTTAATTTTGATCAATATGCAGTGAAAAATTACTAATTGATGCGGACATTAAGGCGTTGAAGTTTTTGGACTCATTTGGGCACGTGCGCGGAAACCGTCGTAACTTTTGACTCCGGATGAACCACGGAACGTACTGCATATCAAATCGAACGTCGGAGCGTGACTAACAAAATTCATTATCTCTAACTTTATTTGGTAGAAGTAGTCGACTTTTCATGTATATTTATTTTTATATGATAATTTATATTTTCTTGAATTAATGAAAAAAAATATAGATGTAATCAACATGTATAATATATTAAAATAAAGTGAATTCTTTTTCCCTCCAAAAAATGTCACTATCAAGGGCAAAAGTGTAATCTCCACTAAACAAGGACAAATATGTCATTATTTTTAATTTGGTACAAGCATTCAACTTTGCATGTAAATTTATTTTTATATATGATACTTTTAAATATTTTATTTATTAACTATACTTAATTTCGATCAATATGCAGTGAAAAATTACTAATTATGCGGACATTAAGGCGTTGAAGTTTTTGGACTCAATTGTGCGCGTGCGCGGAAACCGTCATAATTTTTTACTCCGGATGTACCACGGAACGCACCGCATATCAAATCGAACGTCGGAGCGTGACTAAATAAAGTCGTAGGGCAAAGCCTCTTGATGCAGTGTTCAAAATGCCATAAAAACATAATTTATGGCCTCAAACGGGCTTCTAAAGTTTTTAAAATGTTTTTGTACATATTCGTATTTTTTCTTTTGTGCTTAATAAAAGTATCATCCCGTGCATCGCACGGGTGTAACTCAAGTTTATATTTATACACAAGATATAAACCCAACCCTAGAAGAATAGGAGTCCAAAACACGTCCAAAATTTGTTTCCTATTTGAATTCGGAAACCCAGTCCCGACACCCTTGTGCGGCCGCCCAAAAAATCCTTGTGCGGTCGCCCAAACAAACTGAAACAAATCTGGCCTTTTAACAAGGCTGATTGTGCGGTCGCCCATAGACATCTGTGCGGCCGCCCAACCCTCCTGTCATCCATCTTCTTCTTCGTTGCAAGACCAATTCAAATCGAGTCCAAATTGAGAGTCACACTCAACAATTCTCCACCTTGATGATCAATTCCTGAAAAACTATTACACCAAGAGAACATCTCTATCTCCGTCACCCCGCCCCTAAGGGCCTCAATGACTAATAACACCAACTAAGTCCAAGAACTTTTTGAACTTAGCAATCAACTTTGTCAACATGACAACCTTCGTTATAGCCATATTTTCAGTCTCGGTAGTAGAGAACTCTGTGACATCCAGCAATCTAGATTTCTAAATAACCGCGGAACCAACAAGACAAAATACATACTCCAATGTAGATTTTCTGTCAACAAGATTACCGCCCCAATCTGAATCACCATTCCCAACAGAACCATCACTTCTCTTTCCATACATAATTCACACACAAGCATTTGAATACGGAACACGTGAAACATCATCTTTAGACTTGGGACTATCTAAAGAAAATAACCATTTCACCTAGTAAGCATCATTGATATCTATTGCAGCCACAAGAATGCCATCGACATTAACAAGATAACTCAATGTGCCATCACTACAAACCATCAAGTAAACACAACAATCATATCCACTCCTAGCATAACCATGGGTAACAATAAAAGTGTCGAACCTTTTATAACACTGTCGAGTTGACTGCTCCAAATCATACAAGGACCTCTCTAACAGGTAAACATGATCCTTACCCTCGACAACAAACCCTTCAGGCTGGTGCATGTAGATCTCCACCTCAAGCACTAGATCTCTCATCGCCACAATGCTCAACAAGTTGTGAATAGATAAGTGTCTAACAACCGGTGAAATAATATCATTGTAGTCTACCCCAAACCTTGGAGTACCATCTTTGAACTTGTAGATCCACTTGTGACTGACTAACACCTTCTTTGGTGGTGATCTGTCTGACTTTCAATACGAGATACCATCTCTTCTTTAACAACGACCGACCACATAGCAGATTCATCACACGATATATCTTCATTAAAAGAAATTAATTTATGCATACTTACTGTTTTCGCAGCGGAAATGCATAAGCCACCATCTCTTCCAAACCATATCGAACTCTACCAAAAACAATGGTAGTCTCCACCTGCTTGTTGGCCTCTTCCTCTTGAACTGGAGCATTAATTGGAGTCGCTTCATCAGACACATTATTGACATCTAAGTCAAGTTCCACCACCTCTTTATCATCTCCGACTAACTCCACCTGTTTATATATATGTCCTGCAGGACAACCTTTTTCACGGAGAAGTAGAGCAACATCTCTACATGTCAGGAACTTAGATGCCACTGGATCCTATGTCCAGAATCCTTTCACTCCAGTAGTATCACCCACAAAGGAACATCCTTTGGCCCTTGGCTCCAATTTGTTGTTCACACAAGCATACATGGGACACCCACAAATATACAATCTTGAGTATTCTCCTAGAGAGCCTGGCCACATCTCCAATAGAGCCTTCATCCCATTGCCAGAATTTAGAGTACGATTAGCCAAGTGAGCAGTCATCCTAATCGCCCCCACACAAAATTATGTACCTAACAATTCTTGTGACAACAAATACCAATCCTTTTCTGTCATTCCATTCAATCCAATGTGACCCAATGTCATGTCCCATGATTGAGTAACCTCTGCCTCAACCATTGACCCCGTTGCAATAGACACATCACCAACAACCGTAGACCCAAGAAGCTTGTACAATGTCCCACCTTATTTCCCTTCAATACCACCAAGTCACCTTTAATAGCCGATAGCTCGCCATTCGCAATGGATAAACTATACCCAAGGCTATCCAAAGTGCCTAGAGAAATCAGGTTCTTCTTCAGTTCAGGAACATACCTGACATTCTGTAATTTCCGCACTACTACATCAAACATCTTAACCTTAATAGCCCCAATACCAACAACCTTGCATGCAGTATTATTCCCCAACAAGACTACTCCACCGGCAGACTTATATGAACAAAACCATGCCCGGTTGGGACTAATATGATAAGAACAACCCGAATCCAAAATCCAACTATCACGAATTTCGGTACCCGAATCACAAGCAGTAAGTGCATCACAATCACTGTCATCAATAGTGTTTTCAAACACTACTCCAACTTCACCCTTAGTCTTCGCGGTTGTATCCTGTTGGTTTGGACAAAACCTTCTAATGTGTCCCTTCTCCTTGCAACCATGACATATCACATTCTTATGCCATTCACTTGAACCGGATTGACCCTTCCTTGACTTTCTGCCGCTTCTAGCTACTAACCCATCACCTTGAGATTCAGCACTTGTTGAGGTCAAGTGCGTCTCAATGACTTCCCGTTGTAGTAGAGCGTTCTTGATCTCTTCCAAAGAGATCTCCTCCTTGACATACAACACTGTCTCTCTAAAGTGCATATATTCCGGAGGTAGAGAACATAGCAATTTGACCGGCAATTGCTCATCATCAATCACAACATCGACATTCTTCAAGTCCATGACCAGACCATCAAACTCATCAAGATTTCTTTCCAAAGACTCACCTGATTTGAGTTTACATTCTTCGAGTTTCTTCATCAGTAGCAACCGATTAATAATACTCTTCATCATGTACAGTTGTTCAAGCCTAATCCAGAGCCCAGCAGCAGTCTTTTCGCTCACAACCTCCCTCAATACCTCATCTTTGAGACTCAAGTGTAAGAGAGATAAATCTTTCTCGTCCATATAATCAAATTGTTCATCCGTCAAACTTTCCGGTTTCCTTGCCTTCTTTAGATACCCCGGGGGTGACCACGGCCTTAGGCTAGGGCGCGCGGTGTGATCCTAGGATGTCTAACTTGTTTTTAGAGTCGCCACCTATGTTTTGAGGAACATAAGAAAAACCTATAGATTGTAGCCTAAGTTTGATTACGAAAATAGAGATTCTTTGTTTTGAGGTTCGGGGGTTAGATTACGAGATGGGAAGTACCGAAACACCCATCTCGCCCAACTAAAGTTGGTCTTGCTTGATCAAAAACTACATGAATGAAAATGTTCTTCTTCTTCTTCTTTAAGTCATGAAAAGGGGGATTTAAAATAGGATTTGGAATGTAGGAGATAACTCCTTAACCAACCTCAATGAGATGAGGTGATCATTAGAGTCATGTCCCAAAATGATTTGGGTGATTGCACATTTGATTAAAGTAAAAAAGAGAGAGGAGATGAAGTAGAAAAGAAGGGAAAAGATAGACTTTTACCTACAATTTGAAGAACTTCAAATGTTGCTTAATGAGATCCTTGGAGAACCTTTTGAAAGTGATTTTTTTGTCTAGTTTTCGATCCTTGAAAATGGAGGTAAAGAGAGCTTTTTATAGGTGAAAGAGGGGTGTTTTTGGTGCCAAAACTCAGTCACCAAGAAATCCTTCCCGGGCAAAATCCTGTAAATTGAGCAAGGGAGGGAATCCTGGCCAGAAATCTGTAACTGACGCCCAGAGGCGCGCGCTTCCTGCTTTGGGGGCGGGAGGCGCGCGCGCCTGGCTCCTAGTGTCTGAGGCGCGCGACTCAGAGAAGGCAATTTTGACAGAATGGACTAGAAAGTCAGCCCTGTCATTCAGTTTAGTCCCTGGACTTAACGAAGTCAGTCAGGAACTTAACGGAAGTGACAGAAACTAACGAGAAACACTTAGAATGGGGAGAAACACAAAATCAAATGTACAATCGGGGTGAGCGGTCCAAGGCGGGGTGTCTACAGAGCCCCTCGGCGACGTGGACTGCAAAGCAGAATGCGTCGACGAAAGTTAAAAACACCCGCCGAGGACATCACCAAGAAAAGGCAAAGACTCGATGAAAGCAGGAATTTGAAATTGCGAGAGATAGTGGTGCGCTCCCTGTGTGAGCGGCTTTTGCTGGAGTGTTGTATTGGAGCTCATGGAAGCTTGTCTCGATATGGACCGAGTTTGTTGAGTTGGAGCTCATGGGAGCTTGTCTCGATATGGACCGAGTTGTCGACTTGGAGCTCATGGGAGCTTGTCTCGATATGGACCGAGTTTGTTGAGTTGGAGCTCATGGGAGCTTGTCTCGATATGGACCGAGTTGGTTGACTTGGAGCTCATAGGAGCTTGTCTCGATATGGACCGAGTTGCCGACTTGGAGCTCATGGGAGCTTGTCTCGATATGGACCGAGTTGCCGACTTGGAGCTCATGGGAGCTTGTCTCGATATGGACCGAGTTGCCGACTTGGAGCTCATGGGAGCTTGTCTCGATATGGACCGAGTTGCCGACTTGGAGCTCATGGGAGCTTGTCTCGATATGGACCGAGTTGGGGGTTTGGAGCTCATGGGAGCTTGTCTCGATATGGACCGAGTTGCCGACTTGGAGCTCATGGGAGCTTGTCTCGATATGGACCGAGTTGCCGACTTGGAGCTCATGGGAGCTTGTCTCGATATGGACCGAGTTGTTTGACTTATGGGGTGCGGGCATGGTTGAATGTTTTGAATGAGGTCGTTAGTGAACCCTTGTTGATGAATCCGTTAGTGAATCCGTTCGATGAAATATTGCTTTGAAGCCTCGTGCCATTTGGAGTCACACTTGACTTTTTTGAATTGTGGGGTACGGGCACAGTTGACCGCGACCAGAAAAATGTTCCTGCTGGGGATGAAATGTTGAGATTGACTCTTGAGGGGGTGTGGCACCCGTGACAGAACTTAGGGAGTTCGGAATCCGTGGGGAAACTTTGATACGATGCATGGATTCTTGCATGGGAGACTGCTTTTGAACCTGCCTGATGATGGGAAGAGCGCGCGTCCGGGACTCGTTGTGGGACGCGCGCGCCGCAGATGAATATGTCGGGAGGCGCGCGCCTGGCGCATAAGTTCAGCATATTTAAACAGGCTGTTTGCTGTTTTCGGCCATTTTTCAAAAATTTGAAGAACCCTCCAAATTCCAAGCCCAATTTTCGTAGAGAAATCACCCCAAAACACTTTCTTGCTGCTCTAGGATCAATTCCGTCAAAGAAACGATGTCGGATCGTCAGCAATCACCTCCGTTTGAGATGCCACAGGGCGAGGAGCCCGAAATTGGGGTTGAAGCTATGGACCCGAGCTTGCTTACTTTCCGGCCTCATACCCATATTTCTCACTTCGTGACTTCGGGTTTGGTAAGAATGCCTCACCTTTCTTGTCGATTTCGGGTTTCATGAAGTTCTGTTTTCTTTACCCGAAATATTGCTGCAGCAGCTTTATTGATCATTCTTTGCATGTTGTTTGTTGTTGCTGATTTGTTGTAAGGAACATGTTGGGATGTCCATTTTCACGTTCTCACACTTGCTTGTACATTGTTCTGCCGTTGAAATCTCTGTGTTGAGTTCATCCGTTTTCTAGCAGTCGTGCTGATGAAATTTTTGCTGTTCCTCTTTTTCCTTTCAGGAGTGGACCCGTTTGACAGAGATTCGCGGTGGGGCTCATGGGCCCATCTCTATATGGAAGAGGTTGCCCGAGAATGTTCGGGCCCGAGTCACAGGGACTCATTTTGGTCTTTTTGTCACTAGCCTCCCAGCTTTGAAGAATGACCCTGATGTGGTTCAGGCATTGAGGGAGAGATGGTGGGATACCACCCATACCTTTCATTTACCCATGGGCGAGGTGACTATGACGCCTACTGATTTCACAGCTTTGACGGGCTTTCCGTTCATGGGGGTGCCTGTCCCTTTTGGTTTGAGAGGGGCTGTTCGGACTCCGGACGAGTTACTGGCCTTGGTTGACTGTCGGTTCGAGGTTAAGAATTCTCGAGTGACATGGGGGAGAATCCGGGCTTATTTCAGCATCCTGATGGCTGAGGCTCGGGGTGTTACTGCTAATCGGGTTGATGCTGTGGCCCGTTGCTTCATTTGGTACTTGTTATCCCACACTCTGTTTGCCAACGGGGGATCTTCGGCCTCTTTGGCTCTGCTTGACTTGTTAGTGGACTTGGACCAGATCGACCAGTATAACTGGGGCGCAGCGGGCTTGGCTGCTTGTTACCACGGCATGGATTTGACCAGCCGCTCGACCACCAGCTCTGTTACGGGCTTCAGCTTGCTGTGGGAGGTATACCACTTACTGTCCCTTTTATATTCTCCTTGCCTTAGTCATAACTGCCTTTTCGTTGACTGTCATTAACTTTGTTTCTGCCTCTTGTCTACAGCTTTGGGCTTTTGCTATCCTGAATCTGAGGGATTTCAAGATTGCCAAGGAAGGCCAGCCCCAGTATCCGGATTGTGCACGGTGGGCGTATAAGGAGAGGAATGTAAAGACTGGCACGAACCCCATTAGTCTTACTTCGGCCCGACGGCACTTGGATACCCTGAGGCCTGAGTCTGTTGCCTTCTCTTTGTATCCGTGGAGATCAGTTCAGCACTGGTTTGAGCACACTCTTATTCCTACCCGTTCTCGGCTTTTGATGAGTTCGGGTGAGTGCATGGCTCTGTACTTGGGAGGCAGAGTATTTTGGCAGCATGGTACCCAGGTGACAGACTTTTACACCCCTCCTCGTCCTGCAGTTCCAGACGTTCCTCCTTTCTGCCCTCGTAACTGGAGGTCACTTTCAGAGGCTGATCGTGCGGCATATATGGTAAGGGTTGATGCCCTCCCTTATATTCACTTGGATCAGGATTATGGCCTCTTCAGGGAGAACAACTTGATGCAGGGCTTTATGTTCGCTGATCTGAGGAGATCACAGGCTGCTCCTTCGACTTCCGCTCGGTTTTATACTACCGGTGCCGGGTATTGTTTTGATCCTCCTTTGCCTCCTCCTTATTACACTTATTCAAACTTCGGGGTCTTTGAGGAGCAGAGGGAGATTGTTCCCGAGGATATGTCACCGGAGAGAGAGCCTCCCGCTCAGGCTGCTGTGGTATGTTTTTCTGACCATCTTTGCATTTTCTCAGTTCCAGTCTTGTTTTTCTGTTCTTTGTATTGATGTAATTTCCTTTCCCCATTCTTTGTTGCAACAGGTGCCCGTAGCTGCTTATAGGCACTTGGGTAGGCAGAACAAAGGGATGAGGCGGAGGCTCCGTCAGCTGGAGGAGAGGGTGCTGGAGCTGTGCAGGGATATTGCTGCCATGACTAGAGATGCTGGTGGTGCTGTCTCTGGTGCTGCGAGAGGAGCTGCCCGAGGTGCTCGGGGCATGGGACGAGGCTGCAGGGATGCTGAACTGGACATTGATGAGGCTGTCTCTTCAGCTAGGCAGTCGTTGAGCAGGAGTCTGAGCCATAGTAGGAGTCTGAGCCGAGAGGGTAGCCAGAGCCGGGGCGGCGCCAGTTCATCAGGGAGAGCTGTCAAGAGGACCCGTCCTGATGTTATGATTGAGACATCTGAGTCTGAGGATGATGATGACGATGATGATGATGAGGATGATGATGACGATGAGGAGACCGAGAGCGGTAGCAGGGGGTGAGCACAGTGCTGGTGATGATGTGCCCGAGCTGTTGAGGCTGAGAGGATGAGGGATTGAAACACTTTTACTTTTGCCTGTAATAACATTTAACATGTATTTACAATCCTATCTATTTTACTACTCATTTTTATGTTCAATTAGCGACTCGATCTTAGATGTCGACTCTTTACAAACAAATGTGTGCCCAAAGGATGCTTGTTATCGATGCTTGAACTCCTTTTTGTTGCTGGGATTTGATTTTGCTGCAGGTTGGATATGTTGAAGCGCTCGGGTTCTGTTCTGAACTGACAAGGGTTGTTTCTGTCTGAACTGCTGTCAAAGGCGCGCGCGTCGGGCCTTGCTTGTGTGAGGCGCGCGCGTTGTGGATCCCTGGTCGGAGGCGCGCGCTTCTGACCTGCTGAATTACAGCCCCTTTCTTTTCTGATCAGAATGTTCCAACAGCTATAAATTTGAACCATTTTTCGACCAGAATGGCCACACAGCATTCTTTTGCAAACACTTTCTCCTCCGAAATCACAAAATTCTTGTCATAATGGCCCCAATGACTTTCTCCTTTGAAGTTAAGGTTTCCGTCCCCGAGGGTGAGAAGTCCGTTCCAATGGTGAACGCCGTTCCAACTGTAGGGTCCGTCTCGATGGTGGAGAAACGTCCGAGCGTTTTTGATCGTTTGGGAAGGCCCAATGACGATGTTGTTGACCCCGTGAGACCGGTGGTTCATGTGCGGGACTATAGACCCCGTCATTTTCCCAAGAAGAAGAAAGGTAAGGGAAATTCCTCATATGTGTGGAAGCGTCCCATGGTCGTCCCCGCTAAGGTTCCGCTTGATAAGGGTAAGGGAAAGCCGTTGATGAAGCTCCGTCCCGTCCTAGCGTTTTCTCCCGTCTTGGCGGTCCCAAGAATGTTCCGTCCCCATCCAAGAAGACTAAAGTACATAACAAGAAGCAATGGGTTCCCAAACCTAAGAAAGATTAGATTTTTCTTTGTACCCCAAGAGATTGCATTAGACCACTTTGTTTTAGGATTTAATATTTTGATGTCTTTTGTTGCTCAATAAATCCGTTGTAATGGTTTGAATAATTCATTGAATGAATAAAAAATTGCATTTTGTTATTTGAAGTGAATTGGGTATTTTTGATATGTTTTAGACCGCGCCCGAAGGTTGCCTACGTTCCTCCAGTTGGGAGGCTCAGGTCTTCGTAGTTCAAACAAACAAAGACCATTTTTTTTTTTTTTTTGTTGTGCACCCTGTTTTTTGCCTAGACCGCCCTCGCGGGTTTTCAATCTAGCGGGCTTCTTTTTTGCACGTGCTCTAATTTTTGCCTAGGCCGCCCTTGCGGGTTTTCAACCTAGCGAGCGATTTTTTTTTTTTTTTTTAATGGTCTTTGTTTATTAAGCGTAGAACCTCTTGAGCTTGTCGAGGTTGACCTCCTTTGGCAGTTGGTCACCATCTAAATCCACGAGCCGGACTGCACCACCGCTTAGTATCTTTTTGACCACGTACGGACCGATCCATCGGGGTCCCCATTTCCCCAGGGGATTCATGGCATTAGGAGGATGTTGTCTTAAGACCAATCTCCCACATTGATGTTTCGAGGCCTCACTTTTTTGTTGAAAGCTCTTGCCATCCTTTGCTGATATGCCCTCGTGCGTTCGAGTGCTCTTAACCTTTTCTCGTCGAGTAAGGCTAGCTGTTCGTATCGACTTTGCATCCAGTTGACCTCGTTGACTTGATTCTCAAGGAGGACTCGTAGAGATGGGACTTCAAGTTCGATAGGGAGTACGGCTTCAGAACCATAGACCAATGCATAAGGAGTTTCTCCTGTTGCGGATCGTATTGATGTGCGGTAGCCCCACAATGCTAATGGTAGCTTTTCGGGCCAATCCCTTCCTGTTGAGGCCATTTTCTTGACGATGGTCTCGATGGTCTTATTTGCTGCTTCGACTGCGCCATTTGCTTGGGGCCGGTAAGGAGATGACTTGTGCTTGGTGATCTTGTATTCTACCAAAAGTGCATCCATTTCCTTCTCAAAGTGAGAGCCGTTGTCGGAAATGATTTCATGAGGCACGCCGTATCGACACATGATATTAATCTTTACAAATTCGGCCACTTTCTTGGCGTTGAGGGTTCGATAGGCTTGTGCTTCGACCCACTTTGTGAAGTAGTCGACTGCCACTAGGACGAAAGACTGCCCATTGCTTCCGGCAGGATGAACTTTACCGATGATGTCTATCCCCCAACAAGAGAAAGGCCAAGGTGTGACCATGTTGTAAAGTTGTGAGGGTGGAGCATGTTGCAGATTAGCGTGGAATTGGCACTTGGCACACCTTTTGACTTTCTCGATACAGTCTCGTTCCATAGTGCTCCAATAGTAACCAATGCGAAGTATCTTCTTGACTAGCATAAACCCGTTCATGTGGGGTCCACATTCACCTTCGTGCACTTCACACATTATCTCTTGAGCTTCGGTCTCATTGGCGCATAAGAGATTGATCCCGTCGTGGTGCCTTTATAGACTCGGTCCCCAATCAGTACGTACCGAGAGGCTAACCTTTGCAGAGCTGCTTGAGACTTCTTATTGATGTTCTCGGGATAAGTGTCGTCTTTGAGGAAGTTCATGATATCCGAATACCACGGAGAGTTTGTTTGAACCTCGTTGATCTCGATACTCATGCAATATGCCGGACTGCTCCTTCGAGCAATTTTGAAAGGCTTCACCATTTTCCCTTTGGGCATTTCAACTAATGAAGCTATAGTGGCCAGTGCATCGGCGAAGCGATTCTTATCTCTTGGCAGGTAGTTGAAAGTGATCTCTTGGAATTGTTCAACCAGTTCTTCAAGGTGCTGACCATACTGTTGGAGAGTCGGGTCTTGGGTTCGCCATTTACCCGATTGCTGATTGATAAGGAGCAAAGAGTCGCCGAACACTTCTAGTTCCGTGATGTTTCTTTCGAGAGCTGCTTCGAGCCCTGCTATGCATGCTTCGTACTCGGCAATGTTGTTGGTAGCTTCGAATTCCAGGCGTATGGCAATGGGAGTGTAGATGTCTTTTGGATCGACAAGCAATACCCCTATACCAAAACCGTGTTTATTGGCGGCGCCATCGAAAAAAAGTTTGCCACTTGTCTTCCTCGGTTGTGGTACAAATTAAATGCTCGTCGGGGAACTGTACATCTTCCCCCTTCACTTCGTCACATGGGAATTCGGCAAGCTGGTCACTGAACACTTTCCCCCTGACGGATTTTAGTGTGACGTAAGTGATATCATAGCCGGCGAGCATGAAGTACCATTTGGCTATTCTTGTTGACATGAAAGGCTTCTCGAAGATGTAGCGGAGCGGGTCCACCTTTGCTACTAGCTTGATCGGAAAAGCTTCCATATAGTGTTTGAGCTTTTGAGTGACCCAAACCAATGCTGCACATGACTTCTCTAAGACAGAGTAGTTCTTTTCGCCTCCTTGGAATCGGCGACTGACAAAATAAATGGCGTTCTCCTTTGTGGACTCTCGTTGCTCTTGTGCTAACATAGCCCCTAGGGCTTCATCATTGACAGTGAGATAAAGCAACAGAGGTTTCTACTTGTGCGGCGGAACTAGAACAGGAGGGCACGTCAAGTAATGCTTTACTTGATCGAAGGCTTCTTGGCACGCGTCGGTCCATTCTAAGCCACATTCTTCTTGAGTAGCTTGAAGATTGGCTCGCACATGGAAGTGAGTTGGTGCACAAACCGACTGATGTATTGTAGTCTTCCCATGAAACCTTTAATCTCTTTCTGCGTCTTTGGAGGAGGCATGTCAATGATTGCCTTGATTTTGGAGGGGTCTACTTCGATTCCCCTTTCAGTGACCATATAACCAAGAACTTTGCCTCGGATAACCCCGAATGTGCACTTTGCAGGGTTGAGCCTCATCTTGTGTTGACGAAGCCTTTCGAAGAACTTGCGGAGATCGATTAGGTGTTGACCATCGGTTCCTTTGGAGTGAATGATCATGTCGTCCACATAGACCTCGATTTCTTTGTGAATCATATCGTGGAACAAGTCTGTCACGGCTCTTTGGTAGGAAGCCCCAGCATTTCTTAACCCAAACGGCATGACTGTGTAGCAAAAGGTACCCCACGGTGTTGTGAAGGCTGTCTTATGTTGATCTTCCTCGGTCATAAGAATCTGATTGTACCCAGCGAACCCATCCACGAATGAGCGAACCTCGTAGGCAGCAGTGGAGTCGACTAGCATGTCGATATTAGGGAGTGGAAAATCATCCTTTGGGGAAGCTTTGTTTAAATCCCGGAAGTCTACACAAACTCGAACCTTGCCGTTCGCCTTCCTGACTGTCACAATGTTGGCTAACCATGTCGGATACTCGATAACCTTGATGAAACCCACACTGAGGAGCTTCTCAATCTCTTCTTTGACCTGCAGAGACCATTCTGGCTTGATCTTTCGGAGCTTCTGTTTTACTGGCCTGGCATCTTCTCTGATCGGAATCCTGTGCTCCGCTACCTTTCTGTCTAAACCCGGCATGTCTTTGTATGACCATGCGAACACATCCACGAACTCCCGTAGTAATGCCGTCAACCTGTCTTTGTCGTCCCCCTTGAAGAAGCTTCCAATCTTAGTTTCTTTTGGCTCTTCTTCGGTACCCATATTAACAACGTGCAATTCTTCGCCAGCCTTTGGACCATTCTCGCCACGACTACGGACTTGTTGAGCAAGTTCATTTAAGTATGTTGTGTTTTCGTGGTCTATTTCATCATAATTTGAATCGTTATTAACTTGTTCGTTAAGTTCATTATTAGTTAATTCATCATTTATGATGTTTGCAATCTCAGGGTACTCAGAAATATCAAATTTTTCATTAGCAAAGAAAGGAAACACACGCTCGGCTATGGCCTCCAAATCCTCTTGGGTGAGGGTATTAGAGACACTCTCGGACTCGAAAGTAAGTGTGAGCTGCTCTTCCTTTGTTGTGTGCGGGGTATGCAACCCATTTCTTGGACTAAGAACTCCTCGGATACCACGGGCCCTTTTGTTGAATACCAATTGTTGATCGGCTCGGAGCTTGGCGGGATCTCACTGATAGTCTCGTTCATGATGACGGTGTCATGGATGGCGTTGACTTGGCATTCATTCATCGTGGAAGCTCTTCGAACATGGAGGCTAAATATGTCAGGTTTTCCCCCACGGTAACTTCTGTCTCGGACTCTATAGTCATCTTCCTTCCCCACCATTCACGGGGCGACATGGTAGTTGGTTCCCTTTCGAATATCTGGATCTCACAATCGGAGAAGATTTCGAGGCCGGGCTTTTTGATACCTTTATTGTTAACCCACGGCTCGGGAAAGATCATGTATGGAACGTCTTCCCCTTGGCGGACAAAATAACCATTCAACGTCTTGCGGTAAGGCCTTAGGTTAGGGACTTCGTACCGACGGCCTTCTTTACGAGCTCGGGCCTTTTCGTTCTTGATCGCTTGTTCTTTCTTCAAGTCTTCTTCGGAAGGCTCGTACCCCAAACCGAATGTGTTCTTGACAAATGGGACTTGCACGGGATGTAGGATTCCTTGCTGATATTTCCCTAAGCCTAAACCAGGGAAGTAGTCCATATTCCTCATCATGCGGAGGACTTTGTGATTGCTGGGGGTCCATGATCCATTTCCACCTTCTTTATCAATGGCGTTGATTGAGACGCCGGAGAGAGTGGAGTCTGGTAGACCATGCTGAACTTGGTGGACGGGCTCACCTTTTCTGTGGATAGTGATGTTTTCAGCCATTACGGTCACTATTTCATCACCATTTCAGATTTTGACACATTGGTGGAGAGTTGACGGTACGGCATTAGCACTGTGAATCCATGGTCGACCCAACAGTAAGTTGAACGAGGCCGGGATATCAAGCACTTGGAATGGAACGGACATGACCATGCTCCCAAACTCAATGTCTATTTCGATCATACCCATGACTGTACGGGCGGTGCTGTCATAACCTCGGATTACTTGAGTAGAAGGCTTCAAATCAGAATCCTTAAGCCCCAGTATGCCCATGATTCTACCAGGCATGAGATTGAGTGCGGAACCACCGTCCACTAAGACTCTTGAGACGGGCCTCCCCCTTGCTCGTACCTTGAGGTAAATAGCTTCGTTGTGGTCGGAACCAAACGGTGGAAGGTCCATATCGGCAAAGGTGATTACGTTGCCAAAATGAATGTGACCAATCATTGCTGTGAGGTCCTCGGGAGTAGTATCGGGAGAAACTGATGTATCATCGAGATTGCGGATGACAAGATCTCGGTGTTTCTTTGAGGATGCAATGAGGTCCCAAATAGAGATGTTGGCTTGAGTTTTCTTGAGTTGGACAAGTAGAGGATCTTCGGGAGCGTTGTGAGTTTGCCGCTTTTGAGAAGAGGAGCTCGGTGCGGAAGTGGAAGGGTTGCTTGCTATGACTCGGCCGGATCGAGTTAGCATGTTGACGTTCCCATCTTGCTTCTTTTTCCTATTCTCTAGTACTCCCCTCATTACCTCATCGTAAGTCACTACATAACAAGAATTGTCAAGTTTATTCATAACATTGGGGCCCCCATTCACAATTGGGATTGAATGGGTGGTCCCCTCAAATTCTCCTATCTCTATTACATTGACATGCTCGTCATTAGTCACTACAAATTCTTTCTTATCTATGAGATCTTGAATGACATTGCGGAGAATGAAGCAATCCTTGGTGGTGTGGCCACTATATTGGTGGTAGCCACAATATTTGTGGTGAGCATGATTGGAGTTGATTGTCTTGGGTTGGTACCCTTGCACGGGTGTGATTTGACCCTTTGCCTTGAGGACCTCGAACACTTCGGTTTGAGTCATGCCTTGGAGAGGCGTGTAGACACGGTCACTTCGGGGCCTTTTCTCTTGAGGTGGAGGAACCTTTTTGTAATTCCCCTTGTCAATAGTGACGGCGTTGACCGAGGCCTCTTTTGTGGAGTTGGAAGCGGCCTTGTAGCGGTAAGTAGGAGTGGTCTTCTTAATCTCCTTGAGCAAGTCATCCATGCGTACCCCCGCCTCATACATTTGGGAGAAGTCGGAGTAGCAAGCCCCACTTAGGTGAGTGCGGAGATCAATCTTGAGACACTTGAGAAATATGTCCATTTGCTCCTTTGTGTTTGGCCTCTCAACAATTTCAGAGAGTTTGTCATTCCATCTCCTTGTGAAGTCGATGAAGGACTCATTGTCTCGTTGAGTGGTGTTCTCTAGCTCTTTCCTTGTGGGCCAGTGAGTGGTGTTGCCTTGGTATTGGTTCTTGAAGGCAAGCATGGCGGAGTCCCAATCAAGACGGACAGTGAGCGGGAGAGTAGCATACCAATCTTTTGCCGCCCCCTCGAGAGTGAGAGGAAAGCATTGAGACATCACCTTGGGGGAGACCTTCTTTGGAACCATTGCCCAAATATAAGTCTCAATGTGAGCCATAGGACAAGAGTTGCCCTTGAATTTGCTTATGTCGGGCATCTTGAACTTATCGGGAAGAGCGGCCATAGTACTCATGAGGATGGATGATTGATAAAGGCTTGTGTCGGAGCCTTTCCCCATGTTGAGTCCATTGAACTTTTGGTCGATGTAGGCCATGATAGAATCCACCATTTTGGGCTCATTGTTCTCGGAACTTGGCTCCCCCATTTTCTTGGTGCGGGTGTTGACATAAGGACTCTTGAACAAACCCTCGGGCCATTCGGATTCATCATCATTGTTCTTGTTCTTTCCCTTGGCAAGGTTAGTGAGCTTTTCTTTCATTAGCTCCATTTCGGCCTCGTGGGCCTCCCTTTGGCTGTCGAGGTGGGATTGCCAAATGTCGTCTTTGCTTTGTGCCTCCTTGTTAAGGGTGGAGACTTGCTCTTGGAGGAGTTGGACCATAGTTGAGAGCTGTTCGAGAGACATGGTGTTGCTGCTTCCGGTCATGGTTGATGTCGGAGCTGTTGGAGTGATCTCTTCACGGACTAACCGATTTGCTGAATCCCGGTAGACTTTGTAAGTACCAATTGAACCTATATTGCAGAAGAGGCCCTTGTCAGTCTTGAGTAACACTTGCGGTCCATGAAGAGGCTTAGAACACACAGTTGGGCACACGACTCGAACCACGTAAGAAAAGACTCTTTTTTTTTTTTGTAAGTCGGAGGGCATGAATCCCTTTTGGGGTTTCTAAGAAAATAATGGAATCGTCACACTAGTATATAGACCATCTCGCGGTCCCATATACTCATCGGATTCCATCGCGCTTGTGAATCCTACATGTATCGGGATTAAACTAAATTAATGTAGTAAAGCATACATGCAGGGACGGATTTTTATTTTCGTCCAAAATAACCACTTTTGGGGACGGATTTTTATTGCGTCCATTTCAACAAGTTGGCATGTATGATTTGAAGACATTAGTTTAGGGAAATCTCGGTACATGGAAACCGACTTGAGTCACGGAGTGTTAGACCTTAACTAGAATTTGTGTGGTTTGTGCTCGGCTTGAATATGAGGCTCAAAGGTCACCCCCGGCATGTAGTCTTGAACTACGCCACGGGCTGAGGTTTACCGCTTCGAAAGAGCCAAGGTTTGGTGGAGCTTGAAACTTTCTAGGACGGGCCTCGACGGGTTTGGGGTTGGACTTGTGCGACTCGATAGTGAGCAGTTCATAGGAATATGTGCATGTAGTGTGAGGTCTAACAAGTGACAAAAAAAAAAAAAAATCTTTTTTTTTTTTTTTGAAAAGAAAGAAAAAAAAAAAACACATAAGCACATAAAATTACAACTCCCGAATCACCCGTGTGACCGGTAAATAAAACACAAAATTAAAACAGTCCGAGGGTTCAATTCTGTTCTGATGCAGGCAACTGTGCCCACACCCCACTGTTCTGCTCAGTCACTGAAACCTGTTTCTGTTCTGGAAACCAACCCAGAAGCGTGCGCCTCTGAGTTCTGATGTGGGACGCGCGCACATGGCGAAATGCTTATGGGAGGCGCGCGCTTCTGGGGCACACCTGTCAGAATGTCAGACTTTGGACTCAGGGGATTGCCCTGGTCCCATGTTCATATTGTAACCCCTGCAGAAGTGATTAGTGCAGAATAACAGAAGAAGAAGATGAAGAATATGAAGAAGTGGGCGATTCTGGTTCTTGATGCGGGATGCGCGTGCCTTAGGCTTAAAAGGCCAGACGCGCGCGCCTCCCCCATCAGGAAACAGAATGCCCAGAAAAGATGTAGATTTTGATCAGAATGCAAGTTTAACCCTCAAATGTCCCCAGCGGAGTCGCCACTGTAGATACCCCGGGGGTGACCACGGCCTTAGGCTAGGGCGCGCGGTGTGATCCTAGGATGTCTAACTTGTTTTTAGAGTCGCCACCTATGTTTTGAGGAACATAAGAAAAACCTATAGATTGTAGCCTAAGTTTGATTACGAAAATAGAGATTCTTTGTTTTGAGGTTCGGGGGTTAGATTACGAGATGGGAAGTACCGAAACACCCATCTCGCCCAACTAAAGTTGGTCTTGCTTGATCAAAATCTACATGAATGAAAATGTTCTTCTTCTTCTTCTTTAAGTCATGAAAAGGGGGGTTTAAAATAGGATTTGGAATGTAGGAGATAACTCCTTAACCAACCTCAATGAGATGAGGTGATCATTAGAGTCATGTCCCAAAATGATTTGGGTGATTGCACATTTGATTAAAGTAAAAAAGAGAGAGGAGATGAAGTAGAAAAGAAGGGAAAAGATAGACTTTTACCTACAATTTGAAGAACTTCAAATGTTGCTTAATGAGATCCTTGGAGAACCTTTTGAAAGTGATTTTTTTTGTCTAGTTTTCGATCCTTGAAAATGGAGGTAAAGAGAGCTTTTTATAGGTGAAAGAGGGGTGTTTTTGGTGCCAAAATTCAGTCACCAAGAAATCCTTCCCGGGCAAAATCCTGTAAATTGAGCAAGGGAGGGAATCCTGGCCAGAAATCTGTAACTGACGCCCAGAGGCGCGCGCTTCCTGCTTTGGGGGCGGGAGGCGCGCGCGCCTGGCTCCTAGTGCCTGAGGCGCGCGACTCAGAGAAGGAAATTTTGACAGAATGGACTAGAAAGTCAGCCCTGTCATTCAGTTTAGTCCCTGGACTTAACGAAGTCAGTCAGGAACTTAACGGAAGTGACAGAAACTAACGAGAAACACTTAGAATGGGGAGAAACACAAAATCAAATGTGCAATCGGGGTGAGCGGTCCAAGGCGGGGTGTCTATACCTTCCCAAGCAAAGCCTTGACACAATTTTTACCCACCAAGATTGCTCGCATCTTCACTTTCCACAAACCGAAATTGACCTTGCGGTCGAATTTCTCAATTTCGTACTTCTCTGCCATCGTTACCAATAAGCAATACAAGATCCACAAACCGGAGCTCTAGATACCAATTGTAAGGATTTTAAGGCCCAAACACAATTGCTTGATTGATAAAGATGAAAGCACAAAATAACAAAATAGCAAGAACGGAACAAAATTGAAAAATAGATGAACACAAGAGATTTTACGTGGTTCACCAATTTGGCTACATCCATGGGCGACGGAGAATCAATTCACTATAATCAAGAAGAGTACAAGGAGAATCAAGGTGAAAACATTTCACACAATCTCACAATCTCTCACAATAGTGAATAACCTAGCTTCTCTATCAATCTCTCTCAAGGATCTATTCAAAGTCACAAGAATAGGTCTGGAGGCTTATTTATATTTATACACAAGATATAAACCCAACCCTAGAAGAATAAGAGTCCAAAGCCCGTCCAAAATCTGTTTCCTATTTGAATTCGAAAACCCAGTCCCGACACCCTTGTGCGGCCGCCCAAAAACCCTTGTGCGGTCGCCCAAAGAAACTGAAACAAATATAGCCTTTTAACAAGGCTGATTGTGCGGTCACCCATAGACATCTGTGCGGCCGCCCAACCCTCCTGTCATCCATCTTCTTCTTCGTTGCAAGACCAATTCAAATCGAGTCCAAATTGAGAGTCACACTCAACATAAATAATTCAACTTTCTAGGTGATTAAATGCTTAGAGGTACTTTCACCATCATTAATAAGGGTATAATTGAGACAAAAGGGTAAAAGTGCATTGATAATAATAAAGCGACAAATATTTTGAAATAATTTTTTACTCCTAAAGTGACAGACAATTTGAAACGGAGGGATTATTTTGTAAGGAACACGCGGTCACTTATGCTATACTCCCTCCGTCCCACTTTAACTTACAAATTTTGGGTTGGGCTTATTATCTAAGGAAAAATTGATAAAGTTGATGTGTTATGAGTGTAGATAGTTGAGTGAGAGAGAGAAAGTGGGGTAGAGAATAATAAATAGATAGTTGTTGTGAGTATGACAAGTGAGTCCCATTATTTTAAAAGTAATAAAACATTTCCTTTTTGGGACTTTGTAGATTAAAGTGGGACAACCAAAATGGCAAATTTTATAGATTAAAGAGGGACGGAGAGAGTACCATTTATATCCTCTTTCTAGTGCAAAATAATGTCAGTTTTTTTAGTCCTTCTCAAAATATAAATGTTAGTAATTGATAAGTAAATGATCTTTACTTTCTCAGTTTTATAATTATGTGCAAAAAATAAGGTGTGCATGAGAATTAAGGGATGAATAGTAGTGGTTAGTTGTTGTGAGTGTGAAAAGTGAAGTAGGAGAGAGAAAGTGAGGTAGGGAATATTAGGTTGATTGGTGGTGTGAGTATAAAAGTAAAGTAGGAAAGATAATGAGTGGGAGGGATAGTAAAGATTCTTTGTCATTTCTAGAAAGTGTGACTTATCAATTGGACGCCCGAGAAAGAAATTTGTGCACATGGTTATGTGACGGAGGGAGTGCATTTTTACATGGTACAATTACTATAGTAAATAATAAAGAATGTTGGTTAAAATTATTAATTATTTAAATGTGTACTCTCTCCTTAGAGAGAGTAAGAGTTATACTTTATTTTTTGATACGTCTAAGAGTTAGAGTCTCATTCTAAATATAATAAATTATACATAATATTTTTGACACTTCTGATGTTTGTATAATTACAAAAAATGAAATAAAATCAACACTCACTAACTTTCTTTTTACATACTTGTATTATGAATAATGTTTTGGACAATTAAATCATCAAGTCACTTGCATTGTTTAGCTGTTTTTATTGTTTCTTTATAAAGATGCAAAATTAAGAGAAGACTTTCGCTTTGAGACGAATAGAGTATTTATTTTGAGCCCATAACGGGTTATTTACCATGATCGATAAATAGTCTATTTGTTGAATAGTCACATTTTGTTTTTCCCCTTTAAGGTCCCAATGTTGTAGAAATTCTACCATAAAGTCCCTTGAGTCCATTGTAATATTTTTAAATTTCATAATTACCCCTACCATAGACCCCTAAATACGTCTTCTTAATTCTCACATCCACTCTCACACACACTCACTTTCTCTCTCAATCTTCCCCACTCCCGACCAGCCGTCTCATGACCCTCCTCTTCTTTTTTGGGCACCTTTGTCTTGCGTGGTGGTGGGACGGCAGGAGATGTCGGCAGAAAGCTAGATACTAAAATAGTAAATGACAGACATGATGGGAATCGTTGGATCTGGTGGAGTGTGCAGGTGACATCAAAGAGGGTTTTACCATTGTTATGTGTTAGTTGAAGAACGGAGGAAGAAGACCAAAAGGTATGAAAGATTGGCCAGATGGAAAATGGGAAAATCACTAAAATATGCAACGTATCGGGTGTTAAAAGTCAATTAATAAGATGGGATACTCCATGTGGGTTGATCTTGTTGCTTTATTTGAAATGATAATTTTGTACCAAATGTTTTATTGTACAATAGTACTATCGGCTTCGTGCTAAGGCACGGGTCATTTTTATTTTCTAATTGTTGCATGTTCGTTTAGTTTCTAAAAGTTTGTGGACTTATTTAAAAATAAGAGAAGATGAGGGGGTAAAGTGCATGTTAAGAAAATTTAGGGATTGATTTGAGAATAAGAAAATATTAGGGGCAAAATTTTAACATCTGAAATTTCAAGGACTGGTTTAAAAATAAAATAAGTAGAGGGATTAAGTATAACTTTTGGAAAACTCGTAGGATACATATTTGGATTCTGAAAGTTTAAGGGCTTATTTAAGAATAAGAGAAGAGTTAGGGTTCAAGTGTAACTAACAACATATCGGGGCTGATTTGAAAATTAAAAAAAAAAAGAAACAAAAAGGGCTAAAATGCAACATTTAAATATTAGAACTGGTTTAAAACTAAGAGATGTTGATGTGGGGATAAAGTGTAACTTCTTATAGAATCCTAACCATGAAAATTTTGTTTTGAGTATGGATTAAAAACGATAGAAAATAAAGTTTGATAGTAAACAACAATTCATCTTAGCTTTAAACAACTGACTGTTCAGATGTTTAAAAGAGATGTGATGAAATTTTAAACAAAAGAGAAGCTGAGCTCACAGTTGTTCAAACGAGATATAAAACCAAATTCATCATAGCTTTAGACAATTGAAAACTGAGAGTTCTCAATTGATAAAAGGAGGACGGAACAATACATTCATCTTAAATTTAAATAGTTAACAATTTTAAAATTCAACTGTATAAAGAGAACCAAGAAATTGGCAATGAATATTTCTATAGTTGCTCCTAACCATACACAACTACCAGTGGCGGACACAAAGCCACCATAGCGGGTGACAGTGTCCCCACTATTTTCACATTTTTATCTTAAATAAATATATATATTTTTTCTCTTTCTAGTACTAAGTGTACAAATATTTTTCCCCTATAGTGTTAAGCGTAGTTACTACTTTTAATCCTGGGTTCGCTACTAACAACTACCACTAATTTAATTTCTTTTAACGATACGAACACAACAGTGATTTCAATTTAGGATAAAACCAAACATTCATTTTAGGTTGTTCAAAAAAAAAAAAAAAAAAAAAAAGAGATTTGAGATTTATCTTTTGTGAACACTGAGAAATTAAAGTTTCCGTTTTAAATTTGTATTCTTATTGCTTGAGAGAGAAATGAAAGCATATTTTTCCGTTGTGTACAATTGAGAAATGAGCTCAACTATTAATAAAGTGATAAATGAGATTTCTCTATCCATAAGTGAGAAACAGATTTTATTCTCAATTGTGAATAACCGAAGACTAAGTTCTCAATTATTAAAAGTGAAAATGAAATTTTTGTTTATTAAAAATTAATTTTTTGAAGTTGCTCAAAACCATATGATTTGGGTATTAGTTTGATCAATCTTGATAATTCAAATATAACGATGGGTTTCATTAAAATTTAATTTTAGACAACATGTAACTCCATTTTTGCCCATTGTACTTTGAGGCATGATTGAACTTTTACTTTTTACTTTTACTATCGTGCCACAAAAAATGGTGTCATTTAGGGCTCAAATTTAATGGCGTTATCTTTACTAACGGAAGACTTCTAAATTAACACCCATTACATATAGAACAAACCTTATAATGAAAGTTAACCAAATTATAGCAGCTCTGATACAATTTGTAACCACCTCTACCACCACCTTCGCCACCATCACAATCGCACCACAACAACCATCCACCACTCACCACCACAACCCCACCACCACCACCTAGCGCCACCATCATCACTGTTGCCATCACCACTACCCATTGCCATCATCACTGTTGGGTCTTAATGATGATGGTGACACTAGTGGCGGTGGATGCGGTAGAGTAGTAGCGGTGGTATGGTTGTGAGAGCGATATTGTGGTGATGAAGGTGGTGGTTGTAATGATGAGGCTGTGGGGTGGTGGAAGTGGTGGTTACAAATTGTAACTAATCTTTACAAACTGATCAAAGTCTCTTAGTTGGGATTGTTTAAATATGTAACAGGTGTCAAGATAAAGATGTTAAATTTTGAGTCTAAAATGACACAATTGTATGCGGTACAATGATAAAAATAATAATAAAAAAAACCAGAAAAAAAAAAAAAACAAAGTTTGATAGTAAAAAAGGAAACACAGCTCAAAATACAATGGACTAAAACTAAATTTACCCTTTTATCTTACTAATAATACAAAGGGAACATAATGGCTCTATATCAAATGTGTGATATCTCTCTATACCAAATTCACCTACTGGTAACTTAACAACAATTGGGACATGAGCTAAAAGTGTCCAAGAATCCTCTTACTCCATCCCCTTTTACATATACTCCCTCTGTCCCTAAATGAGTGTCCATTTCCAAGAAATCTTTGTCCCAAAAAGAGTGTCTTTTTTGAACATAACTTTGTCCCTAAATGTTTTTTTCGAAAAAATTTTCACCGGTTTCTTTATACGTGCAAAACTAAATGTTTGGAAAGGAGATTACAAGATTATATATGAATCTTTGCTACCAAATTGTACACAAAGTTGAGATTTTCAATGTCCCTTAAAATGAAATTTGGACACTCATTTAGGGACAGAGATAGTAGTATATATACATAATGTTACAGTAACATAAACATTGGTAGGTTTCTGTCGAATTTGGAACCACTACAACAGAGCGCAACAGAGCGTTTGCTCCATCACTCCAGCGAAATGAAAAGTAGAAAATGACATGTAAAACGTGTGCTACCTCTGTCCCAAAATGGATGTTCAAAATTACCAGTTGTATTTTGCACAATCATTTTGAGACGGAGGGAGTACTATTTGACAAACGACGAATCTTTACCCGTCTGAAGTCATTCAGGAAATGGATACAAAAGAAGCAATAAGGCCCGAGTGAACGCTGGTCGTCTCTTCCCTATCTGCACTATAAGATAGTGAAGAATCTGTGCATGGACCATTAGATGATCTGCTCAGACTTTGGCTAGGATTCTGCCAAAAGTGATTCCTAATGGCCTTGTATTTTGTCTGCACAGCTGAAAATCCAGGATCTGAAAGTAAATCCTGAACGTTGGTTCGGCCTTCAAGCATGCTTACTACTTGAGTCATTGTAGGCCTAAGCGTTGGCGATGCGTTTGTACACAAAAGTGCCACATTCAGCATTGTCATTGCTTCTCCATATGAATATTCAGACCCTAGTTCTGGATCAACCAGTTCTAGTAAGCTCCCTCTTTCTTGAAGAACATAGGCCTGATAATACAAATAAAAGATTACATTCAAGAATAGTTCATCAAGATATTCATTTTTAGGCACACAAACGCGCAGACACACACCCCTCCCCCGAATTTGAGTCATGTGCAGTCTGTGCAGTCAGAATGCACATCAGTACAAAAAACTTTATAACTCCTTCTGCCCCTTAAAGTTTATCTCATTTGACTTTTTTTGGTCAACACATGTTAACTTTATCATACACACTTTGGTGTCAGTCTAATGATCACAAAGAATTCTAAAAAAAATATATTGATAAATCGCTTAATGATTTTTCAGTTATAATTTTTAGAATTTCACTAGGATGATTAGATTGACATCAATGTTTTCATATGTGTTGATAGAAAGTCAAATGAGACAAACTTTCTAAGACAGTGGGAGTTTTACTATAGAATGTAACTCATGTTACTATAAGATGTTAATCATGTTACTGTAAATGTTATCTCACGCCGATATAATGTAACCCACTTTATTTTAAGATGTAACGCATTTTACTGTGTAAGATGTAACTCATGTTACTATACAAGTCCAACTGTCATGCAGTTCGACTGATTCCCCTTGATGTAGATAGAGAGATAAAGATGAGAGTTGTTACTCACCCAATCAAGAAGGTAAACAAACTCTTCCTTTGGCCTGTAGTTTGTGTTGCTTTTTCCACTCACGGTTTCAAGTGCAACTACTCCGAAACTGTAAACATCTGCCTTAACAGTTAAGTAACCGCGCATTGCATACTCTGGAGCCATATAACCTCTGCAGAACAAAAGGGTAATCACAATTTTACCAAACTTACCGCTTTTTAACCCGGAAACAAATATAGTAACCATAGTATGTGTGTTTAAGATCTCATGTACCACAATCTGTATCCCTAGTGATCCAACGGTTTTCATGGTTGGTTAACATCATCATGATGCCAGCCCTATTCACTGTAAACATTGGATTACTAGTGATACTGAGTGTGGTACAGAAGATCTAAATTCGTGCGTTATAGTACTTACATTGTTCCTGCAACACGAGTGCTGATGTGCGAATCACCATCCACATTAAGCTTCGCCAACCCAAAATCAGATATCTTGGCGTTAAAGTCCTTATCAAGCAACACATTGCTAGTCTTGATGTCCCTATGCACAATTTTCAGTTGTGACTCTTCATGAAGGTAAGCTAAACCTCTTGCAATCCCGAGACAGATTTTCCACCTCATTGGCCAATCTAGCTTTGACTTGGCCGTGATATCTCTTCCTTAGAAGTATCATAATAAAAGAAATTTGTAGTTTAGAGCCTATTTATAAGTCTTGGAATATTTCAAAAAATATTATACTCACCAAAAAGAACTCGCGAAAGACAATTATTTTCCATGTACTCATAAACCAAAGATAACTGGTTTCCCTCAACACAACACCCGTATAGCTTTACGAGATTAGGGTGTTGTAATGCTGAGATCATGCCAATTTCATTGACGAATTCACGGGTTCCTTGTTTAGACTTTGAAGAAAGTTGCTTTACTGCGATTAATGTTCCATCTGATAAATGTCCCTGCATTAGGGAGATAAAAAGGCAAAAGAAAATTATATAATCAAGCATAGAGAGTCCAAGAGGATAAGATTTCCGACTTAGTCATGTGTTAGTATAGGCTAAACTCCATTTTCATCCACTGTACTGCAAATATGACTCCCATTTTAGCCACAAAAGTTAACGACGTTATATTTATTAACAGAATAGTTATACTCGCCAATACTCGTTAGATATTTAAGGAATCAAATAGCTACATTTGACCAAATTGTAACGACCTGGTTGAAAGTACAATGGTAAACGTGAAACACAATTCAAAGTATAATGGACCAGAACATAGTTAGGCCTTAAACTTTGAGCGGAAAATTCTACTAATGAAGTTACAAAAATAATTAAATGTAAAATGAATAGAGAATAAAAAGTACTCCCTCCGTCCCGGAGTAAGAGTCCTACCCCTCATTTGCACGCTTATTAATAAATATTGGAAGTGATGTAAATGTTGTGAGTGTAAAAGTAAAGTAGGAGAGAGAATGAGTGGGAGAGAATAGTGAATTGATTGGTGTTGTGAGTATAAAAGTAAAATAGGAGAGAGAATGAGTGGGGTGAATAGTAAAGATTCTTTGCCATTTTAGGAATAGGACTCTTACTCTGGGACGTACCAAAATGGAAAGTAGGACTCTTACTCTGGGACGGAGGGAGTACCTTATAAACTGCACCAAACCCACCCTCTCCCAGCTTGTTTGCAGGAGCAAAGTTCTCTGTTGCAGCTTTGATCTGTTTCAATGTAAATAGCCCTGTTTGTAGGTCTAGGCCTTTAAGCTCTGTAAAAAATGCATAGTCAGATTAAGAATACCCTATTCAGAACAATGCTCCTTAAAACACTGTCATCTTACTAAGTTTTTTTTTTTTTTTTTTTTTTTTTTAAGAAATGGTCGGTCCTACGAAACATTTGTTAAGATGAGTGAATGATTCAGAGAGTGGTACCTCTATCTGCAGCTTCTTTCCCTCCGAGAAAACCTTTTCTCCACATAATAATCAGTACCAGAGCCGCCAAAAATAACCCTCCACCTACAATCTCAACTACCACACCAACTTGAATCTTTTTATGATCAGTTGGAGGTTTGAAGTCTGCAAGAAAAGATTGCAATATTGCAGATCAGTCACTCTATTAGAGAGCCAAAGGTAAGTGAATCTGCATTGAGTTTTACTTGATGCAAATAAAAGATACTCCCTCCGTCACAAAACACCTTGCACCATTTTGGAAATGCACGGTAATTAAGGAAGGAGTATATATTCAAAATTAATGTGAGTGGGAAAGAGGTAGTGAGTATGATAAGTTGAGTGGGAAATACAAGTGGGGCCCAAAATTTAGTGTGTGAGTATGACAAGTGGAGTAGGGAGAATAGATAAATAATAAGGAACACCTAAAAAGGAAATTAGTGCAAGGTGTTTTGGGACGGACGGAGTATCTTCTTTTTACTAGCTCTAGATTTGGAGCTCTCCCGTACAAATACATGCACATAGTAACTCTAATTATGGTCCGCATGAAACGAGATAAAGTAAGCATACATTGATCATGAATATCAAAACTGCACACATAATGCATAAAGCAGCAAGTCAAATATTTTGAATGCTTACTAGGATCTACTGATATGGCTGATATAAGGGGGCCGTAATTTCCCCTTTCTGGAATTCCTGTTGTTCCTTTCCCCGCCCAGTAAAAGTGAATCTTCAAGGTGTGACTCGTTACAACAGCAGTAAAATTCTTCAAGACGGGCTTTCCGGCCCCACCAGCCTCACTTTCAATGTTAAAATCCTTTAGCACCAACTTTTCCTGTATATCATGATCATAATTTTCTTAAGATTTAGTAGCTGTGACATTCAAAAGTGGCCTCCTCTACTCTTAACATTATGTGAATACCCTGCTTTGCAAATAGGTTGACCCTCTTTCTATATTCAAAAGTCAACACCAGACAAGTGTTGCATCAATATCTAATGCATGAGAGATGCACTGCACCAGTTTTTGATTTGACGACTGTGAGGTCGGTAGGAGGATACCGATTGGATCCCCCCGACCTCACATCCATCATATCAAATCCTACTCCAAAAAGATCTGACCGTTGTGAGGTTGGTCGGTGGGGTCCACAACTGACTGGACTGACCGACCTCACAACCATCTAATCAAAAATAGCTCTCAAAAGCAAATCAAGACCACAAGAACTATTATATTGATTTTTGACATGGAGTGTAGTAGTTTGATCACCTGGATGTAGACATCAAATATACGCTTCCCGAGACTATTAAAAGAACGGTCACTAGAAAAAACAATCTCGGCAAAGTGAAGCGTAACAGTGTAATTCCCATTCATAAGACAAAGTCCATAATAAGTAAGAGAAAGAGGAGATATCCTTGCGGTTCTGTACAGTTCTGCAGTCGGTCTTGATATATTATGCAGAATGGAAGAGTTGGATTGAATGTAAAGATCAGCATCAGCATCATCATCCATAAAGTTCCCCGTACTACTAAATGCCCAGTTCTGTCCCACTACCGAGTAAAACATTGAAGCACCTCTTGCTTCTAAATCAGCTTCGTACTTGGTATCATTGTTTATGTTTATTTCTTTGCCACCGCAGTTTATGTGCAGGGAATAACCATCTGCAAAATGTTGATAATAATTACACAATTAAAAAACATATAATGACTGATATTTTTATCTTTCTTGGTCCGACAACTAGAATCAAACTATAAGCATTTGACTTGTCAAATAGGCTGATTTTTTGGGACAGAGGGAGTATAATCCTACTTTTGCAACCCTTTGTTCCTTGCAGGTTCTGACAATCTTTAGTATCTCAGAATTTGATTATCACTTACGGTGTATGATTTAACCCGATCAAATCTCGCAAACTTTGACAGCAATTATACAAGTTCCATCCCCATATTATTCCCGTTCTTTAAAAAAAAAAGTAGTGCCGAAAATACTCACGCTGTTTACGAGAAGCAGAACATGGAAAATTTTGCTTTAGGCATGAATGAACATTAGCTCTGCACGATGAGTTGATTAGAGAATTATGTCTCTGAAAAGTAAAAAAGATAAACGGTAGAAAAGATAAAGCAAGGCAAGAATCCTACAGTTTTTCTGCAGACGGGGAATAGCTCTCGACTAAGTTTCTGAAGCAGGGAAATAAATTTTGTTATTAAAACTGCATAAAGGGGATCATCGATCCAAAATGAAAATAAGATAAAACTAAAAATTTAGTGAACTTACACGCTTCCTCGAGGACATTCAATTGGAGAAGAGCTTTCCCAAGTAAAATTATTATAAGAAATGTCCCTGTAAGATTGTTAAGTGAACTTAAACGCTTCATCGTAATCACTCATTTATGTTTATATTCACTATGAAATTGTAAAGAAAAGTCGAGAAAGGGAGAAAAGAAACCGAGATAACTTACACATTCTTGTTTCTTGATAATATCCATGCAGGTATAGATCCAGAAAGATTGTTACCTGTCAGGTACCTGTAAATTAAATTGAACTATTACAGTCTAATTGGTGCTGAAGGTCAAATGTGTGTGTATGTAAATATATATGTATATATGTGTATATATATACAAACAAACACATGTATGTATTTATACTTACAGAAAATCTATCTTTGATAGCTGGACGAAAGATGTTGGAATTTCTCCAGTCAAGTTATTGAAACTAACGTCTCTGCATCAACGAAAATGCATCCCTATTAATTTCTTGTAGGTTAAAGGGAGTTCAAGAATAGCAAGTCAATGTAGAGAGTGATCAAATAAGAGATTAAAGGTACTGGAAATTATCAAGGCTCAAGGAAATACTTCCTCCGTCCCAAAAAGAATGTCTCATCCTTTATGGTTTGTCCCAAAAAAATTACCATTTCTAAAACATCGCTATACTTTTAGTGTGGTTTCAGAAACAACAAGCAAGTGAAGCACAATGCGAAGTTTAACTTGTTAAGTGGGACAAATATATTTTCAGGACGGATGAAGTACTATGTAACTACAAATGAGAAATAATCCCTCCGTCCCAGAAAAAGGCTGCTATAGAAGTCAAACTTCTTAAGGTTGTAACCTTAGTTCTTGTGCTTTCATGTAATTGTACTAAAAATATTTCTTCTTTCAAGACCATTTTCGGGACAGATGTAAAAGAAAAGGGTGATACTGTTTTGGGTACATAGTTGCTAACTATATACTTCCTTTGTACCTAAATTAACGTCCATTTTCAAGAATGTCCCTTAAAATGAAATTTGGACATTCATTTAGGGATGGAAGGAGTAGTAGATAAAGATTTCAGTAGGACGAGGCAGTTGAGATTAATTAGACACAGAGAAGATGGGCAATTACGTAGAGGAAAATGAGCTTACAGATTTTTTAATTTCGTCATATCCCCGATATATTCAGGGATTTCTCCATAAATCGAACATTTTCTCAGTATTCTGCGTTTTCCCCAAAGTTAGTATTATTACTGAAGTCATTATAGAGTGTCTTTTACATAAGATAATATAAAATCTCACAATGTCTTCATGGATTCCATTTTATACAATGATGGAAAACTAGATCGTCCGCCTTTCAAGTCACTGATCCTCCTAGAAAATCATTCAAAAGAAAAAAAAACAGTTATTCGATATATACAAGTTTATTTATCTTCAAACATGGCAAAGTCTCCAAAAAAACGGAGGTTAAGGGGCATACAAATCAGTTAAAGTTGACAAGAGAGAAATACTCGATGGAATAGGTCCCTCAAGAGAGCAACCTTGCATGTGTCTGCAACATAACGGCTAGTTAGTAACATATACATCTATTTATGTTTATATATGCATATATATATGTGTATGTATATTTATATATATAACGGGCTTACAGTTTCTCAATCTGTGTCCACTTCTTGATGAAATCGGGTATTTTTCCAGTAAAGTTATTGTCGCTTATTCTCCTACAACACAACAAGTCAAAGAAACAATTCTTAACAAGAATTTGTAGCAATCAACAAAAAAGATTCAAACTTGGGACATTTCAAGTAAGATAATGAAAAAATATTTTTGAAAGATATCACATGATAAAGTAAATCTGGCCTTCATGTACTTTTTTCTTTTCGAATTAAATTCTTCATGACACGGAAGTGTGTGCGCGCGTGTGCTTTTGTGCTATCACCACAATAACCAGCTACTCCCCTCTCTAAAAGGGTGGGTGGAAAATATGATTAATACAAGAGAAATTATTACAAAAACAGAAGAGAATAGCAGCGCGTGGTTTCATTTTTCTTTGATCATCAACAGAACCCAATGATTGCTTAAGGGGGAAAAAAAAAAGAGAACTCGGATGATTGCAAACAAAACAATACTTTTAAGTGAATAATTTCAGATTACACAAAAAAAAATTCTAAAAGAAAAAAGAAATTACTCACAAATCAGTCAAGTTGGTGAGCTTAGCAAGTGCTGCTGGCAATGGTCCTGTAAAAGCATTTGATGATAGAACGCTGAAAAAAAAATTTGAAAGTTAACAACATAAATTTACTAGAAAAAATAGTATGGAAATACTCCGTCCCAAAATGAATGTCTAATTTTCTCTTAAGGGAAACTCTACGTTTAAAAAAAAAAAGTAGCGGATATATATAATATCCTTGCTATACAACAATAAACTTTTAGTTCTATAATGAAATATGGAAAATAAAATTGGTAAAAAAAAAAACCATTTAGATGTCAGACCAAGTTATTTAAAGTAATTGATATTTGTTTTGGGACAAATAATTCAAGAAAATAGACATTTATTCGGGACGGATGGAGGAATATAAAATAGTGTTGTTATTCCATGAAAGTAATGAGGACAATAAGGTGAGATAGTTACAGCTTTTGTAAGTTTATCAAGTTTCCTATCTCTGAAGGGATAGATCCTGTGAAGCCATTTCCTTCAATGCTCCTGAAAGTTTCAAGAGATGTAAGTTGTAAGATCAAACTGAATATCAAAACTCCCTCAGTTCCAAAAACAGAGCCGCATTTGACTAGTCAAACTTTTTACGGATCTAGTTCCAAATTAAAAAGTGACATTTCCTTCTATGAGAACTTTATGAAGAGCTATATTAACCTTTAATAAAGCATGTTTGCTCATTTTAAATATTTCCGCGTAGTCAGAACTAAAATCTTGACAGCTAACTATCAGGCAGAAACGCACGACATTAGTATTTTTATTCATTTTCTGATTAATGTTTAGTCAAACATTACTCTTCTATTGGGAGGGACGCTGTATTAATTTTTCACAAATATCTGCTAATTTAGCGGTTGTAACACTCTCCATCTAGTTAACAAGGATCAGCTTCATCTCCCTGGAGGAGGAAAATTGCTGCATATGCAAGAATAACCTTGAAAATCTATAAAAGGATCAGCATTGGACCAAAAAAAAAAAAAAAAGGAATCAGAAAGCAGGGGTGGATCTAATTACAGTAGGGGTCACTAGATCCCTTCAATTTCAATTTCTTTCCATTACGACCCTTTATCTTGAGATTCATTATACTAACCCCTCAAAATTAAAAAATGACCCCCTCAACATAATCCCGGACGTTCCACTGTCACAAAGGTATGTACCAAGTTGACAATGTCAAGAAAAATAGCAACTACGACTAAGTTTATTACAAAGGACGAATTTATTTTAATTTGACTATTATCATGGTGCAATTCATTCCTATTCAAAACCCACAGCATTTAAGACTTTCACAACAATAACACAAATGTTCGCTGCAAAAAAAAAAAAAAAAAAAAAAAAAAAACGTAAAGAGACACAACTTACAGGTTTGTGAGGGTCCTCAATTTGGTAAGAACTTTCGGAAATCCACCAGTTAAACGGTTTCCCATTAGAGAGCTGCATATGATCCAACAATATATTTCATGCAACTCAATAACAAGATCAAATGTAATCCCCCCATTCCATAATAAATGTCGCATTTGACTTGTCAACGTTTTTTACTAATGTCAAATGTGCTTTAGTTTCTTGTAAATTGCTTGTACCATGGCAAGATTACACTAAGACTGTTTCTTTATTTGAAAACGCGATATTCATTTTGGGATGAACAAAAAAAGAAAGTACGATAATACGACATATATGATGGGACGGAGGGAGTATATGCTTGTCAGAGGCAAAAAACGACAGGGGCATACGTACAGATCAACCAAGCGCATAGTAGCCCATTGAGAAGGTACAGTACCATTGAGGTAATTCCTACTCAGGTCCCTGCATGGAGCAAATAATTACTACAGATTAGTACAGTAAACATTAAAGAAGGAAATTATTAACAAAGTAATTCACTGATTTTAGAACTTCTGAAAAACAATGATAACGAGTTAAAAAACATTATCAACGAACAATGATACTAACTGATAGTGGAATGTGCTTACAATCTTTGGAGGTGACGGAGCTTCGAAAATTCAGCTGGAAGTACAGCTGAAAGATTTTGTGATTTCAGAGATCTGCAGCAATATTGTAAACAAAACATGTGTATGATTGGCTTAGTTCAATGACTAAAGCTGTAAACATTCACAGAAATGGATAAAATACATCAGCTAAAGAAAAGCTTGCAGTTGAGATCATTATCCGGTCATTTAGATCATATGTAACACCATTTTCAGATTAGTGTTTCATATAATCATGTTGTTGTTGCTGCACATATAATTGATTAATGACCAGCAAGCACATAAATCAACGGGTAAGAAGTTCACTCGAGCTTCGTTTAATCAAAGTAATTAGAGTTTAGTCCCCTAGGGTCATTCATATACTCTCCAATGCTTAAAAAGCACAGACATTGTGGCGTATTCATGTATAAAACACTAGGGCAAATTAGATTCTTAAAATACCCCTATTTAATTTTAATAATAAATTTTAAATGCCAAAAATTCCTTGCTATCCCATAAACATATGTTAGCGCTTGATGCTAGTTTGATATAACGGATCGGGAAATAAACATATGACCAGAACAATAATAAACGTGAAATCAAGAACACACAGATATACATGATTCACTAACGATTTTTTAGATACGTACACGACCGCCACTTCACATTAGTATGACAATGTCCACTTGACGCAGCCCGCATGGGTTTGTTTTTTGGCATCTCTCGAAAGGCATCATACTGATGGAGTGGGTGGACTTCTTTATATACTAGGCAATTGTTTCTTCAGTTACCGAGTGGGACTTTGATAGTAGTTGTTAGGATGGGGACCACCACTACCACTCCACATTAGTATCATAATGTGTGCTTTGAGCCCACTCGGCATAGATTTATTCTTGGGTATCTCCCAAAAGGTCTCGTTCTAATGAAGTGGGTGTACATCCTTATATACAACGCAATTCTTTCTTCTATTGCAGGTGTGGGACTTGGGTGTGTGTTACCATCCACCTGATGCTGACTGTCGAAAGCAAACGATGTTAAACCCCAAAAAAATTCTATCTCTGACACTTCAACTCGCAACAATTGTCCATCTTGAACCAAGAACAAACTCGCATAGTCCCTAACAAGTGAGTTGTTAGAATGTGCCTTTGAATCATAGATTTGATTGAGGCATGAACCAAGAACAAACTCGGTAATTCCCGGGACTAAAGATTTGGCACGGCCGTGCGCCAGAGTGGCACGACCGTGAAACAGGAGGAAAAGGGATCAATGCATTCGACATGAATGGCACGGGCGTGCAAAGGAAAGTGCACGACCGTGCAGGGCGGTGCACCGGCGTGCAGGATTAGGCGCTCAACCGTGCAAAAGGACTTAGGGCAAAAGTCACACACGGTCTAAGTTGTACGGCCGTGCCAGATAAAAGGCACGACCGTGCACGCTATCTGGGCCTGGGCCAAAGGTGTTAGGCGTGTGGTTTGGACCGCTGTTATGATTTCTGTTGCAAACAAGGATTGCAGTTTCCGTATTGCTTAGAGTTACCTTATTCTCCAAGAACAAGGATTCCTTATTGCTAAAGTGTTTAAGTATTTAGGAGACTGTAAATACTACCCTCTCCCTAGCATATTCAACTAACTAGAGAGTAGTTCAAGAAACAAGAGAGATCTGTAATTCTTGATCAAGGGTTTGCACAGTCAGAAATTATTGTAATCAATAATTCATGCACTAGATTAGTGAGATTAGTCACTGTGATTAGCCGTTAATAATAATATTCTCCCTCCACTTGTAGATGTAGCCAAGTTGGTGAACCACGTAAGTTCCTGCCTTCTTGTGTGTGGATTTTAAATCCCCATTTTGCTATTTTCATAATTTGGTCTAGCAAATAGCATCAGAGCTAATTGGAAGGATCCTTAGGGCAAAGCAATAGCCGTTCTTACAGGTGTTACTCCGACTAGAGCTGTTGAGATTTTGGAGAATGACAAGAAGCAGCTGAGAAGGAAGCAGCATTGGAGCCTGTCGCTACCTGGATCAATCAGCTGGATGATGAACTTCTAGCAGATATTCCAGATTGTGATTCTGGAGGTGCTTTGTGGTTATTGTTGGAATACATATTCCTAACAAAGTCAGTGACCAACAAACTGTACCTAATGCAATAGTTGTTTGGTCTATGAATGAAGGAAGGTACGCCTATTAGGGATACTTAGATAGGTTTACTTGTATGTTGCTTGAACTTTGCAATATAGATGATAAGATTGAGAATGAGGATGTTGCGTTGATGCTGTTGCCGTGGTAGACAGTAGCATTAATGAAGACTATTCCCTAGCGACGGCAGAAGACACACATAGGGAGGATTAGTTGATTTTGGAGGTATCCTATCATATGTGTCCGCACGAAGAGTGGTTTTTTATTTGAGCCGAAAAACGGAGGCAATATCGGTATAGCTAACGGTTCGGTCTTCGGAGTGGTTGGCACGGGCTCTATAAGGGTACGTGATGGTAAGATATGCTTGTTAAACGAGGTAAGGTATGTTCCAGTAGTAATAACAAATTTGATATCACTCAGTCGTTTGGACAAGAGGGGTATAAATTCAAAGTGAAGGAGGAGCACTGTCTGTCGATAGGGGTTCGAATGTGATTCTGAAATCTGAAAAAAAAGATTCCTTATATGTCTTCCAAAGTTCTACGGCTTCTTGCTCGAGTGTCGGGCAGCATGCTGTTGAGGGTACGCCACAACAGAGTGGTGTAGAGACCAGTATGGAAAAGACACATTTGAGTGGGATGGTTAAGAACATGTGGAGCCAGATACTAGAGTTGGGAGTGAACAGGAAGATGATCTACAACATCCTCAGGTTGAGTTGTGACAGTTCATCTTGGTGGGCCAGTTTCAATGTCAATTGGGCTTGCCAAGTCTGAAAAAATATTGATTGCCCATTGGGGCAATCAGGTTCTCTAGATAGGTGGTCTAGATGCACAACTGGGTGCTCGGTGCAGCACAAGTCTGTTTGCTTGGGAGAGGGCGTAACCCATTTTTGATGGTCTAGAAGGTTCTTTGAGGCATCAATTATGAGATTCTTTCGCCTCTGACATATTTGAGTACGGAATTCTCCAGATTATCTAAAGCTCTTCATTGTAGAGGGATTGAGAATCACTAAAACTTCGATTTCCTGGTATCTAAGGCTCTAGAAAATCTGATTTTTCTTTTATGTTTCCTATTTCGCATGAAGATCAGTTTACAGGAGTACAACGCACGTTCAATGCGCGTGCAGTTCGGGTGCAGTCCTCATGCAGTATCCGTGCAACATTGGGTTTGTGGAAAACTGCAGTGCTATTCTGATATAATTCTAGGTTTGAGATACAGCTCTAAAGAGAGGAGATTTGTCTAAATTGTTCAAGGGTTCTTGATCCGTGTTCGTTGGTAATCCAAAAATAGTTCAAAGCGTATTGAAGTTTCAGACAAGATCGTTAGTAGTCGTTTGGGTAGTCTGGTATATAAATCTTGTGATCGTGAATTTGGTCAATGTTGTGGTGTTGATTCTAGTGATCCAGAAGTCTGTCACACAAACTGAGCTGGAAATTCGTTTGCTCAGCGTAGCAAATATGGTTGTTCATGATCGAACAAAGTTTGATGTCTTTGCCTCTGATATGAGGCGGAGGTGGAGAAATATGATCTGGTATGAAGGATGCTGCTCAAGGTGGAGTTGTTTTAGTTTCTTCGTAGGCCTGGATTATTGATCGAGGAGATTCAAATTCAAGGTGGAGATTGTTAGTAATATGCCTTTGAATCATGGATTTGATTGAGGCATGAACCAAGAACAAATTCAATAAATCCTAGGACTGAAGATTTGGCGCAGGTGGCATGACCGTGCAAGAGGTGGAAAAGGGATCAAGCATTCAGCATGAATGGCACGGGCGTGCTAAGGAAAGTGCAGTGCGGGCTATAGGATTAGGTGGTCGATCCTGCAGATGCACTTTGGGTGAAAGTCACACACGGCCTAAGTTGCACGGCCGTGCCAGATAAAGGGCACGACCTTTTTCATCGCTTTCACTAGAACCAGGGTGATCATTTCCAATACTGATCGTGAAACACCAAGAAATGGTCCTAGTTCTCAAAGTGGTTGATGTGGTTTGGCCGTCTGTTATGATTACCTTTGCAAACAATGATTGCAGTTTCCTTATTACTTAGAGTTAGCTTATTCTCCGAGAACAAGAATTCCTTTTTGCTAAAGGGTTTAGGTATTTAGGAGACTATAAATACTAGCCTCTCCCCTAGCATAATCAACTGATTAGTGAGTAGTTCAAGATGTTAGGATTGGAGTCCTAAACTACGAGGAAGAAAAGGAGTCAAAGTCGGGGGAGTTGGTGGAGATCAAGAAGGGTTCTAAGCGGATGAGAATTCCTGGGCGGAGAGGCGAGCGGGCGCCTGGTCTTAATCAGACGGAGTGGTCCTGGCGAAGGAGGTAAGCGGGCGCTCGCATGGACCCAGGCGGGTGCTCGGTCTGGCGGCTGGACTGATTTGTTTCCTGTTTTGACACGATCTCTTCCTAATTCGACCTAGGGCTTCCTTGTACTGCTATATAAGCATATATACGACCTAGAACACATTGTAGCAACATATTAGAAGGTGTCTAATAATATATTGACTTGGCAATTGCCCCCGGACGTAGTTCATGTGTTGAACGAACCAGGTAAACAATTCTTGTGTTCTTGTGTATGTGATTCTCTCATATTTTGCTTGTGGGTTTTATTGTTCTTGATCTAGATTGCAACGGGGTACCACTAAATTCCCAACAACTGGTATCAAGAGATTTGGTTAGGAGGATTCAAAGTTTCATTCGTTGATTATTTTGAATCACGTTCTTGGGGACTTTGTGAAGCAATCAAGATGAAAAACGCAATCGAGAAATTCAACGGTGTGAATTTCACGTTTTGGAGGACAAGGGTTGAAGATTACCTTTATTGTAAGGATCTTCATAAACCCTTAAAGGAGAAACCCGAAGACATGTCACAAGGGGATTGGGAGACGTTAGATCGGAAGGCGTTAGGAGCGGTGAGGAGCGCTCTAACCGACGACGTTGCACGGAACACGATGGAGGCCAAGACAACGGTGGGGTTGCTACAGATGCTGTCAGACATGTATGAGAAGCCGTCTAATATCAATAAGGTGCATTTGATAAAGAGGTTTGCGAATGCGAAGATGTCGGAGTGGCAGACAGCAGCGAGTCATATCGGCAGTTTCAAAGGTATGGTGGACCAATTGAAAACTGTTGATATCACTTTCTCTGATGAAGTGTTAGCATGTTTTCTATTAAAATCGTTGCCAGACAGTTGGGAGGTAACTGTCACAACGATTAGTACATCGAAAACTCCATTGGTGTATACGGAGGTTAGAGATCTCATCCTTCAAGAGGAGTTGAGAAGGAAAGAGAAAAGGGGAGAATCTTCCATAGATGGGGCTGCACTTAGGGTGGAGAGAAATAGGGGAAGGGGAGGACCGAAAAAGGGGAAAAAGCCGGTCAAGTGCTACAATTGTGGCGCGATGGGTCATATCAGTTATGACTGTCCGGATAAGGATGGTGATGCACACATGATGAATGATGAGGATGTATTAATCCTAGGAGAGGAGCAGTCAGGTGAAGATTGGGTGTTGGATTCTGGAGCTTCTTGTCATGCTAGTGGGGATGCAGAAACAATGGAGCGGTATAAAACTGGAGATTTTGGGGTTGTCTATCTTGGTGATGATCAACCATTGAAGATCAAAGGTAAGGGGGATGTGTTGATGAAGACACCTAACGGGGCTGTTTTACAATTGCACGATGTGATGCATGTTCCGGACTTGAGGAGGAGAGTGATTTCCGTTGGACAACTTGATAGTGAAGGGTATGGTGTAACCTTCATGGGTGGGTCTTGGGAAATCACAAAAGGAGCTAAGGTGATAGCTCATGGAGTTAAGGAGAAGATGTTGTACTCTACCTACAATGTCGATGTTTGCTCCAGTGGGAGCAAGAGGCAAAAGAACCGGCCTATTGGTGTGGAAAGGAGAGACATCAAGAAACGGTATGTTAGGGGGGAGAAGGACACAAAGTTGATCAACGCGGTGTGGAAGTCCAAGTGCCCTAACAGAGAGCGTGTTCAGACCAAGAGAAGACGATGCAAGAAACAAGGTATGTCCAAGTTTTAAGGGGAAGCATTGCGAGGAAGGTGGGTCTGGAGGGAGAATGCGAAGTTAGACTTGCGGAGAGAAATCAAGGTAGAAGCTGATTTGGGGAGGCAAGAACTATCTAACACGGAGAGGTTGAAACGTCGCTTGGTTTCAACTCGCCTTAGTACTTGAGCGGGAGGCTCGGTAATGTCAAGTCAATATGGGAGTAAAATGTGTTCGAAGGTGTTCACTCCGTGGTGGGAGTTGATAGGTGTTTCTGTGCTTACTAGTTTAATCTCCGGTGGGAGATTGTTAGGATTGGAGTCCTAAACTACGAGGAAGAAAAGGAGTCTAAGTCGGGGGAGTTGGTGGAGATCAAGAAGGGTTCTAAGCGGAGGAGAATTCCTGGGCGGAGAGGCGAGCAGGCGCCTGGTCTTAATCAGACGGAGTGGTCCTGGCGAAGGAGGTAAGCGGGCGCTCGCATGGACCCAGGCGGGCGCTCGGTCTGGCGGCTGGACCGATTTGTTTCCTGTTTTGACACGATCTCTTCCTAATTCGACCTAGGGCTTCCTTGTACTGCTATATAAGCATAGATACGGCCTAGAACACATTGTAGCAACATATTAGAAGGTGTCTAATAATATATTGACTTGGCAATTGCCCCCGGATGTAGTTCATGTGTTGAACGAACCGGGTAAACAATTCTTGTGTTCTTGTGTGTGTGATTCTCTCATATTGTGCCTGTGAGTTTTATTGTTCTTGATCTAGATTGCAACGGGGTACCACTAAATTCCCAACACAAGATACAAGAGAGATCTGTAATTCTAGATCTAGGGTTTGGACAGTCCGGAATTATTGTGATTAATAATCCTTGCACTAGATTAGTGGGATTTGTATATGTGATTGACAATTGATAATAATATTCTTCCTCCGCCGTGTACTTAGCCAAGTTGGTGAACTACGTAATATTGTGTTCTTTGTGAGTGGATTTTATATTCATGTTTCGCTATTTTCGTTTGCTCTAAGACCATGTACAATGGTTAAACCAAATTTTCCCATTCAACACCCACTTTATCATTCCACATCATCTTCTCTTTCATCCAACTAATCCATTCAACACCCATTCAATTTTTAACCCCACAATGGTTCGTTTAATCCCCCATTCAACACTTTTCTCACTCATCATTTTGGATAAGAAAGTTTTTAAAAAAATCCGGTCACCCAACCACTAGTCGACACGTGGAAAGGAAAGCAAAAGAAAAAAAAAAAAAAAAAGGTGTTCGCAGGCTTTTCTGGCGCGTGGACCCCAGCCGCCATGCCGCCCAATCCTGGCCTGCCACGTGGCGATCTGGCCGACCAAGTCTGCATTCACAAGTGTGAATCCTTTCAACGAAATGAAAAAACCAATCTTATTAAACAAGCCATTGCAAGGATTAAACAGCAAACTTTCGTTGAATTGCTCCATTAAACGGACCATTGTAAATGGTCTAACAAGAGTAACACACATACTTGGAAATTTATGAAGATTATTCGAATTCCATCTCCAGCGCTTGGTTTTGGCTCCCAAAGATAGCAGTAGATTGATGAATAATAGTCATGGAATTTTTAAAGTTTGCACTTAGATTCTAACGTCATGCGTGTTTCTTCATCTTTATCAGCATTGATTCAGTTTTTGATGTTTTTGTCTGAGTAATAAAATCCGATAGTTCATATTCTCACTATTCCGAGAGAATTTGTCTCATTTTAACTTTTTACGGTTAACATAAATGAATTTTGACAAATCATTAGTGTCAATCTCATGACCACACCATAATAAATTTTCAAAAATTGTATTGATAAATCACTAACTATTTGGTTCTTACTTTTTCTTTTGAGTCTGTCGCAGACGAAGATTTTTAGTTTCTTTATTACTTAAATTAGACAATGGGACCCACTTGACATTCTCATAAGAAAAACTCTCTATTCACTTTCTCTTTCATACTTTATTTTTCATACTCACAATATCTACTTTTTCTTAATCCCTATACAAAGTCAAACTAAGAATCTTAAACTGAGACGGATGGAGTACAATTTAATTTTTAGAATTTTACTTAAAAAATAATTAGCTCGACAGTTTGGTCAAAGTTCATTTTTATTGACCATAAAAAGCCAAAATGAGATAAACTTTCTGAAACAGAAAAAGTAATTTATTTATATGTAAATCTTAATTGCAACTATTACATTATGGACGACCTTTCGTCATTTGTGGAACGCCGTCTTCTAAAATTTTATTAATGCAATTATGTGTTGTATGTTTAAAAAAAAAAAAAAAAAAAAAAAAACAAACTACGGATGGTTGAGCCATAGAGGCGAGAACAAATTGTTAGTATATCTAAAAGAGCAATGCTAAGGGCACAAAAGAAGGTCACAAAATCTTGCTCACACAATGCGATATTTTATTGGTTGCATCGATAGTAAACCCGTCTCACTCTAATTAAAAACTTCAATAAAATCATTACACCTATTTTTTGTGGCTCAAGTATTATTGTATATAAAATTCGACTGTAATCAGCCGCGTTAGATGTAAAAGAGACAAAGATCAAGTGGGCCTGCATTACTCTATTATACAGCTGGCACTGAATGACAGCCACCAAATTATGCTGGATTGAATTGACCTCACTTTTTCTTTTAGTCAACGTACTGTACGGTGTCGTTTGTGAGCTTAAAAAAGCTACTGGTGAAAGAACGGAGACGACAACGGTTGACCAGTGACAATGACCATGCATATCGACGCGTTTGCAATTCATGCATGCATATCTCAACCATATTTGAATTTCATTTTCTCCTCTACCACTATATCAACTTATTGATATTAATATTAAAAAATATTCCCTCCGTCCCAAAATGATTTTCACATTTGACTATTCAAACTTTTTAAGGATATGAACAATTGATTCACTAGTCATGTTTTGTATGGGCACTTCTAAACCTAGGTTGTAGAAGTGTGAAGAATTGTTTGGGACAATGAAAAATATCAAAAATGAGAAGATTATTTTGGGACGGAGGGAGTATGTACAAAGTTCAAAGAGAACATAATTATACAATAGTTACTGAGTAAATGATAGGTTAGTTTTTACTCCCTCCGTCTCAGTTTAATGTTTTCACTTTCCTCGTTGTTATGTCTCAGTTTAATGTTCTTAGTTGTCTTATTCTTTAAATGGAAAAGTAATGAGTAGTGTTTTAGACAATCTTATCCTCATAGAGTTTACATATTAAAAGAAAACCATCATTTACATATCTACTTTTAACCCACTTGCTTTATGAATAGACAATTATATCCTTGCTACACACTATTGTTGATCTAAGTTTGCCTTGGTTTTTTAATAAGCGTGCGAAATCAAACTAAGAACTTTAAACAGGGACGGAGGGAGTAATTTTTTTTAAAATCATTCAAGCATTATAATGATACCTTTATTAAAAAAAAACATTATAAAGATATACTCCATCCGTCCCCGCTCACTTGAGACTTTATGACCAAAAAACTGGTCAACTTAAGCTCGGTTTGACCAACACTTTATAGAAATATTTATATTCCAAAAAACTTTTTAAAAATTGTTATTGAGAGGATTTTTAATGGTGGTCATTTTACATTTTTTTAATTTTTGTTCGGATCATAAATATTTCTATAAAGTGTTGGTCAAACCGACCTTAAGTTGACCAGTTTTGATCAAAAAGTCTCAAGTGAGCTGGGACGGAAGGAGTAATTGTTAAAACATAAGGTTACTTACATGGAAAGAACGTGGCAGGAGGAATTATTGTCAAAAGAGCAATCACATGTAACAAGGCTCTCAAAGCTTTTTCTAGAGAAAGGGAGGCTCCAATTCCCTTGTCCACTGCATGGATTTTTGCTGAAATCCCAATCCTTTTTCCCCATTCTCTTCCCTATTTCCTTCAGTGCCCTCACTGTATTTATTTCCACAACAATATTCATTCTTTTATTAATAAATACTCCATCTCCATCTCCATCTGTTCTTAAATCAGTGTTTATTTTCGTCATAACTTCTTTTTAAATGTTTTTTTTCACCGGTCTATTTATACTTGCAAAAACTAAATATTTCTAAAGAGGATTACAAGATTATATATGAATTTTGCCACCAAATTATACAAAAAGTTATGTCCTTTAAAATGAAATTTGGACACTCATTTAGGGACAGAGGTATAATAATTAACCCTCAAACACAAACACTTAAAAAAAAAATCAGATATTTTCATAACCACTGGCCACTCTCAATTAGAGCTAGAAACGAGTCGGTTTCGAGTCGGGTATGTCCGAACTCGAGTCGGTTAGTTGAAGAACTGAAGTCGAGTCGGGTTTTGTCGAGCCGAGTCGAACAGCTGAAAATGCCGCCGAACTCGACCCGAGTTGTGCTCGGTGAGTCCCTCGAGTAACCCGGGTCCGGCTCGAGTACATCATGTTGAGTCGGTTAGTCGGGTCGAGTCGGTTTACTCGGTCAACTGGAATGTGATTGGTTTATAAATTTATTTAATGGTTTCAAAAATCCGACGTTTTAGATTCAGGAACACGCGGGTCGAACCGAGTCGACCCGGCTCGAAGCGAATTCGGGCTAACCCGCGAGCAGATCTGTCGAACAGTCAAACATGACCGACCCGACTCGAATGCAAAACCGAACCCAGAATCCCTGCCGAGTCCGACCCGATCCCTGCCGGTCTGCCGAGTCGAGTTACCCGTAAACGGGTCGAACCCGGGTATACTCGCGGGTTACCCGCCCGGTTTAACACCTCTACTCTCAATTATAAAACCAAGGAAATGTTGCATTTACATTAACTTTTCTACAAGTTACAAACAACTAATTAAAACATTATTCACAAAAAAAATAAAAATACTTATGATGTGATACTCGATTTTTCAATTTGAGAAAATTTTAAAACTTCAACTTTTTATAATTTTTAATAGCAATTGTGTAGAAATGTTTTTTCTATCTATTTTCTAAACCTTTACTTTTGCAAGTATGAAATAATTTCCAATGTATGTTATAATGAATAGTGAAAAAAAATTAGGAAAAATAATTAAGGATTTTTTTTTTTTGCAAATAATTCATTTCTAAGCAAAAAGGAACTAGTTATAAAAGTTTAAAACAGAGCAAAATACAATACTGATGTAGTTAATAAACGCACTACTCCCTACTTCCGTGTTAAAATAAACTCCTTCCGTTTCATAGTAAACTTCTTTAATAATATTGAGAAAATTTTGGGGGAAACTATAAAAAGTTATACGGGTTAAAGTTTAGGGTTTATGGTTTAAGGTTTAGGCCCTTTAGGGTTTAAGGCTTAGGGTTAAAGGGTTAAAAAGTAAACTTTTTATAACTTAGGAACTAATTTCCCCCAAAACCAACTCAATAATATTTACTTTACTTTTCATGTAACGTTTCTAATACGGGGAAATGTACTATTATGCAGAACATGCTGTTAATGTATGTAGTGCAGTAAATGTACAACATGTGATGCATCAAACCAAAAAAAGAAACAACTTCATATGGAAAGGATTAGAGTGATTTATATCCACCCACATTATTGGATACACTTCATATTTTAATTTTCCCTATTAAAATGAATGTTTAAAACAAAATTTACTTCAAATCAAAAATAGATAAAAAAAAATAATAATAATACTGAGATTTACTTTGAGACAGAGAGGGACTAACAAAAAACACACATCCTCAGTTTAGTTTTTTTTTTTTTTCAAGAGATCCTCAGTTTAGTTTCTAAGAAAATGAAAAGGAGAAAAAACATTAATTTGAAACTGAAAATATTTCCACCGGTTCATTCTCTCTTATACTTTACTTTTATACTCACAACACTAATCAACTTCTTACTATTCTCTCCCGCTCTTTTTATCTCTTACTTTACTTGTATATTCCCAACGCTTGCATCACTTCCACTATTTTTTAATTTCTGTGTAAATGAGAGAGTAAACATATAATCTGAGACGGAGGAAGTAACAATTAGAAGGAAAATTTTGTAGTGAAATGGGTTTATTAATTACCTTCATCTGGAGGCAGCTTTGGTGTGTGGGCCGAATCGGAGGATATGATTGAAATGGAAGTGGAGGGGATGAAGAAAAAGAGGAAATAAATTAGAAAACAGATCTTTTCATGTTTCCCTTTCTTTAAATTCATCATCACTCTATAAGCCAAGATGCATGAAGAGAGAGAGAGAGAGAATGGGTAGAGAAGGAGGGGGAAGGGAAGAGAAGGGAAGGGAATGATGATTGTGAATAGAATAGGATTGCGTCAAAACGCATTTATGTTGCTACTCCCCCCGTGTGTACGACTTGAAACTGTTTACTGTCCACTTTTTGATTCTTCCTACGCTGTTATAAATTGAGTAAACTCCTTTTTCGTCCCTCGTACTATGGCCCCAACATCAATTTGACACTCGTACTATTGAAACAACAAATGTATGATGCGTACTATAGTTTTATTAGCAAAATTAACCAATTTACTATTCATTTGTTAACTTTTTTTAACGAACATTATTTTTTTAACGGGCATTAATTTATTTTAACAAAACTAACTTTTGGGGCGATTTTTGAGTTTTTCGCCGGATTTGCGCCGTCGGCCATATCTCCGGCACCGCTGATTATTTTACTGATCCCAACGGTCAATATGAGCGCCTGAGTGATGCGAACATACCCCAGAAATTTGACGACGATCCAACGGTTAATGAAGCGGGAATTTGATTTTTAATATAGCGATTTTTTGGAGATTTTCGCCAGTTTTCGCCGCCGGCCATTTCTTCTTCTCCGGCAATTATTTGGAAGATCCCAACGGTCATCATGTGCGCCTAGGGGATGCGACTAAAGCCCAGAAGTTTCACGACGATCCAACGGTTAACGAAGTCGGAATTCGATTTTTACATATGCAATTTGGTTTTGATGGAGATAACAAAAGTTAGTTATAAATTAATGCTCGTTAAAAAAATAACGTTTGTTAAAAAAAGTTAACGACTGAATAGTAAATTGGTTAATTTTGCTAATAAAACTATAGTACGCATCATACATTTGTTGTTTCAATAGTACGAGTGTCAAATTGATGTTGGGGCCATAGTACGAGGGGCGGAAAAGTAGTTTACTCGTTATAAATTAATAAATCATACTCCTCCGTCTAATTTAATTTTTTTTAAAAAAATTGAGTTTAAAAATTAAAAATAAAAAGTGATGCATTGTTGTGAGTGTATATTGTTTGGTAGGAGATAGAAAGTGGGTAGGAAATACTGACTCCGTTTGTTTGGAGGAAAACATTTCCCGTAAAACATTTTCCGGTGTTTGTTAAGCACCGGAAAATGGGGAGAATGTTTTCCGAAAAATGGTTTTCCCCTTTTCTAAAGAAAATGATTTCTTTACCTCCACAAGGAAAACATTTTCAGGAAAAAAATTAATGATACAAATTATTATTGAACACTCCTCCACCTCCGGCTCGCCCCTTTCCCACACCACCCCCAAACCCCCACCCCCGACCCTACCCCAACCCACCTCAAACCCCCCCCCCCCCCCAAAAAAAAAAAAAAAAAAAAAATATTTTCACTCTATCTAAAATTATTTTTTGAACACCTCCCCCACCACCCACCCACCTCCACCCTACCCCACCATCCACCCACCTCCAAAAAAAAACTTTCTTTTCACTCACATTAAAATTATTTTTGAACACCTCTCCCACCCCCACCTGCCCTACCCCCCCCCTCCCCCCCGCCCCCCATATGATGATTATGTGTATATGGTACAATTAGACATATGGGTATTTGTTGGAGAACAAATATTGGACTGACCCCTATGAGATTTATGTCATGGTCAAAATGTCATAATTAAGTCTCATATAGTTATATCACTTGAATCTCCAGACCTGAGGTTATTACAGTCTTCCACATGATGAACATTACGTTTGCCATATTCAAACGTCACCCTTAACCGGGTAACTATAAAGAATATGATTGGCGTAATCGGAATCATGTAGGGAAATGTAATAAGCCAAGAAGGGATATGTTCATCATCAAGAGAGATGTCAAGCTTTGGCCACTCGATGAATGGTATTGATCAAATGCATGGCCATGCTCAAATGAATCGATGGATCAATGTCATTTGTATTATCAATACATTCGGGATCGAGAAAGCATTGAACAATGTAAATTGACCATTGACCATGGCTTACGTTCAATAGACATCGCGCAACAATGAGATTGTGTTATGCTCTATTTTAGGAAACTTTGGATCTTCAAAGTTATACTAATTGGGTAATCATAATGGCTTGCTAGAGTCCTCTTATGATTTACGTATCTGAATGGTTCAGGCTCGTTGCCAACTTAGTATAATCCTATTGAGTCACACATGCAGAACGGATCGAATAAGGTACGAAAAACTGGATCCTACTGGAGGATCCGTACGGATAGTTTGGGAGCCATCAAACTGATCCGTACGGATGGTTTGTCCGCCAGGAATAGTTTTAAGTAACTTCTTGCTGATCAAGAAAACCTATTTCCTAATGAGATTAGGTTTCTTCCTTGGATATAATGGACGATTTTCAGCAGCCGAAAACAGATGCTTCCACATTGATTTGAGAAATCAAAGAGAGGTTTTTGGTGAGAGAAAAATACACATTATTCAAGGGTTATTAGGGTTTGATTATTCTCAATTATCAAACCATAATATTCATTCAAGGTAGATTGAAGAAGGGTTCTTCAAAGCCAAAGTTTTCAAGCCTAAAAGATCTAGCAATCGCGTCAAGAAGGAGTTCTTGAATCCGTTCAAAGTGTGGATACCAAGAGAGGGTATTTTTTCTTAATATTTAAGATCTTAAAGTTTCATTCCGAGCAAACAAGGTTAGAATTCTTTTCGTCTTTATTATAAACTATTTGATCATAACGGATCCTGGCTTTGGGTTTTGTTAATGTAAAGTCTTCTGCTGCGCATGATCCGTTGAAACCCAACAGTGGTATCAGAGCCCCGTTGATGATCAATAATTTTAATATGATCATGCAAGTATTATTTTAATTGGATTAATTAATATGCATGATAAAAGATGAATTATGTGATTAGTGTTTTATATGAGATATAAAATTTGCATGCTAGTGGATTATGTGATTATTATATTAATTGGATTGATATGTATAATCGCATGCTTATGTTTATTAATTTTAATTGGATTATGCTTATTGATAATCTTGATCTAATCAATATGTGGAATAAACTTGTTGTTGATTATATAGATTAGATTAGTTTAAATTTGTAATCTGTAATTCATGGTTTTTAATACTGATTATGCTTGAACATGAATGTGGGATTAGTCGAATTTGATGTTTTCTGAAAAATCTGGAAATCTGAGATCCTACTGAAGCCTCCGTACGGATGGTTTGGAAGCTACCAAACTGATCCGTATGGATGGTTTGGTAAATCCCAGATTTGACTCTGTTCTCTGGTAAATCATAAATCAGATTGTTTTGTAAATTGGTTGTAGAATTTGAATCTGAAGATTGAGTCTGTTTCAGACGGCTGTTTCTGAAACCGTGTTTCCTGAAAAATCTCAATCTTGAAATCCAGAAATATACAGTTTTAGAATTCTGAAGAGTTTAGAGTTTCTGTGATCTGTCTGACAGAGCCGTACGGATGAATCTGGAAGCTGCCAGAAACATCCGTACGGAAGGTTTGGGCAGTACTGGTTCTGATCTGTTTCAGACGACAGGTTTTGGAAACCGTGTTTCCTGAAACAGATTTCAGTTCAGAATCCCAGACAGTTACTGAGATCAGAATCTTAAAGAAGTTCAAGGTTGGCGTAATCTCAAATTTTTTCAGAATTAATCCTATAACTAGCGGAATTAAATCACATAAAGTAACTTAGGCTAATTGCTTGAATTTATGTCTTTATTGAACCTTCTTGAAAATTTAAGTCATTTGCCGATCCATGATTAAAACAGTAGTAAGTACATGGATAGTTTTATATGGGTTCTGCCCAAGCGAGGTGCATTAATATTGGGTTTTGATGCATCATGCGCAGCGGAATAAACATATGAAATCAAACACCCATGAGCCCGGATCCATGCATGTTGATTAAATTAAATACAGGATGAAAGAAACATACCCTTGAAGATCGAATCCATGAACACGGACTTTAGGTGTTGAAAAGCGAATACCCTCTACCGGTATCCACACGTCGAACAGACTCAAGAACACATTCTTGATCGATTGCTAGATCCAAGGCTTGGTGAAGAACCGATTTATTCATAGGAATTATTTTACTCAATTGATTATTGTATTTTGATGATTCTCAATCTCAAAATAAATAATCTTGCCTCTCTATATTTTATTGTTTCTAAAACAATGTGTTATGATTTCCAAAATCAACATTCGAGGCTCTCAAACCCGGTTGCATATATTTATATGAGGGTTTGACCTAATTCCGTGTGAGATCGGGATTCCTTGTCACACAAGAAATCTGAACAAACTGTTCTTGCCGGACAAAGCATCCGTACGGATCAGTTTGGTGGCTCCCAAACCATCCGTACGGATCCTCAAGTAGGATCCAGTCTTTCCTCATTTTCCGTGCCTTATTCGATATGTTCTGCGTGTGTGACCCAATAGGATTATACTAAGTTGGCAATGAGTCTGAACCATTCAGAACCCGTAAGTCATAAGTGGACTCTAGCAAGCCATTATGACTACCCAATTAGTATAACTTTGAAAATCCAAAGTTACCTTATAGAACATATCACAATCCCTTTTGTCGCACGATATCATATTGGACATAAGTCATGGTCCACGTCAACTTATGTTGTCCAATGCTTTCTCGATCTCGAGTAGATTGATATGAGCAAAATACATTGAACACATCAATTCATTTGGGTATGGCCATACACTATCATCAATCTCACTCATCGAGTGGCCAAGCAAATATTGTTGGGTTTCGTAGTAACATGCGCAGCGGAATTAAGCATTTAAAATTTATGAAACCCAAAGCCCATAGATCCATTCATATGATTAAGTCAAATACAACATAATGAATACTAGAATACTAACCCTTGATGCCTTTGATTTTGCAACCTTGAATTCGATGGAGGCTTGAAATCTTGATCACGAACAAAGCAAGAATCACGAACTATGAAGATGATAAGTTTCACCCTCTAGCGGTATCCACACCACGAACGAATATCAAGAACACTTGATCTTGGTTGCTAGACCAAATTATGAAACACGCTTTCACAATTGTAAGAACTATATGGAATTATGAATATTCTTGTTCTTCACTTTTGGGATCTTAGAACAAGAAAATAACCTCTCAAAACCTTATGGAGGCACTCATAATCATGTGCTTAATGACTGCTGAAAGGATCCTTAAATAGGTCCTAATCCTTAACCCTTAAGGACTTAGGAAACCTAAATCCCGTCACCAAATTAGGCAACAAGGAATTCTGGCCGACTTGACTGGCACGGTCGTGCCCTACAATCTGGCACGGTCGTGCCATCTAGTCCGCGCGAATTCCCCAGCCGCCCATTTTCGGCACGGTCGTGCTTGGTAATTTGGCACGGTCGTGCCAATCATGTCGACAGGTTTGCCTTGGTTTGGATTTATGGCACGACCGTGCCATTTTAAGGCGCACGACCGTGCCAGAGCCAAAACACTGATATTTTTCCATAATTCCCATTTAGTCATTTACGATTCGTTCTATTTGTGTGTGACCCTCTAGGATTACACTAAGTTGGCAATGGGTTCAAACATGAACCCATAAGATATGATTAGGTTCTAGCAAACCGTCAAACCTACCCAAATAGTGTAACTAGATACAAGTTCGCATTACTTTTAGAACATGTCATAATCCCTTTGTCCACGATGTCATTGAACACAAGTTATGGTCAACAAGTCAACTTATATTGTTCAATACTTTTCTCGATCCCGAATATGTTGTTAATCCAAATGACATTGATCCAATCAATCCATTTGAGTTTGGCCAAACATTTCACCAACATCATTCCTTCGAGGGGCCCAAGCTTGACATCTCTCCGAAGAGGGACAAATCCATTTGGCTTATTATTCTTCCCTACGTGAATCCAATCATGCCAATCATACCCTTTATAACTACCGTGTTAAGGCAGCGTTTGAATATGTCAAACATAATGTTCATCAAGTGAAAGACTATAATAACTTCATGTCTAAGGATTCAAATGACATAACTAATATGAGATTTATATATGACATCGACCATGACATAAATCTCATACCGCGGGTCATGTCCAGTACCTTGTTCCAAACAAGTACCCATAAATCTAACATGATCATCCCATGATCATTTAGCCTTTATACTAGTGCTTAACAAGCTCTAGGGACGGAGATTATTATAAGCAAACACGAGCCATAATAATAATCTTATTATCTCTTTATTATTATGAATAAAATGATAACTTATACAACGTTTAACAAACGTGCCTAGGGCACCAAAACCAACAATCTCCCACTTGCCCTAGGCCCAATTCCCTAGGTATCCAATACCCATGGACCCAACATGACCATCATGTTGGCTTGTGGAAGTTCCTTTGTTAGCGTGTCCGCAACGTTATCATTACTTGGTACTTTGCATATATTTACGTCTTCCTTATCAACGATTTCTCGAACGATAAGAAAACGCCTAAGTATGTGTTTGGATTTAGGATGTGCTCTTGGTTCCTTTGCTTGATCAATAGCACCACTATTATTACTAACAAGGTCTATTGGTTTTAGCAATACTAGGAACCATCTCAAGTTCACCAATGAACTTATTAATCCAAACAGCTTCCTTTGCAGCATCCAATGCGGCTATATACTTAGATTTAGTCGCAGAATTAGTGACTGTACTCTGCTTGGAACCATTCCAAATTACAGTTCCACTATTTGACATATGCACAAAAAACTGATTGCGATCTATTATCATATTTGTTGGTTTGGAAGCATGCATACGAGATCATTTTCCATACCTTTATAGATCATAAACGAATCTTTAGTCCTTCTAAAGTACTTTAAGACTCGCTCTCATAGCCATCCAGTGAATCTCACCGGTGTCGGATTGATATCTACTCGTCATGCTCCAAGCATTAGATATATCCGGCTTAGTACTTATCATGGCATCATGGATCCAATTGCCGAAGCAAATGGCATCTCATTCATTTTCTCATGCTCATCTTTTGTCTTTAGGACATTGAGTCTTGCTTAGAGAAACTCCATGTAACACTGACAAATGTCCTCTCTTAGAATTTTCCTTGCAGAATCTTCTTATGACTTTGTCAATGTATGTACATTGGCTTTAAACCATTTAGCTTCCTTGATCTATCCCTATAGATCTTAATGCCAATGACTTATGCGGCTTCATCCATATTCTTCATTGCGAAACACTTTCTTAACCAAGTCTTTACAGATTAAAGTATAGGAATGTCGTTTCCAATGAGCAATATGTCATCCACATATTAGATAAGGAATAGCACCATGCTCCCACTAATCTTCTTGTATATACAAGATTCATCTTCGTTCTTGATCAAGCCAAGCTCTATGACTTATCAAAACGGAGATTCCAACTCCCAAAAGCTTGCTTCAATACATCTAATGAATCTTCGCAACTTTCATACCTTTTAGAATTTTCTTGACTATCAAAACCTTTAGGTTGTATCCAATACATCCTTAAGTGAGTTCCCGTTGAGGAACGCTTGTTTTGATATCATTTTGCCAAATTTCATATTCCAAATATGAACATGTGACTATGAAAATTCTAATAAGTTTATTGCTACCCATGTAAGTTTTTCTCCAAGAAAAGTCATTCATCTCCTTTGGTTTTTACACCTTAGGTTAGAATTATCAAGTTCCAAACTTGATTATTATACATGAATTGCCTTTTAGATTTTATGACTCCAAGCCATTAATCTAAATGTGGAGTTGATATTGCATCTTTGATAGGTGGTAAATATTTCATTCTAAATGAACTTTACCTCAATACTTTCTATTTCGAAATATCCAATATTTGTAATTGTATATCTTGAACGGATTTTCACAACCCCTTGTGAAGACTTGTTCAACTTCCATCTTAGGTTAAAATATATTTTCTAGGTCTCGAACCATTCGAGATACATTTTACTCCCACTGATTCTTTTAGAGATAAACCATTTATCTAGAAAAGTATCATCATAATTAACAAAACATTTGTTTCTTATGAGTAAAATTATTATCCTCAAGTTTCCTTAGGATATCCCATGAAAATATATTTATTAGATTTAAATGTGAGTGTGTCCCAGACAGCTCCTTTCCAAAAGGTCTCACCATCTTAAATCTTTACGAAAGACAACCCGAGTTTTCTTTCATTGTTTAACCTCTTTTGATGAAACTCAAATTAGTGTAGTCATAGCAGTTTATAACACATAACCCCAAAACAAATAATGGAAGATCAATTTTGATTTTATCATCTTATGAACCATATCCAATAAGGTTCAATACCTCCATGTAGACACATCATTCCAAATGGTGTTCTTAGTGGAGTTTATTGTGAAACTATTTCACAACCTTAATGATAACTATCAAAATCTCGGTTCAATTATTCATCATCACGATCGAGTCAGAATCTTTGAATAGTTTTACCAAGTATAACCAAAATTCTCTTTTAGCATTGCTACTTAATGCACCATATACATTGACATGTATTAGGTCAGGTAAGATATTAGCCTTTTACTATTCATAGTAAAAGATGTTTTGGTCCAAGTAAATGATATTTGCATAAATCATGTGATTCCAAATCATATGAGTTAAAACTCCGTCCCATGGAATTTTAGATATGCATTTCTCATTTATTTGATCAAAACAATAAGGCATAAAGAATTTTAATTATTTATGTTATAGATTTTATTACTTTGTTCTTCAAGATTTAGGATATAAAATTTATTTATATGATAACACAATGAAGTAAATCATAATAAATAAAGCACCTTTCTTATTCCAAATAAGAAATGAACATCCTTCATTATCTTATAACAAAATAATATTTCCTACTTCATTAGTAAAGCCACTTTACAAGTGTTCTATGAATAATGTTGCAACTCTTGCATCATTACCACTCATAGATCAAACTTTACTATAAGCAGTCTTTCAATTTATTAATTATTGCGATATCCAATACCCAATAATTAAATTTAGAAAGATTAATTTATAACATAAATATTTCCAAGCGGTAGTCCCACTACCATTTCTTTTATTGATCATCCAGAATTTTGACTACAATCCTAAATGGTCAATCCAATTGCCATTTTATCAAATTGCATCAATTAGAGTTATTATTTTAACCATAATTATTTCCTTTAGGTTTGACAAATCTGTCTTACCTTTCTTTGGCACTTGGCCCTTTTCCTTATGAACCATGAGCTCTGGAGAACCATTCTCCAATATCTTCATCTTCGCAGTTTTTAGCATGTTAATGCAATTCGAAGAAATTCTTATTCATTCTAAACATGTTATAGTCCATCACAAAGTGATTATAACCCTTAGTCAATGAATTAAGAATGAGATCCATGGCTTGCTCCAATCCAATTGGACAACCAAGTTTCTCAAGATGCTCTACGTAGCCTTTATCTTAAGCATGTGAGGTTCCACTTATTGCCCTTTACTCCTTTTGCATGAAGTGAATGCAATAATGGTTTTATACATTTCTTGCCTAGATTGCTCTTTGAAACATGTAACTCAACTCCACGCCTATTTAATAGGCTTCCACAAGTTCCAAACTTTGTTGAAGTTTTGAGAACATAATCGTGAGCTTGAGACACCTCACATTCCTAGAATCATACTCATGATTCTTGTGATTGTCTATTCCGGCATTAGGTTCTTTAGGAATTGGCCCATCAAGAATGTACAACCCATCTTCTTGCCTTAGAACCATTCTTAGGCTCAGGATCCAATCCATGAAGTTTGTACCATTCTCTTTGAAGATCATCCTTCTAAAGGATTGATCGCAACGAAGTTAGTTGTCATTATCTACAACTCATGCAAAATTTCCAAAATTTTACAAGTACCAATCTCATTAAAGAGATAAATAATGTATTTTCCAAAAATACTCCCACTAAATTATATAACCTTCTTATACATCCAATGTATAATATAATTTAAATGGGCTAAGATCCAACTTTAATTTAATTTTGAGTCCACGGAGGCGGACCGCTCAAAACTAAATTAATTAGGTAGACAACCCTGTCAATCATATCTCATATGACTCTTAGATCCTTTCATGAGACTCTTTTGATATTGGGCTAAGATCCAATTTTAATTTAACTTTGAGTCCACGGAGGCGGACCGCTCAAAATCAAATTAATTAGGTAGACAATTTCTTGTCAATCATATCTCATATGATTCTTAGGGATCCAATTTCGAAAGCATGTTTAATCTCATCTTTTGCCTATGGCCCAAAACTGTTTTGACGCCTAATTAAGTCCAACCATTTTAAACGCATAGGAAACTCTTATTCACTCATCTTGCTCATACAAAGATAAAATCAATGCACCTCGCTTTGGCGAGCCCACATGAAAATACCCTTGTACTTACAAGTGTTTTAATCATGGCATGGCAAAAAGGACTTAAAACTTTCTTGAAGGTTCATCACATATAGCATACAACACATTTATGAGCACATAAGATAAACATGTTACGCATCAAGTTTAGCCACTAAATTAATCTCCATTAATTTAAGCACAATATTTATGTGTCATTAGTTTCTCTATAATTATGAGGATGAGACCTTTTCAACTTTGGTCGTTATTTCCAAATCAAGACAACAAGAAGTGCGGTCGAACTAAGCCGTTAGGCAACCACAATCCCGCACTAATTCAAGAAACCAAGAAAGTAGTCCATGTGGCCGAAACTAAGCAATAGATGGTCTCGATGAACGTAGGCCAATTGCATTCACAATTCCACATGGATCTCCAATCATTGAATCAAGAACTTTGTTTCTCAATTTTAGCAATTATGAACTTTTTCATAATTCTAATTTCGTTTTATCTTTGAAACCTTGATTGCGATCAAGTTTGGGAAACACAATCTCGATGAACGTAGATTAGCCATCCAAACCTTGAACTAATCTTAGAATCACAAGACTAAAACAAATAGGAGATTTAAACCCAAGATCCACACCCAAGGCTTGGGTCCGGTCGGACCCCTTGCGAAAAATCCAAATTTTTAAAGTTCCAAAATTTATCTCAAAATTGTTTTTCCCGATTCAATTAGGATTTGGTGTTCTTGGTGATCCAATCACCATGATCATCAAAACCTTGAATAACCGATTTATTCTTGAATCCCTAGAATATCAAAGCTTTGATCCAATCAAAATTGATAATCCAAACAATTTTAAATCCACCATAATTTTAATTGCGATTGAACAGTGCGATTAAAGTTTATAAAACAATAAACCACATAAAACGCATAGACCACATAAACATCATAATCCCAATATTCAAATCATGCTAAGCACATAAACAATTTATATACACACAACATGATTATGTATTGAAATAATCAACATGAACGGGGCTCTGATACCACTGTTGGGTTTCGTAGTAACATGCGCAGCGGAATTAAGCATTTAAAATTTATGAAACCCAAAGCCCATAGTTCCATTCATATGATTAAGTCAAATACAACATAATGAATACTAGAATACTAACCCTTGATGCCTTTGATTTTGCAACCTTGAATTCGATGGAGGCTTGAAATCTTGATCACGAACAAAGCAAGAATCACGAACTATGAAGATGATAAGTTTCACCCTCTAGCGGTATCCACACCACGAACGAATATCAAGAACACTTGATCTTGGTTGCTAGACCAAATTATGAAACACGCTTTCACAATTGTAAGAACTATATGGAATTATGAATATTCTTGTTCTTCACTTTTGGGATCTTAGAACAAGAAAATAACCTCTCAAAACCTTATGGAGGCCCTCATAATCATGTGCTTAATGACTGCTGAAAGGATCCTTAAATAGGTCCTAATCCTTAACCCTTAAGGACTTAGGAAACCTAAATCCCGTCACCAAATTAGGCAACAAGGAATTCTGGCCGACTTGACTAGCACGGTCGTGCCCTATAATCTGGCACGGTCGTGCCATCTAGTCCGCGCGAATTCCCCAGCCGCCCATTTTCGGCACGGTCGTGCTTGGTAATTTGGCACGGTCGTGCCAATCATGTCGACAGGTTTGCCTTGGTTTGGATTTATGGCACGACCGTGCCATTTTAAGGCGCACTATCGTGCCAGAGCCAAAACACTGATATTTTTCCATAATTCCCATTTAGTCCTTTACGATTCGTTCTATTTGTGTGTGACCCTCTAGGATTACACTAAGTTGGCAATGGGTTCAAACATGAACCCATAAGATATGATTAGGTTCTAGCAAACCGTCATACCTACCCAAATAGTGTAACTAGATACAAGTTCGCATTACTTTTAGAACATGTCATAATCCCTTTGTCCACGATGTCATTGAACACAAGTCATGGTCAACAAGTCAACTTGTATTGTTCAATACTTTTCTCGATCCCGAATATGTTGATAATCCAAATGACATTGATCCAATCAATCCATTTGAGTTTGGCCAAACATTTCACCAACATCATTCCTTCGAGGGGCCCAAGCTTGACATCTCTCCGAAGAGGGACAAATCCATTTGGCTTATTATTCTTCCCTACGTGAATCCAATCATGCCAATCATACCCTTTATAACTACCATGTTAAGGCAGTGTTTGAATATGTCAAACATAATGTTCATCAAGTGGAAGACTATAATAACTTCATGTCTAAGGATTCAAATGACATAACTAATATGAGATTTATATATGACATCGACCATGACATAAATCTCATACCGCGGGTCATGTCCAGTACCTTGTTCCAAACAAGTACCCATAAATCTAACATGATCATCCCATGATCATTTAGCCTTTATACTAGTGCTTAACAAGCTCTAGGGACGGAGATTATTATAAGCAAACACGAGCCATAATAATAATCTTATTATCTCTGTATTATTATGAATAAAATGATAACTTATACAACGTTTAACAAACGTGCCTAGGGCACCAAAACCAACAAATATCTCTCTTGAGAGAGGGACAAATCCCATCTTGACTTATCATTCTTCCCTACAAAAATCCGATTATGCCAATCGTAGCTTTTATAACCACCTGGTTAAGGGTAGCATTTGAGTACGTCAAACATAATGTTCATCATGTGGAAGACCATGATAATCTCAGGTCTAAGGATTCATATGCTATGACTATTATGAGATTTAATTATGACATTTGACCATGACATAAATCTCATAACGGGTATATCCAGTGCCTTGTTCTCCAACAAGTACCCATAAGTTTAATCCACATCCTATGCACCATAATCATCATATGATTATCCATTAAACTCATGCTAGCCCTTCATAAGTTCTAGGGACAATGATTATTATAATAAATATGCAAAAGATATAATAATCGGGTTTGTTATCTCTATAACAGTTTTAGGTAACTTCTTGCTGATTAAGAAAACCTATTTCCTAGAGAGATTAGGTTTATTCCTTGGATATAATGGACGATTTTCAGCAGCCGAAAACAGATGGTTCCACATTGATTTGAGAAATCAAAGAGAGGTTTTTGGTGAGAGAAAAATACACATTATTCAAGGGTTATTAGGGTTTGATTATTGATGTAAAGGGTTGCAGCGGAATTAAAATAAAAGTAACTGGATAACAATTAATCGAATCAACGAATTAATTGACCCAATTCAAATCCAAGAATTAGGGTTTGGCAAGAACAACAACAATAATGATGAAGCTCTCGAATAAACGAATGAATCCACCTTCCGAAGGAATCCACCTTCAACAAAACCAACAATGGTTTCTAGGGAATAAACCCACAAAGATGCAAAAGCAAACTTCATAAAAATAATCAAAATCAACTTGTTCAATACAATGAATGAAAAGAGTATTTAAAGGCTAGGAGATAATAAAACCCTATTCTAAAAAGGACTCATAAAAGTTTACCAAAAATACCCAAATAATAAACCAAAAAGGAATTCTATCACGCGTTAATTTCATGGGAGGGTTGCCGAGCACAGCCGTGCTAAATCTGGCACGGTCTTGCCAAATCAATCGAACACATCGTAGCTCCTGGAAGGTCGAGATCCTGGCGAGTCCTTGTCTTGATCCGGGCGGATCTTGATTCCTGGGTTGATTCCTTTGCTTCCTTGTGGTACATCATACACCCCCTCTTTAGAACGATTTGTCCCTGAATCATGTACCATAAAAGAACATCCCAAGGAAAGTTGAACGCCACGCTCTGATTTCCCTTTGTCGATCAATCGCCTCAGCCTCTCCTTGATTAACTTCTTAGGCAATGAACCTGAAATAAAATGTTGAGGAATACATAGATAACTAAGATGTTTGCTCGTTCCGTTGCACCTACCACCCGCCTTGTCCTTCAATGGGTACAAAACAAAATGATGCCCATGTTTAACCAAATTGATCACATTAGTATGCCCACAATGCATGGAACCCACATCAAAATGCCATGGCCTACCAAGCAAAATCTGACAAGCGCTCATATCCACAACATCGCATGTAATCATATCTTTATATTTGCCGATAGAAAAAGGAATGATACATTGTTGTGTTACCTTCAAAGAAACAGTAGCATTGATCCACCCCACAACATAAGGAGATGGATGGTTACGTACCTCAAGCTTGAGCTGATTTACCAAAACCTCTTGCCACCAAGTTCTCATTGCTGCCACTGTCAATAATAATGCGAACCGCCATATCATTGACCTTACCCTTGGTACGAAAGATATTATGTCGTGCAGGATCAACCTTCACCGAGGGAGTAGGAAACTTACGAACCATACATACGTGATGTTCGTCTCTATCCTCCTCTTCCACATTAGGATCATAACAAACCTCCTCGCAATCATCATCATCATCATCAGCCTCTCGAGCCACCACATTAATATTTTTGCGAAGAATGTAACCACTAGAAATATGTCCTGTTTGCCCACATTTAAAACAATTGGTGCCATAGTTTTTTGGCATAAGGATTATCCTTCGGTTGACCACCAGTAGCAGGGGTAACGGTCTTCTTAACCGGAACAGCAGGAGTTATCTGTTCTGCTGCAACGGGCTTAGAACCCACACCTCGTGCTGTCTCTTTAGCCATTATTGAATGACCAACAGAAGAACTAGAAGCTGTGTTGCCAGAAGTAGCAAGCTGACGTTCAACAGTGGAATCCCGATCAATGGCCTCATCTAAAAAGTGAACTTGTGACAATTCAACCTGATTTTGAATATTAACTTGAAGCCCAGAAATATACCTAGCAGTTAATTGAGCATCCGACTCACATAAATCGTTACAATCAGACCAAGAATGAAATTCATGCGTGTTGGGTATGCCCACACATATCTTAGTTTTTAATGTATTAGGATTTATTAGATTTGATTGATCCATCACCTAAGTTTTATTTCATGGACTTTAGACCCACATGTAAGAAGTATTTATACTTCATTTTTTAAGTTGTCCATTGTTATAGAATAGGCTTAGAAATAGGGCAAGAAGATCAAGATTCAAGATAAATCACAAGTTCAGTTTGAGCCACGCGCCTATGCGCCCCTTTATGCTATGCGCCATGCGCCTTTCAGCGCGCGCGCATATAGCCTCGCGCCTCAAAGATCCACGCGTGTTGTTACGCGCCTCAAATGGACCATGCGCTCTAATGGCTCAACGCGCCTCATCATGGTTGATTTTACACTCAGTGATTTAATGAAGACTCGAAGACTTGAAGAGAATTCAAATTACGCCAATGATCCAACGGTGGTTAAAAGATGCATATACGCCCAATCTATTGACACGTGTCCATAACGGTCACATTTATGTTGAGTGTCAAAATGGCTATAATATATGCATGCTCCAATCAACGAGCGACAGCTCATCTTATCCACAAAGATTTCCAACGGCTAGTTTTTGAAGTTCACTATAAATACCCCATAACTTCAACATTTTGAAGTTGCTGAGTTTTGCTAAGAATTTCAAGAATTTCTCTCTCAAAGCATTTGTTGAAGATTTGAAGATTGCCTTCGTTTTTCCAGATTTCTCAAGAACATCTTCATACCTTCATCCTTAGCCCAGATCTTCAAAGCCTTAACACTTTAGTTTCTTGTGCTCTCCATCTCAAAGATCTAAAGAGCCTTGATACTAAGAACACACACGCACCTCTTTAAGATTAATCATTTAGATTCATCTTTTAGAGATACACCGGTTATTGTTTTGGATTTGTTCTTTCATAGTAATAGATCTTGAGTTAGTGTATAAGCTCAACATTGTAATTTGTAACACTCCTCATTATATAAGATCTCGATTAGAAATCCAAGACTAACCATCTTGGTAGAGGACGTAGATCTTTCATTGATCGAACCTCTCCAAATAGCTCGTGTTATTATCTTGTTATTTCTTTCAAGTCATTATTTTCACTCACTACTTGCTTGTTTACTCATTGTAGATTGTTTGAACTGAATTGTGTTGTGTTTGTTATATCATTTGCCTTAGTTCCTTATTTCACTCACTTTGAGCCAAATACTTAGTGTGTGTGTTGCGCTCCCTTTATCACTTTGCGCCTATTTTCATTACTAAATTCCGCTGTGCATTTCACTCACTCACTTAGGCGCATTTCATAACGCTTACTTGATAAAGTGCGCATTCGCAATTGAGTTTTTCAAGGGTACGAAAAGAATTTTAAAACAGCTATTCACCCCCCCCCCTCTAGCTATTTTTCATACCCTTGTTGCCCTTTGGGACCAACAAGTGGTATCAGAGCTAACACCTTTATAAAACATTTTTCGTTTTTCAAGCTTAACAGCTTGAGTGCCGATTCTAAATGGCAAACTCAAAACCTATGGCAACTGCAAACTACACTCACGTTCCGGTCTTTGATGAAGATCATTTTGACGTGTGGAAATTCAGCATATTGACTCATCTCAACTCAATCGATGAAAGGCTCCATGACACCGTCGTTTATGGACCTTATATTCCGATGAAGGCGAATCCAAATCCACGCACCAACGCTGCTCAACCTACTGTCCTAAAACCAAGGGAAGAATGGACCGAGGAAGAAATTAGAAGAGTTGCAAATGATGGAAAAGCAAGAAACATTCTTCTAAGCACTCTAAGCACGGCTATGAAACAACAAGTCATGCATTGTGCTACTGCAAATGAGCTATGGGATGCTATTGAAGAGCATATTGAAGGAGACACTGTTTGCAAGGAGAACAAGAAATACGAAGTACAAAAGAGATTCAACAATTTCTCTCAACTCCCCGGTGAAAACTTGAGGCAAACTTATGAACGCTACTGTGAAATTATCAATCTATGTATTTCACTTGGCATGAAGTTTACCAACAAAGATTTGAATGTAAATTTTCTACAAGCTTTTGGATCAAGATACCTACATAAATCTAGCGCTCTTGAAGACGCTGGAACTTTAGATGTTTGGACTTTAAGGAACCTATATGCAAATCTCAAAGTTTACGAACTCAAACTCCAACGAATCAGCGAAACTGAAGGAAAGTCAAAATCTATGGCTATGATGGCGCACAGAGAAGCTGCGCCTACACCTGCGCCTACTCCTGCGCCTGTACAAGATGAGAAAAGCTCCGATCCCAAAATTTCTACTTCTGAGCTATTAGACATGGATGATGAAGACTTCGCTTTATTTGTGAAGAAATTTCAAAAGTTCAGAAAATTCTCAAGACCCGGCTCAACCAACAAATTTCAAGGATCTACCAGCAAAGCTCCTCAAAAGTTTTCAAGGAGCAGTGATTCAAAAAGAAAAGAAGATCTTGTTTGTTTTAATTGCAGGAAACCCGGACATTTTGCATCAAGCTGCCCGATCCCCAAATTTGAATATATGCAGAAGAAGAGCAGCCATACTCCCAAATTCACTCCCAAGTTCACTTGTCACAAGGGAATGGTTGCTGAAGAAGAAGCACCAGCAAATGAGCACAACACTTGGATTGAAACAGACTCCGATGAGAGCGATGAAGATTCCGATGATGGACTCGTCTGTTTGATGGCAAATGATGATGAAGTTGATGCTTATGATTCTGATGATGACTTCTCCAAGGATGTTCCCGATATGAATGCCTTGAATAAACCTATCAAGAAATCTGCAGGTTTTCAAGAAGTGAAAAAGAAGAAAGGACCAACCATCAGCGAGCTCGTTGAACAAGGATTTCTCACTCCGGCTCAAAACGATGGTGGATTGTTATTCTCACGATGTGATCTTGGAGCAAGGAACAAATTGAGAAAAGGAGCATACATTAGACCACAGGTTGAACCAACTGCTCAAATCTCCAAAATCAATGATGAAGTGATTGCTGAACAAGAAAAATTGTTCAAGAAGGCTGAAAAGGTAATCACTAGATTTGATAGTATGAAGGAAGCTTTAGCACTATCATGTGATGAAATTTCTCAGCTTAAGACCGAGAAATCTCTACTTAAATCTGAACTCACCCTCCTTAAGGAGCAGATAAAGAGCATGACTCCTCTTACTGTTAAAAACACTTTTCTAACAGAACAGAACTCACTTCTTAAAGTTCAAAACGATGAATTGGTTGCTCAAATCACTGATCTTAAAAAGATTACAAATGAGTGGTCCAATTCTCGTGTCACTATGGAGAATATATTTGAGTCCCAAAAAGTCAGTGGTGATAAAAGTGGCTTGGGATTCTCATCAACTAGTGACAACTTTAAATGTGATGTCTGTGCTGAAAGAGATAGTGAATTTACCAACCAACAAACTTTTGAAATTCCCAAGGAAAAACATTCTAATTCAATGGGTAAAGGACAGGAAAAAGTCAAGAGACAAACATTCCACTATGTCTACCCAACGAAGCAATTTGGGAAAGCTAATGGGAAAGATATAGCTACAGATGAACCATCTCCTAGCAAAATCATTCTTGAAAATAGGCGCGCTCCTTCTCCGAGTGCTCATTATGCGCCTAAGAGCCACGCGCCTCATCGCCGTGCGCCTCCTAGCCCTATGCGCCCTCCGAGAAAAAGCGCTCCAAAATTTCAAAAGAAAGATTTTGTTAAGTCTAGTTCATCTGACCCAAAGAAGAATGCCATCCTCAAGAAAAGTAAAGAGTTTGTGAAAACTCACGTGATTGGTGGCTTTCATCATTGTTCCATTTGTGATTGTTCAGGACACAAGGCCGTGGAATGCCTTTTGCGATTCACTCCCAATGCCAAAGGACGTAAAAATCCTAAGGTCAAGCAAGAGTGGGTTGTCAAAAGTTGCTAACCCTAGGACCCAAAAGGAATAAAGGGGACCTGCTTAAATGTCTATATTTCAGGTTCTTTGTTTCATGGCTGGATCTTCAAAAGCTAGAAATTATGAATGGATTCTCGATAGTGGGTGTTCAAGACACATGACTGGAGATGAATCCTTATTAGAAGATGTCCATGAAGAAAGAGGTCCCTCCGTAACATTTGGCGATAATAACAAAGGTCAAGTTGTAGCATATGGAAAGCTCAAGAAAGACAAAGTGTGCATTGAAAGAGTCTCACTCGTCGAAGGGCTCAAGCACAACTTATTATCCATATCTCAATTCTGCGACAAAGGATTAGAATGCCATTTCACTTCAACGCAATGTCTTATCAAGAATGGCAAAACTGGAGCTATCTTACTCACGGGATATCGTAAGACAAATATTTATATTATTGATTTCCATAGTTTGAACTCTAGTACTAATCTTTGTTTTGTAGCAAAAAGTGTGAACGAAAATAGTTGGCTGTGGCACAAGCGCTTAAGTCACTTGAACTTCAAGTATCTATCTAAACTCAGCAGGAATAATCTTGTCAAAGGACTTCCCAAGGTTGCTGATCATCATGACAAAAAGTGCGCCGCATGTCAACTTGGCAAACAACCGAAGCAGTCATTCTCAAGCAAGTCTAATCCTTCAACTACTAGATGTTTGCAACTGCTTCACATTGATCTATTTGGACCAGTTTCCACCGCAAGTATTAGAAGAAACAAGTATACTCTAGTTGTGGTGGATGATTATTCAAGATATACATGGGTAGAGATGATGATTACAAAAGATGATTGTTATGATATTCTCACTACCTTATTTCGACTGCTCCAAACCCAAAAAGAAGATGACATCGTTAGTGTTCGATCCGACAATGGAACAGAATTCAAGAACAACGGTGTTGCTCGATATTGTGAAGATCATGGGATAGATCACAACTTTTCAACCGCCGGAGTCCCTCAACAAAATGGCGTTGTTGAACGAAAGAATAGAACGTTGATTGAAGCGGGAAAGACGATGATAGCTGAAGCTAAATTGCCTAAGTACTTTTGGGAAGAAGCTATCAACACCGCATGTTTTACTCAAAATCGTTCCCTCATCAACAAACTTCACAACAAGACTCCGTATGAACTTTGGCGTGGTAGAACTCCCAACATTGCATTCTTCAAGATATTTGGTTGCAAATGTTATATCCTCTACAACGGAAACGAACATAGAGGTAAATTCGATGCCAAAGCCGACGAAGGTATTTTTGTTGGGTATGCCAAACACTCTAAAGCTTTTCGTGTTTTTAATAGAACCACATTAGTGATAGTTGAATCTGTACATGTTACATTTGATGAACATTCTCTCCTTGAGCCACATTTGGCTCCAAATGTTGCTGATGATTCTATTGAGCTAAATGATACAGGTGCTCCTATTTATGTTGCGCCCACTCAAGATCAGAATCTATCAACACAAGGAAATCCATCTACATCAAATGCGCCTAATTCAATGCATTATGCGCCTGTTGAATCCTCTATTGCGCCTCACTCAAATGATGCGCCTCATGATTCCTCTTACGCGCCTATTTCTACTGCTGCATCTGGTGTTAACCCAAATTTCAATTCTGAGCCAGTTCAACCCCCAAATTTCAATGACTTTGAATCTGGTGAAGATGTACCAATTGAAAACCTTCAAATTACTACAACTCAACCTAACTTACCTCCTGAAATTCGTGAAGTTAGAGGTCACCCAATTGCTAATATCATCGGTGATCTACAAGTTGGTGTTCGTACAAGGAGAGCTACAAACTTTGATGCTTACACTGCTTTTATCTCTCAAATTGAACCGAAGAAGGCTGATGAAGCGCTCCAAGATCCTAATTGGGTTGTTGCAATGCAAGAAGAACTCAATCAATTTGAACGATGTAAGGTTTGGACTCTAGTTCAAAGACCAAATGATCATGGAGTGATTGGTACAAAATGGGTGTTCAGGAACAAGATGGACGAGAATGGAACCATCACGAGAAACAAAGCAAGATTGGTTGCACAAGGCTATAGGCAAGAAGAAGGAATTGATTACGATGAAACTTTTGCGCCCGTAGCAAGACTTGAAGCTATCAGATTATTTCTAGCTTACGCCGCTCACAAGAACTTCAAGTTATATCAAATGGATGTGAAGAGCGCGTTTCTAAATGGTGAACTCCAAGAACAAGTCTATGTGGCTCAACCACCTGGGTTTGAAGATTCACAATTTCCAAATCATGTGTACAAACTCCAGAAAGCTTTGTATGGACTCAAACAAGCACCAAGAGCATGGTATGATACACTATCCAAGTTTCTCATCGAAAAAGGCTTCACTCGCGGTAAAATCGATACAACTCTTTTCATTGCCAAACATAATGGTCATAAATTACTTGTTCAAATTTATGTTGATGATATTATATTTGGTTCAACTAATGAATTGTTGTGCAAGCGTTTTGAGAAACTAATGAAGAGCAAGTTTGAAATGAGCATGATGGGAGAACTCACATTCTTCCTCGGGCTTCAAATCAAGCAAATGAGTGAAGGCATATTTATCAATCAAGCCAAATACACAAAAGACTTAATCAAGAAGTTTGGACTTGAGAACGCTAAAGCATACGATACTCCAATGGCCACAGGCAACAAACTCGACAAAGATCTAAAAGGTAAACGTGTTGATCAAACGCTCTATCGAGGTATGATTGGCTCACTCCTTTATCTTACTGCTAGTAGGCCCGATATTATGTTTAGTGTTTGTGTTTGTGCTCGCTATCAATCCGACCCTAGAGAAGCACACTTAATTGCTGTGAAACGTATTATAAGATATCTCTCTGGCACTGTTAACCTTGGACTTTGGTACACCAAAGATTCGAACTTTAAACTTGTAGGTTACTCAGATGCGGATTATGCAGCGTGCACAATTGATAGGAAAAGCACAAGTGGCACTTGTCATTTCCTCGGATATAGACTTGTGTCATGGGCAAGTAAGAAACAAGCTTCTGTATCTGTTTCAACAACCGAAGCCGAATATATCGCTGCGGGAAGTTGTTGTTGCCAAATACTCTGGATGAAGCAGCAATTGGTGGACTATGATATCATCGAAGAAAATTGTCCCATCTACTGCGACAATACATCAACAATTGCAGTTTCTGAAAATCCTGTCATGCACTCAAAGACCAAGCACATCGACATCAAATATCACTTCCTCAAAGACCACGTGGAGAAAGGCAATATACATTTGGAACACGTGGGAACCGACTATCAAATCGCCGACATTCTAACGAAAGCACTCGACGCGAAACGGTTCATATTTTTGAGAGGCGAAATGGGTATGCTTGAACTCAACTAAATTCAATATAGTTTTGTCAATACTAATGATTTTATGTTTATGTTGAATTATGAGTATATTAGGTACAAATGATTAAATCAATTTTTCAAAGTTTCAAGGAAACTATGCGCGCCTAATACTTCTGCGCGCTCAACTCTTTGCGCGCCAAATTCTAGCGCGCGCCTAGCATTCAATGCCTCTTAAGTCATTTTGCGCGCCTAGATGAGTATGCGCCCTGTTAAGGTAATGCGCTCCTTCATGCGCGCATTAACTATTGCGGCTCAATCATTTCTCAAAATTCAATTTCAATGATTGAACGTATTAAATACACAAGTACCAGGTATGTTCATTCTGTTCATTTATTATAGGAATCTATGTCTTTTGACATTCCATTAATTGTTCAAGGGTACTTGTGCAATTAAATTTTTCCCTCGTTTTACGCTTTTCAAAAATTTTATTTTCTGGGGATTTATTTCTTGCACCCCAAACTTACACCAAAATAGATGTTTTTGGGGTTTGTGCAAAATTAGTCAAAATTGCTCATACAACTAAAGGGATAGTGGAGCAGTTTTTTCTTTTACCCAATATGTCACATCATGACTCTTTATGTCATTCTGCATTTAATGCCCTTCAAATCCATATATCCCTCATTAATGCGCCTTACACATGTCATGATGAGCCGCCGTTTTTCAAAATCCCTCATAAATACACATCCTTTCAACTTTCCATCTTTTTAAATTTTTGACAGTATTATTTCCATATCAGTGCAATTTTTTTTCCCAACCTATATATACACTTCCCTTCTCTCTCTCTCTTTCTCACCAACTCCCTCATCTCTCTGCACCTCCCTACACTCTCTCTCTCTCCCAGTCTCTCCGTTCTCTCTCTCTCTCTCTCTCTTTCGTTTCTCTATTTTTTCTTATATATATCGTTAATGGGTCCGAAGAAAGCTACAAAATCTACCCAAGACGAAATGGTAATGAATTCTAACTCTTAAACTCTTTAAATTTCTGAATTTTTTTCCTGTGTTCGTCTTTTTAAAAAAACCCGAATGCCCATTTTTCTTGATTAATCTTGCTTCGGTGATCCGTTTTCAAAATCGTTCGTTAGGTTATGTTCGTTTTGCAATTTCGAGTCTTTATAACTAACTTTTTCAACGATCAATTCGCTATTTGGTGCGAATCTGAAAAATCACCATTTTCGACTTTTCGGTTTTTAAGATCTTTGAATCCATTTTTTTGGATTCGTTGTTGATTTTTACTTGTTTTGATTTACATATTTGTTATCCTTGTCTTCGTGCGGTCATTTTGATATATTGTATGCTTGATTTGGTGAAGTTTCACGAATTATGTGTTCTTGGTGTTCTTGGTGTTCTTCGAGCATTCAAGACATGTTCTTCGTGTTCTTCATTATTTCTGCTTGACTTGGGTCTCATAAATTTTCAAAACTTGTTTTTCAAAATTTTCACTTTTTGATTCTGAAAAATTGCATATGTATGTTTGCATGTGTTTGTGTGTTTTTATACTCAGTTTACATTTCTACATAAGTAATGCGCCTATATATGAATTCATGCGCCTAGTATGATTATGCGCACATTGACATTATGCGCCTCAAAGAGATTCTCGCGCTCACATGCGTTTGCGCCTCAATCCTTTATGCGCCTAATATCATTATGCGCCTACACTTATTATGCGCCCCAATTCATACTTAGTCAATTCTTATGTTCAAACTTTTCTTAGTATATTTCATAGAACCTTAAATATGCGCCTTGTATTTCTCTGCGCCTCATAAATTTCATGCACCTACCATAATTATGCGCCTAGATTCATTGTTCTCTCTTATGTTCCTATGACTCTTTGCGCCTAATTATTCTATGCGCCTCAAATTTCATGCGCCTGGTATACACTTTGCTTATTTATGCTTCTATGCGCGTAATTCACACCAATTCCTTTAAATGTTTAATTTGTCAGGATCTATCTAACTTCAGACCTGGTGAAACATTTGATTTGAACGAGCTATCTGCTGACCCTATGGGTGTTGAAATTATGGATTATATCAGACTGGCTGGTCTTCTCCCTTTGTTCACTCTGGAGCAACCTTTCTACTCTCCGCTCCTCGTTGATGAATTTTTCTCTACAGCAGAATTTGTAGAAATTCCAACAGACATTGAAGGAATGGTGCGCTATCGCATTCGCGCAGTAGTTCAAGACGTTGAGATAACCATGTCTGCCGGCACTATAAAGAACGTTGTCAACTTCAACAAAACTGGCCCCTTGGGTGTAGCTGGCAAAGTCAATTCCTATTCAGCCGCCGCTCAAAACATTATGGCGCGTTCCCTTCTTCGTATTCCTACGCTTCAAAACAATATCAAAACGGTGGAAATTAGAGATGGTGGTGATTTATTGGCGCATATTGCGCATCTGGTTGGCACTTCCATTATCTTCAAAACTGGAAATGTCAACAGATTTACTATGGAGCAGTGGGAATTCACAGCTGCCATCATGGCAAAAACCATCCTCAACTGGCCTCAGATCTTATTTACTAATCTTCAGGACCAGATTGACAAGTACAATAAAAACAAAGCTGACGGCAAGACAAAGTTCAAGACTCACTGCCGTATTCTCACTAAAATCTTCCTCTCCTACCCTGCGCTTGCAAATTTTCTTGCTGAGAACCCAGCCTACCAGACCACTGATGTCCCTGTTTTTGGTAAGGACAGTTTAGTGATGAAGAGGCGCAGAAAGCGCATGGCCAAGCGCGCGCCAAGGGTGAAAGGCGCTCAGTTGGTAGATGAAGCCACTGAGTCAGATGAAGAAGCAGCTGGCGCAGATGGTGAAGAAGAAGCTGCAGTAGCGCCACGCGCAGAACATATTCCTGGCGCAGTGAAAGGCAAAGGCAAAGGGATTGCTGAAGAACCAAGCAGACCTGCTAAGCGCCCCAGAACGGGCACTGAAGAAGAAAAGGAGCTGAAACGCGCTAAAGAAGCCAGTAGACTGGAAGCGCAGTTAAAAAGAGATGAAGAATTCAGATTGAAACAGGCTGCTGATTTATCTAAATCTGAAAGGCGCAAAGGCGCAGGATCTAGCGCTGATGCACGCGCGCCTGCCCATGATGCGCCTCCAACCGTTCATGCGCCTACTCAAACACCATCTTTTGATCGTCAACAAGTCAGAGATAAAATTTCTGCAGATTTATTTGGTGAAGATATTGAGGATCAAGCTCAGGGGGAGCCAGATCAGTTAAGGCGCAAACCATCATCTGTGCGCCCAAAGGCTCCTGCGCCTCATCCTGAAGAAATTTCTTCAAGCGCAGAATATATTCCATCTCCTCCCCGCGCTCCTACTCCGCGCCCCTCTACTCCTGCGCCTCCTCCTCCCACTCCTGATATGAGTGTGGTTATTTCTCTTCTAAAGCAACTCCAGCAAGGCCAGTCTCAAATGAACTCACAGTTGGAGCTTCATACTTCAATGCTTACCCAGCAGGCTGATGAGATTGCTGCCATTAAGGGGGAGATAAAGCGCATAGATGCCAACATCAAGGACAAACATTTCCTGACTCCTCAACAATGGAATGACGCTATTGATCAAATGAATGAGCTCTTCAAAGGCACTCTTGCCTCCCTTCATGAGCGCATAGATGGTGGCATTAAACTCACTGATGGCCAAGATTTCATTAATGCTATAAGGGAGGTAGAGTTGAACATAGCGGGTGATATAAGGAAGTTGTTTGAAATGGTGGCTGGAGATAGCCAAAAATTGCTGAGTGTGGTTGATAAACTCAAGGAAGTTAAGGATGAGCTAGAAATCCTAAGTTTAACTGTGTATGGTGCTGATCCTGGCGCAGAACCCAAAGCTTCTGAAACTCCTGCGCCTCCAGCTCCTGAAACTCCTGCGCCCTCTTCAAGCTCTGCTCCCAGCGCGCCTGTTGACATTAACTCCCTGCTTTCAAAGATTGATGTTTTGAAAGAGTTAGTTGTCACTCACTTCAACGCCGCACACTCCAGCGCAGACAGGCGCTCAGATAGGATTTCCTCTGACATTGTTTCAGCGCAGGCTGCTATTGAGGCTAACTTTCAGAACGTTGCAGAAAACGTCGCTCATCAGCAAGCCATTACTCAACGCACCATTGATGAATATCAAAACATTAATGTTGGTCATTTGCGCTACCTCAGAGACGGCGTCACAGACACTCATGGTTTAGTGAACCGCGCCTATCAACTTTCTAAACAAATCCAGCGCTCCGTTTCTGAAATTGAAGAAGGTTTGAAGGAAGATGACGCGCCTCCTAATCATTAGTTTTCTTTGATTGTAAGAATTTTTTTTAGTAAATCCCTTTTGAAGATAGTGTTTTTAGTGCTTACTTGTTTTAGCACATCTTTTGTCCTTGTTCTATTCGAAACTTGTAACTTGTAACTCCTACTTCCCAAGTTTTAATAAGAACAATGCATCACTTATTATCAAACCTTGTTCACTCAAACTCCTTGTTTGTAGAACAATGAATATTGTTTAAATTCATATGCATCATATTGAATTGTTTCATACTTTCATGCATTAAGTTTAAACTTGGTTTAAACACATTTTAAAACTGAAAATCATATATCATCTTGAATGTGTTAAACTGTTGTTCCTATCTTTCCATATGTAACTCTTTATTCTTATTGGAATAGATTAGGAATCTATATCTTGGACTAGTGTGTACATTAACTTGAGACATGATTTACCAATTTCATTCATTTGGACATGTTTTTATCAAGCATAATGTTTGTCGTTGATATAGTAGGTAATGGCATCAATCAAATAGGGGGAGATTGTTGGGTATGCCCACACATATCTTAGTTTTTAATGTATTAGGATTTATTAGATTTGATTGATCCATCACCTAAGTTTTATTTCATGGACTTTAGACCCACATGTAAGAAGTATTTATACTTCATTTTTTAAGTTGTCCATTGTTATAGAATAGGCTTAGAAATAGGGCAAGAAGATCAAGATTCAAGATAAATCACAAGTTCAGTTTGAGCCACGCGCCTATGCGCCCCTTTATGCTATGCGCCATGCGCCTTTCAGCGCGCGCGCATATAGCCTCGCGCCTCAAAGATCCACGCGTGTTGTTACGCGCCTCAAATGGACCATGCGCTCTAATGGCTCAACGCGCCTCATCATGGTTGATTTTACACTCAGTGATTTAATGAAGACTCGAAGACTTGAAGAGAATTCAAATTACGCCAATGATCCAACGGTGGTTAAAAGATGCATATACGCCCAATCTATTGACACGTGTCCATAACGGTCACATTTATGTTGAGTGTCAAAATGGCTATAATATATGCATGCTCCAATCAACGAGCGACAGCTCATCTTATCCACAAAGATTTCCAACGGCTAGTTTTTTGAAGTTCACTATAAATACCCCATAACTTCAACATTTTGAAGTTGCTGAGTTTTGCTAAGAATTTCAAGAATTTCTCTCTCAAAGCATTTGTTGAAGATTTGAAGATTGCCTTCGTTTTTCCAGATTTCTCAAGAACATCTTCATACCTTCATCCTTAGCCCAGATCTTCAAAGCCTTAACACTTTAGTTTCTTGTGCTCTCCATCTCAAAGATCTAAAGAGCCTTGATACTAAGAACACACACGCACCTCTTTAAGATTAATCATTTAGATTCATCTTTTAGAGATACACCGGTTATTGTTTTGGATTTGTTCTTTCATAGTAATAGATCTTGAGTTAGTGTATAAGCTCAACATTGTAATTTGTAACACTCCTCATTATATAAGATCTCGATTAGAAATCCAAGACTAACCATCTTGGTAGAGGACGTAGATCTTTCATTGATCGAACCTCTCCAAATAGCTCGTGTTATTATCTTGTTATTTCTTTCAAGTCATTATTTTCACTCACTACTTGCTTGTTTACTCATTGTAGATTGTTTGAACTGAATTGTGTTGTGTTTGTTATATCATTTGCCTTAGTTCCTTATTTCACTCACTTTGAGCCAAATTACTTAGTGTGTGTGTTGCGCTCCCTTTATCACTTTGCGCCTATTTTCATTACTAAATTCCGCTGTGCATTTCACTCACTCACTTAGGCGCATTTCATAACGCTTACTTGATAAAGTGCGCATTCGCAATTGAGTTTTTCAAGGGTACGAAAAGAATTTTAAAACAGCTATTCACCCCCCCCCTCTAGCTATTTTTCATACCCTTGTTGCCCTTTGGGACCAACAATGCGTGTACTCATGAACAGATTTAGTACCCTAATGACAGTCCAAAAATTTTCGATACATTTGTTGCTCAACATTAGCAGGTAAAAATCGTTGCCTTAAGGCCTGTTTCATCAAAGGCCAGTCAGTAATCATGGGTCTATTGTTACGAATATTTTGAGTGTGTAATTGCCTCCACCAAGCAGATGCACCACCCCTCAATTTATAAGCAACATAAGGAACTTGGCGTTCAGCAGGAATATTCATTAAAGCAAAATATTTTTCAACTTCCTCAAGCCAATCAGAAAATTCAACCATGTCCAATTCACCAGAAAAATGGCAAATCAGCCTTAATTTTGGGATTGTATTCATAATTAAAATTACCTCCACCACCCAAGTTATGCTGATTTCGTCCGGCTGGTTGACCACGATGATTGGGAACTCCATGTTCGACACGTTCATCCTGTCGTTCTGCTCTCTGCCCGAGATTCCCAATACCCTCCTGCAAAGCTCGCAAAGACTCCATCAACAGTCTTTCCCGTTCGTCTCGTTCGGCTTCCCATTGTTCTTCGCATTCAACACGAGGGTCTTCGCGTTGCTCCAAATCATGACGGAACCGTTCTAGCACAGCAGTCCACTCACTAAGATTCGCTTGATTGTTGTTGTCGATTCCCTGAGTATGGGTCATCTTCCGCCTTGGATCGACTTTTTCTGATACCAAATGATGTAAAGGGTTGCAGCGGGATTAAAATAAAAGTAACCGGATAACAATTAATCGAATTAACGAATTAATTGACCCAATTCAAATCCACGAATTAGGGTTTGGCAAGAACAACAACAATAATGATGAAGCTCTCGAATAAACGAAGGAATCCACCTTCAATAAAACCAACAATGGTTTTTAGGGAATAAACCCACAAAGATGCAAAAGCAAACTTTATAAAAATAACCAAAATCAACTTGTTCAATACAATGAATGAAAAGAGTATTTAAAGGCTAGGAAATAATAAAACCATATTCTAAAAAGGACTCATAAAAGTTTACCAAAAATACCCAAATAATAAACTAAAAAGGAATTCCGTCATGCGTTAATTTCATGGGCAGATTGCCGAGCACGGCCGTGCCCTAAATCTGGCACGGTCGTGCCAAAGCAGTCGAACACATCGTAGCTCCTGGAAGGTCGAGATCTGGGCGGGTCCTTGTCTTGATCCGGGCGGATCTTGACTCCTGGGTTGATTCCTTTGCTTCCTTGTGGTACATCAATTATTCTCAATTATCAAACCATAATATTCATTCAAGGGAGATTGAAGAAGGGTTCTTTAAAGCCAAAGTTTTCAAGCCTAAAGGATCTAGCAATTGCGTCAAGAAGGAGTTCTTGAATCCGTTCGAAGTGTGGATACCAAGAGAGGGTATTTTTCTTAATACCTAAGATCTTAAAGTTTCTTTCCGAGCAAACAAGGTTAGAATTCTTTTCGTCTTTATTATAAATTATTTAATCATAGCGGATCCTAGCTTTGGGTTTTGTTCATGTAATGTCCTTCGCTGTGCATGATTCGTTGAAACCCAACAATGGTATCAGAGCCCCGTTGATGATCAATAATTTTAATATGATCATGCATATATTATTTTAATTGGATTAATTAATATGCATGGTAAATCAAAGGCAATCTTCAAATCTTCAAAAAATGCTTGAGAGAGAAATTCTTAAAATGCTTAGCAACTTCAAATGGTTGAAGTTATGAGGTATTTATAGTAGAGCCCCAAAAACTAGCCATTGGAAATCCTTGGTGAGTCAGAGAAATGACGGATGTGATGTCGCTCATTGAGTGGAGCACGTGTCCTTTTATAGCCGTTAGACACATAGCACAAATATGACCGTTATGGACAGGTGTCCTTAGATGCGGGTGCATATTTGTTATTTAACCACCGTTGGATCATTGGCGTAGTTTGAATCTTCTTCAAGTCTACGAGTCTTCATTAAATCACTGAATGTTATTTCAACATTTATGCGCGTTGAGCTAAGGATCACGTAGACATAGCGTGCGCTGAGCCACCTGGGGCGCGTGAGCAGAGCTAGGCGCATTACTCATGCGCGCGCCTAAGGAGGCGCATGGCGCATGGGAGAGGCGAATGGCGCGTGGCTCAAACTCAAAGTGTGATTTTCTTGAATCTTGATCTTCTTGCCCTATTCTTAAGCCTATTCTATTACAATGGACAACCTAAAAAAATGAAGTATAAATACTTCTTACATGTGGGTCTTAAGTCCATGAAATAAAACTTAGGTGACGGATCAATCAAATCTAATCAATCCTATTACATTGAATCTGAGATATAAGTGGGCATACCCAACAATCTCCCCCTATTTGATTGATGCCATTACCTACTATATCAGGGACAAACATTATACTTGATAAAAACATGTCCAAATAAATGATATTGGTAAATCATGTTTCAAGTTAATGCACACACTAGTCCAAGATATAGATTTCTAATCTCTTCCAATAAAGATAAAACATTACAAATGGAAAGATACAAATGACAGTTTATAACACATTCAAAACGATATGAGTTTTAGTTTTGAAATGTGTTTAAACAAAGTTTAAACTTAATGCATGAAAAGTATGAAGCAGTTCAAATATGATGCATATGATTTTAAACAACATTCATTGTTCTACAAATAAGAAGTTTGAGTGAACAAGGTTTGAAATAATAGTGATGCTTTGTTCTCATTAAAACTTGGGGAGTTGGAGTTACAGATTACAAGTTTTGAACATAACAAAAACAAAAGGTACTAAAACAAGTAAGCACTAAATCACTAATACAAAAGAGTTCTAAAATATTACAAAAGGAGTTATAACAACTTACAAACAAAACATAAACTAAGGGTTGGGAGGAGGCGCGTCGTCATCCTTCAATCCTTCTTCTATTTCCGAAACAGAGCGCTGAATTTGTTTGGAGAGTTGGTGACAACGGTTTACAATACCGTGTGTCACGACCCGAAAACCCGTCTCTATTTTATTGATAAATAATTATTTATTTATTTATTTATTTGATTTAATTATTTATGTGCGCATTTTATAGCTCATAATATTAATTTGTGTCTAGCATTATTTGGTTGATATTGGGTTAAGTGGGTAGTAGGGAATTGGTTTGGGTTATGTGTTAGTAGATGAGGGGGGGCCTAAGTGTAACCTTTTGAAATAATTTTCACTACTCCCTCCCTACTCTTCCTTCTCCCTCACTTTCTTCCTCACCCTACTCCCTCTCTCCCAGCATTCTCTCTCTCTTTCCATGGAAAAAGGTAAGATTTCTCTCTCCCTCTCTCTTCATTCTACCTATATTCCTCCCATTATTTCTCATTGCTCATTTTATGAAAAGTGTTTAGATCGTCGATAGGATCGTAGGAAGCTAAGAAATTTCGAGTTCCGTCACCTTTGAGAAAATCCGGGTAAATTGCTTTTCCCCCATTTTATGCTAGAAATGCTACTCCATGCTTATTTGATGATATGAATGCTATTTATTGCATCTTGGGTGGATTTGGGAGTGATTTACATTTTGTTCACTTTTGTGAAAATTTGGTATTTGAATCATCCTTGATTGAGGTTTTCTAGATGATGTTCTAGGAGTTCTTTTAGCTTCCAAATGGTGTGAGTACTTTAGTTTATATATTGGTAGTGTTAGTCTTGAGTTTGGCTTGCAATGGTGAATATTTTGGTAAGAAAATGGAAGAACCCAGTTGGTTCTTGCGATTTTCTGGCAAGCAGGGGGCGTGGGCGACCGCCCATGGGTGGGTCGGGCGACCACCCATCGAATCAGTTGATCCGGAAAATGTGAGTAAAAGTGTGTGGGCGACCGCCCACTTTTGGGTTGGGTGACCGCCCATGAAATCAGTTGGGTTGGGCTTTGGGTTTGGGTAATGGGCGACCGCCCGGACTGGCTATGGGCGACTGCCCATACCAGCTGTTCTGAGTATCTTTGTTTTTGAATTGTTTTAAGGTTCAAGCCCGATCTAGGCTCGAAGTATCACCCTAGTTGACTTAAGTTAATGTTGTGGAACACTTTAGTGTTCGAGAATGATCCTTTTGTGATCGATCGTGTTATGGAATTCGATTAAAAATGGTTTGGGTTTGTTGGAACAACTTTTTGATGTATTATTGGATTGATGCACCGTTTTGGTGATTTATTTGGAATGGTTCCCTACTTTGGAATCATTAGTTGTTTACCGTGCTAGTATTTTATTACTTAGCCTTTACTTGAAAGTCCAGCTGGTATTTGTGTGTGTTTCGGGCGATGCGAAACATTATGATGGCACAAGCCAAGTCCATTATGATGTTGACCATTGTTTTGCCCCATTATTTCCCTCCTCCAGATTGGTCTTGGATGTGAGATGAGCTAGCCCCTTTGTGAGCATTTTAGCTATTGGTTTTTGGGCTTTGACTGTGTGTCACTGTCCCCTTATTATTATTGGTTCCGGTACCAGGGGTTTTCTCTTCAGCTTTCATGCTACTATGAAGATGTTGATTGTTGATTATTGAAGCTGCGCAGCGACCTTTATTTGGTTCTATCAGTTGGGAAACCTTGGCTAATATCCTTTGTTACTTGTTTATTTCCGCTGCTATCTGTTAATTGATAAATGCTATGTGCTAAGTGATATTTATTATTGTTTAGTGCTTATTGCATCATAACATGTCATGTAGTTGCATTAGTAACTTATTGAGATTTATCTCACCCCCTTTCTTTTATCTTTGTTTTTCCTTAACCCCCTCAGGAGGAAAGGATTAGACTCGCTGATCACGAAGAGGACGTCGCGAGGGTTGAGCTTTTTTGGCAAGTTGTTATTGGTGGGTTTACATTACATAAATGTGTAACCTTTTGGGAATAGTTGTACCGAACTTGACGTCATTAGAATTTGTATATTTTATTATTTTGGGTGTAAGCTTATGGAGCTTACACTAGTTTATATTTTGTTGTTCAAGTTGGATTTCAAAAACTTTGTGTTATCATCTTTTGGTATAAAAGGAAAAAAAATTTCTTCATTATTTTAGAGTTTATTGTTTAAGTCGACGTCCAGCTCGTGTACTCCGGGCCCGCGGGGTCGGGGTCGCGACACCGTGAGTATCAGTGACACCATCTCTAATATAGCGCAAATGATCAACATTTATGTTTTGATACTCATCAATGGTGCGCTGAGTGATAGATTGCTGTTGTGAAAAGTTTTCAGTGAAGGCTTGGAAGTTAGCTTCAACAGCAGCTTGGGCAGTGAGAATGTCAGCGGAAACTCTATCTGTGCGCCTATCTGCAATGGAATGCACGGCATTAAAGTGAGTGACAACTAATTCCTTCGAAACATCAATTTTTGAGAGCAGTGAATTAATGTCAATATGCGCGCCAGGAGCAGAGCTGGAAGAAGGTACAGGAGTTTCAGGAACTGAAGGCGCATGGGATTCAGGAGCTTTGGGTTCTGCGCCAGGATCAGCACCACAAACAGTTAAACCCAGGATTTCTAGTTCATCCTTAACTTCTTTGAGTTTATCAATAACACTCAATAATTTTTTGCTATCTCCAGCCACCATCTCAAACAACTTCCTTATATCACTTGCTATATTCAACTCTACCTCCCTTATGGCGTTAATGAAATCTTGGCCATCAGTGAGTTTGATGCCACCATCTATACGCTCATGTAGGGAAGCAAGAGTACATTTGAAAAGTTCATTCATTTGATCTATAGCATCATTCCATTGTTGAGGAGTAAGGAAATGTTTGTCCTTGATATTTGTATCTATGCGCTCTATCTCCCCCTTAATGGCAGCAATCTCATCAGCTTGCTGAGTAAGCATAGAAGTATGAAGCTCCATCTGAGAATTAATGTGAGCTTGGCCTTGATGAAGTTGCTATAGCAGTGAAACAATTACACTCATGTCAGGAGTGGGAGGAGGAGGCGCAGGAGAAGTATGGGGCGCAGGAGGTGAAGGTAGATATTCTGCGCTGGAAGAGGGTTCTTCAGGATTTGATGTGCAGTAGAAGGTGATTTGCACCTTAAAGGATCCGGCTCCCCCTGAGCTGTATCTTCACTAAATTCACCAAATAAATCAGCTGATATTTGGTCTCTAAGACTTTGACGTTCTGAAGATAGAGTAGTAGGAGTGGTGGTAGGCGCTTGAACAGAAGGAGGCGCATTAGTGGCAGGCGCGCGTACATCAGCGCTAGACCCTACACCTTTGCGCCTTTCAGCCTTGGATAAATCAGCAGCCTGTTTCAACTTGTATTTTTCATCCCTTTTCTTCCGCGCTTCCAATCTACTGACTTCTTTTGCGCGCTTCAGTTCTTTCTCTTCTTCTGTTTCAGTTCTTGGGCGCTTAGGAGGTCTGCTTGTTCCTTCAACAACCCCTTTTCCTTTTCTTGTTTCTGCGCCTGGAACAACTATTGGTTCTGCGCGAGGTGCAATGCCAGTATCTGCGCCATCTGCATCTTCATCAGACTCAGTGGCTTCATCAACCAACTGATCTCCTTTAACTCTTGGCGCACGCTTAGCCATGCGCTTTCTACGCCTTTTCATAACCAAACTGTCTTTGCCAAAAATTGGAACGTCAGTGGTTTGATAAGCTGGGTTCTGAGCGAGGAAATTAGCAAGAGCAGGATAGGTGATATCTTCGTGAGTATTCTGCAATGAGTTTTGAAATTTGTCTTCCCATCAGCCTTGTTCTTGTTGTACTTATCAATCTGGTCTGACAAGGTTTTGAATAAGATTTGAGGCCAGTTGAGGATTGTGTTTCCCATAATAGCTGCAATATATTCCCACTGCTCCATTGTGAATCTGTTCACATTTCCCTTCTTGAAAATAATGGAAGTCCCCACCAAATGCGCGATATGCGCCAGTAAATCACCACCAGCCCTTATTTCAACAGATTTGATGTTATTCTGCAGAGTAGGAATGTTGAGATGGGTACTCACCATAAGATTCTGCGCAGCAGCAGGATAGGTATTGATTTTACTAGCTACACTCAGAGGGCCAGTCGTGTTGAAGTTGATGATATTCTTAAGAGTGCCAGTAGAGATAGTTATAGCAACATTCTGAACGGTGGCGCATATCCTGTAGCGCACATATCCATCAGCAGGAGTCTCAACGAGAGCAGCAGTTGAGAAGAATTCATCCACGAGGAGCGGTGAGTAGAAAGGTTGCTCCAAAGTAAATAGAGGCAGTAGACCAGCTTGTCTGATAAAGTCCATAATATCAACGCCAATTTGGACTGCAGATAGTTCAGTGAGATTAAATGTCTCACCGGGTCTGAAATTTGCTGGATCCTGAAAACATAACAATGATTTAAGTTAGGAGTGTATAAGACGCATAGAATCATAAAATGAGCTAAGTATAGAGTAGGCGCAGGACAATATATAGGCGCATAGAAATAGCATTCGCATACTATTATTAGGCACATATATGTTATAGGCGCATACAAATACGAGGCGCATATCATGGTTCTATGAAACATACTAAAGAAAAATTAAAACATAGAAAAATTTGACTAAGTAAGAATAGAGGCGCATAAGATATATAGGCGCATAATGTTATTAGGCGCATAAAGGATTGATGCGCATAATATTTGTAATGGCCAGAGGAGCATACACATGTTAGGTGTATGAATCACTTTGAGGCGCATAATATCAGTAGGCGCATATTTAACTAGGCGCATAGATTCATAGATAGGCGCATATCTATGTACATAATTCATACTAAGTATAAAAACACACAAACACATGCACACATACATATACAAAGAATCAAAATATGAAAATTTTGAAAAACATGTTTTGAAAATTTTGAAATCCAAGTCATGCAAAAATAACGAAGAACACGAAGAACATGGCTTGAGTGCTCGAAGAACACCAAGAACACATAATTCATGAAACTTCACCAAATCAAGCATACAATATATCAAAATGACCACATGAACACAAGGATCACAAAAATGTAAATCAAAACAAGAAAAAATTAACAACAAGTCCAAAAAATGGATTCAAAGATCCGAAAATTTGAAAAGTCAAAAATTTAAGATTTTCAGATTCGCAAAATACAGTGCATTGATCGTCGAAAAGTTTAGTTTAAAAGATTCCAAATCACGAAACGAACATAACCTAACAAACGATTTTGAAAACGAAGAATCGAAACAAGATTTATCAAGAAAAGTATGATTTTGGTTTTGAAGAAATTCGAAAAAAGTAAACCCAGAAATGTCGAAAATTAAAAGCATAAATTAAGAGTTTAAGAGTTTAGAAATCATACCATTTCGTCTTGGGTTGTCTTTAATGATCTTTTAGGACCCATATATATAGAGAGAGAAAAAAAGATGAAGAAAATATATATATATATATAGAGAGAGAGAGAGTGAGAAGAGACGGTGAGAGTGAGAGACTGGGAGTGAGAGAGAGAAAGGGAGAGAGTTGGTAGGATGAGGGTGTAGGGGAATGATGAAAGTAGAAAATGAAGGGTTAGGGTTATATATATAGGGTAGGTTTTGTATACTAATAATGGAAGATGAAGAGATGGGTATTAATGGTGATTGACTTAGGAAAGGACAAGCATTTATGAGGGATTTTAAAGATTTGAAGGGTAATAAATGCTGAATGACCCAAAGTACACTAGATGCGACATTTTGGGTAAAGAGAAATTGTCCAACTTCCCTCGTAAGTGTATGAACAATTATGATCAAATTTTTGCACAAACTCCAAAAATATCTGTTTTGGTGTAAGTTTGGGGTGCAAGAAATATATCCCCAGAAAATAAAATTTTTCAAAAAAAGTAAAATGAGGGAAAAATTAATTGCACAAGTACCCTTGAACAATTAAGGAATGTCAAAAGACAAAAATTCCTATAATAAATGATCAGAATAAACTTACCTGGTACTTGTAAAAATTGAATGCGATCAATCATTGAAATAATAAATTTTGAGGATTGATTGAGCCACAATCATAAATGGGCACATGAGGGGCGCATGATCTTTTCTAGGCGCGCGTAAGGATTTGGAAAATCAAGATTTCTAGGCGCGCAAAGAATGGGGCGCGCAGGGATTTAAGTTGGCGCGCAGAGAGTTTCCTTGAAACTTTGAAATTTATCTAACATCTAAAACTTAGAATACTCATAACTCAACAAAACATAAAATCATTAGTATTGACAAACTATATTGAATTTAGTTGAGTTCAAGCATACCCATTTCACCTCTCAAAAATATGAACCGTTTCGCGTCAAGTGCTTTCGTTAGAATGTCGGCGATTTGATAGTCGGTTCCCACGTGTTCCAAATGAATATTGCCTTTCTCCACATGGTCTTTGAGGAAGTGATATTTGATGTCGATGTGCATGGTCTTTGAGTATATGAAAGGATTTTCAGAAACGGCAATGGTTGATGTATTGTCGCAGTAGATGGGACAATTTTCTTCAATGATATCATAGTCCACCAATTGCTGCTTCATCCATAGTATTTGACAACAACAACTTCCCGCAACGATATATTCAGTTTCGGTTGTTGAGACAGATACTGGAGCTTGTTTCTTACTCGCCCATGTACAAGTCGATATCCGAGGAAATGACAAGTGCCACTTGTGCTTTTCCTATCAATTGTGCACGCTGCATAATCCGCATCTGAATAACCTACAAGTTTAAAGTTTGAATCTTTGGTGTACCAAAGTCTAAGGTTAACAGTATCGGATAGATATCTTATAATATGTTTCACAGCAATTAAGTGCGCTTCTCTAGGGTCAGATTGATAACGAGCGCAAACACAAACACTAACATAATATCGGGCCTACTAGAAGTAAGATAAAGGAGCGAGAAAATCATACCTTGATAGAGAGTTTGATCAACACGTTTACCTTTTAAATCTTTGTCGATTTTGTTGCCGGTAGCCATTGGAGTATCGTATGGTTTAGCATTGTCAAGTCCAAACTTCTTGATTAAGTCCTTTGTATATTTGGCTTGATTGATAAATATGCCTTCACTCATTTGCTTGATTTGTAGCCCGGGGAAGAATGTGAGTTCTCCCATCATGCTCATTTCAAACTTGCTCTTCATTAGTTTCTCAAAGCGCTTGCACAACAATTCATTAGTAGAACCAAATATAATATCATCAACATAAATTTGAACAAGTAATTTATGACCATTATGTTTGGCAATGAAAAGAGTTGTATCGATTTTACCGCGAGTGAAGCCTTTTTCAATGAGAAACTTTGATAGTGTATCGTACCATGCTCTTGGTGCTTGCTTGAGTCCATACAAATATTTCTGGAGTTTGTACACATGATTTGGAAATTGTGAATCTTCAAACCCAGGTGGTTGAGCAACGTAGACTTGTTCTTGGAGTTCACCATTTAAAAACGCGCTCTTAACATCCATTTGATATAGCTTGAAGTTCTTGTGAGCGGCGTAAGCTAGAAAGAGTCTAATAGCTTCAAGTCTTGCTACGGGCGCAAAAGTTTCATCGTAATCAATTCCTTCTTCTTGCCTATAGCCTTGTGCAACCAATCTTGCTTTGTTTCTTGTGATGGTTCCATTCTCATCCATCTTGTTTCTGAACACCCATTTCGTACCAATCACTCCTTGATCATTTGATCTTGGAACAAGAGTCCAAACCTTGCATCGTTCAAATTGATTGAGTTCTTCTTGCATTGCAACAACCCAATTAGGATCTTGGAGCACTTCATCAGCCTTCTTCGGTTCAATTTGAGAGATAAAAGCAGTGTAAGCATCAAAGTTTGTAGCTCTCCTTATACGAACACCAACGTTTAGATCACCAATGATATTATTGATTGGGTGACCTCTAACTTCACGAATTTCAGGAGGTAATTTAGGTTGAGTCGTAGTAACTTGAAGGTCTTCAATTGGTACATCTTCAGCAGATTCTAAATTATCAAAATTTGGGGGTTGAATTGGTGTAGAGTTGAAACTTGGGTTTACACCAGATGCAGCAGTAGATATAGGCGCATAAGAGGAATCAAGAGGTGCAACATGTGAGTGAGGCGCAGCTGATGATCCATTTGGCGCGCCATATGAGGAGTTAGGCGCAACTGATGTGGATGGATTTCCTTGAGTTGATAGATTCTGATTTTGAGTAGGCACAACATAAATAAGAGCACCTGTATCATTAAGCTCAACAGAATCATCAGCAACATTTGGAGCCAAATGTGGCTCAAGGAGAGAATGTTCATCAAATGTAATATGTACAGATTCAACTATCACTAATGTAGATCTATTAAAAACGCGAAAAGCTTTAGAATGTTTGGCATACCCAACAAAAATACCTTCGTCGGATTTGGCATCGAATTTACCTCTATGTTCGTTTCTGTTGTAGAGGATATAACACTTGCAACCAAAGATCTTGAAGAATACAATGTTGGGAGTTCTACCACGCCAAAGTTTATACGGAGTCTTGTTGTGAAGTTTGTTGATGAGGGAACAATTTTGAGTAAAACATGCTGTGTTGATAGCTTCTTCTCAAAAGTACTTAGGCAATTTCGCTTTAGCTATCATCGTCTTTCCCGCTTCAATCAACGTCCTATTCTTTCTTTGCACAACACCATTTTGTTGAGAAACTTCAGCGGTTGAGAAGTTGTGATCTATCCCATGATCGTCGCAATATCGATCAACACCGTTGTTCTTAAATTCTGTTCCATTGGCGGATCGAACACTAACGATGTCATCTTTTTTTTGGGTTTGGAGTAGTCGAAATAAGGTGGTAAAAATGTCGTAACAGTCGACTTTTGAGATCATCATTTCCACCCATGTGTATCTTGAATAATCATCCACCACAACTAGAGTATACTTGTTTCTTTTAATACTTACGGTGGTGACTGGTCCAAATAGATCAATGTGAAGCAGTTGCAAACATCTAGAAGTTGAGGGATTGGTCTTGCTGGAGAAAGATTTCTTCGGTTGTTTGCCAAGTTGACACGCGGCGTACTTCTTGTCATGATGATCAGCAACCTTGGGAAGTCCTTTAACAAGCTTATTCCTGCTGAGTTTAGATAGATACTTGAAGTTCAAGTGACTTAAGCACTTGTGCCACAGTCAACTATTTTCGCTCACACTTTTAGCTACAAAACAAAGATTAGTACTAGAGTTTATACTATGGAAATAAATAATGTAAATATTTGTCTTACGATATCCCATGAGTAATGTAGCTCCAGTTTTACCATTCTTGATAAGACATTGAGTTGAGGTAAAATGGCATTCTAATCCTTTGTCGCAGAATTGAGATATAGATAATAAATTGTGCTTGAGCCCTTCGACGAGAGAGACTCTTTCAATGCACACTTTATCTTTCTTGAGCTTTCCATATGCAACAACTTGACCTTTGTTATTATCACCAAATGTTACTGAGGGACCTCTTTCTTCATGGACATCTTCTAATAAGGATTCATCTCCAGTCATGTGTCTTGAACACCCACTATCGAGAATCCATTCATAATTTCTAGCTTTTGAAGATACAGCCATGAAACAAAGAACCTGAAATATAGACATTTAAGTAGGTCCCCTTTATTCCTTTTGGGTCCTAGGGTTAGCAACTTTTGACAACCCACTCTTGCTTGACCTTAGGGTTTTTACGTCCTTTGGCATTGGGAGTGAATCGCAAAAGGCATTCCACGGCCTTGTGTCCAAAACAATCACAAATGGAACAATGATGAAAGCCACTAATCACATGAGTTTTCACAAACTCTTTACTTTTCTTTGGGGTAGCATTCTTCTTTGGGTCAGATGGACTAGCCTTAACAAAATCATTCTTTTGAAATTTTGGAGCACTTGATCTAGGAGGGCGCATAGGGCTAGGAGGCGCACGGCGATGAGGCGCGTGGCTCCTAGGCGCATAATGAGCACTCGGAGACGGAGCGCGCTTTGTTTCAAGAGGGATTTTGCTAGTGGATGATTCATCTGTAGCTATATCTTTCCCATTAGCTTTCCCAAATTGCTTCGTTAGGTAGACATAATGGAATGTTTGTCTCTTGACTTTTTCCTGTCCTTTACCCATTGAATTAGAATGTTTTTCCTTGGGAATTTCAAAAGTTTGCTGGTTAGTAAATTCACTATCTCTTTCAGCACAGACATCACATTTAAAGTTTTCACTAGTTGATGAGAATCCCAAGCCACTTTTATCACCACTGACTTTTTGGGACTCAAATATATTCTCCATAGTGACACGAGAATTGGACCACTCATTTGTAATCTTTTTAAGATCAGTAATTTGAGCAACCAATTCATCGTTTTGAACTTTAAGAAGTGAGTTCCGTTCTGTTAGAAAAGTGTTTTTAACAGTAAGAGGAGTCATGCTCTTTATCTGCTCCTTAAGGAGGGTGAGTTCAGATTTAAGTAGAGATTTCTTGGTCTTAAGCTGGGAAATTTCATCACATGATAGTTCTAAAGCTTTCTTCATATTATCAAATCTAGTGATTACCTTTTCAGCCTTTTTGAACATTTTTTTTTGTTCAGCAATCGCTTCACCATCATTGATTTTGGAGATTGGAGCAATTGGTTCAACTTGAGGTCTGATGTAAGCTCCTTTTCTCAACTTGTTCCTTGCACTTAGATCACATCGTGAGAATAACAATCCACCATCGCTTTGAGTCAGAGTGAGAAATCCTTGTTCAACGAGCTCGCTGATGGTTGGTCCTTTCTTCCTTTTTACTTCTTGAAAACCTGCAGATTTCTTGATAGGTTTATTCAAAACATTCATATCAGGAACATCCTTGGAGAATTCATCATCCGAATCATAAGTATCAACTTCATCATCATTTGCCACCAAACAAACGAGTCCATCATCGGAATCTTCATCGCTTTATCTGAGTCTGTTTCAATCCAAGTGTTCTGCTCATTTGCTGGTGATTCTTCTTCAGCAACCATTCCCTTGTGACGAGTGAGTTTGGGAGTGAACTTGGGAGTATGGCTGCTCTTCTTCTACATATATTCAAATTTTGGAATTGGGCAGCTTGAAGCAAAGTGTCCTGGTTTCCTGTAATTAAAACAAACAAGGTCTTCTTTTCTTTTTGAATCACTGCTCCTCGTGAACTTTGGAGGAGCTCTGCTGGTAGATCCTTGAAATTTACTGGTTGAGCCGGGTCTTGAGAATTTTATGAACTTTTGAAATTTCTTCACAAATAAAGCGAAGTCTTCATCATCCATGTCTAATAGCTCAGAGGTAGAAATTTTGGGATCGGAACTTTTCTCTTCTTGAACCGGCGCAGGTGCATGCGCTTCTTCTCTATGCGCCACCATTGCTATGGATTTTGACTTTCCTTCAGTTTCACTGATTCGTTGGAGTTTGAGCTCATAAACTTTGAGATTTGCATAAAGGTTCCTTAAAGTCCAAACATCCAAAGTTCCGGCATCTTCAAGAGCGCTGGATTTATGAAGATATCTTGAGCCAAAAGCTTGGAGGAAATTTACATTCAAATCTTTGTTTGAAAACTTCATGCCAAGTGAAATACATAGATTTATAATTTCACAGTAGCGTTCATAAGTTTGTCTTAAGGTTTCACCGGGGAGTTGAGAGAAATTGTTGAATCTCTTTTGCACTTCATATTTCTTGTTCTCCTTACAAACAGTATCTCCTTTTATATGCTCTTCAATAGCATCCCATAGCTCATTAGCAGTAGCACAATGCATGACTTGTTGTTTCATAGCCGTGCTTAGAGTGCTTAGGAGAATGTTTCTTGCTTTGCCATCATTTGCAACTCTTCTTGTTTCTTTATCAGTCCATTCTTCCCTTAGTTTCTTGATGGTTGGTTGAGCAGCATTGGTGCGCGGATTTGGATTTGATTTCATAGGGATGTAAGGTCCATAAACCACGGTGTCATAAAGTCTTTCATCGATTGAAGTGAGATGAGTTAAGATGCTGAATTTCCACACGTCAAAGTGATCTTCATCAAAGACTGGAACATGTGTGTAGTTAGCAGTTGCCGAAGGTTTCGAGTTTGCCATTTAGAATCGGCACCCAAGCTGTTAAGCTTGAAAAACAAAAGTGTTTTATAAAGGTGTTTGCTCTAATACCAGTTGTTGGTCCCAAAGGGAAACAAGGGTATGAAAAATAGCTAGAGGGGGGGGGGTGGGTGAATAGCTGTTTTAAAATTCTTTTCGTACCCTTGATAAACTCAATTGCAAATGCGCACTTTATCAAGTAAGCGTTATGATATGCGCCTAAGTGAGTGAGTGAAATGCACAGCGGAATTTAGTAATGTAAATAGGCGCAAAGTATGATAAAGGGGGCGCACACACACTCTAAGTATTTGGCTCAAAGTGAGTGAAATAAGGAACTAAGGCAAATGATATAACAAACACAACACAGTTAAATCAAATAATCTACAATGAATAAACAATCAAATAGTTAGATATGATATGAACTTGAAAGGAAATAGCAAGATAGTAAGTACGCGCTATTTGGAGAGGTTCGATCGGGAAAATGATCTACGTCCTCTACCAAGATGGTTAGTCTTGGATTTCTAATGAAGATCTTATATAATGAGTGAGTATTACAAATTACAATCGTTTGAGCTTATACACTAACTCAAGATCTATTCTATGAAGAACAAATCCTAGACAATAACCGGTGTATCTCTAAAAGAAAGATCTAAGTGATCAAACTTAAAGAGGTGCGTGTGTGATTTTAGATTCAAGGCTCTTTAGATCTTTGAGATTGAGAGCACAAGAAAACTAAAGTGTTTTTGCATGAGGATCTGGGCTAAGGATGAAGTTATGAAGATGTTCTTGAGAATTCTGGTAAATCAAAGGCAATCTTCAAATCTTCAACAAATTCTTGAGAGAGAAATTCTTGAAATGCTTAGCAACTTCAAATGGTTGAAGTTATGGGGTATTTATAGTAGAGCCCCAAAAATTAGCCGTTGGAAATCCTTGGTGAGTCAGAGAAAGGACGGATGTGCTGTCGCTCATTGAGTGGAGCACGTGTCCTTTTATAAGTGGGTCTTAAGTCCATGAAATAAAACTTAGGTGATGGATCAATCGAATCTAATCAATCCTATTACATTGAATCTGAGATATAAGTGGGCATACCCAACAACTTCCCCTAGGGCAGAGAGAGACACCTACAAGAAACACAAAAGTTATTCTCGTGAGGTCAGTTGTCTCATGCTTGCTGCCATGCGTTCTGAGCTTCAGAAGACTCTTGAACACTTGGAAGCCTATGATATAGTCACTCAGTTGAAAGATATGTTTCAAGAGCAAGCAAGGCAAAAAAGGTTCGATACCATAGCTGCTCTGACCTCATGCAAGATGAGTAAAGGATAGTCGGTGGGTCCTCATATTTTGAAGATGAAGTTCCATTTTGAGAATCTAGAGAGGCTTGGACATCTCATATCTATTGAGTTGGCTACTGATTTTATTCTTAATTTATTTCCTAAAAGCTATAATCAGTTCGTCATGAACTGTAATATACATGGTATGGATAAGACTCTGTCTGAGTTGCATGGGATGCTAAAGACAGCTGAAAAGAAAACCATTAAAGAAGCTTCTCCTATGCTTGTGGTTTCAAAATAAGGAAAGGGCTCTAAGGCCAAAGAAAAGGTTAAGGAAAAAGTTGTCAAACCCAAGATAAGCAAGGCAACTGTTGCCAATGCTGTGGTGGCTAAACCAAACGCCCAAAAGGATGCAATCTGTTTCCACTGCAATGAGATTGGTCATTGGATATAAAATTTCAAGGCTTACATGGAAGAAAAGAAGAAGAAAAAAGGCAATGCGATTGCTTCTACTTCAGGTATCTATGTTATAGATGTACTCCTTTCTACTTCTAGTTCCTGGGTATTAGATACCGGATGTGGATCTCACATTTGTTTAAATGTGCAGGCACTAAGGAATAGGAGGCTACTCAAAGATGGCGAGGTAGACCTACACATGGGTAATGGAGCAAGAGTTGCTGCATTAGCCGTAGGAACCTGTGATGTCATTTTACCTAGTGGTTTAATTCATTTTTTGAACAATTGTTACTACGTTCCGGATTTGAGTAGAAATATTATTTCAATTTCTTGTTTGGATAATGAAGGTTTTAATTTTCTTATTGATAATAAGAAGTTTTCTATTTATTTAAATGATATGCTTTATTGTACTGCATATTCATTTAATGGCCTTTATGTCCTTGATGTTGAGAATAGAAATAATGATGATATCTATAATGTAAATAAGAAATCCAAACCTAATGACGTAAATCACACTTATTTGTGGCATTGCCGTCTTGGTCATATTAATGATAAGCGTATCTCAAAACTCCATGGGGACGGACTTTTAGATTCACATGATTTTGAATCATATGAAACTTGTGAGTCTTGTTTACTTGGAAAGATGACTAAGGCACCTTTTACTAAGAGTAGTGAAAGAGCTAGTGACTTAGTTGGGACACATACATACTGTTGTGTGTGGACCATTAAGTAGCAATGCTAGGGGAGGATATCAATACTTCATAACATTCACTGATGATTTTAATAGATATGGCTATTGTTGGGTATGCTTATTATAAAGCACTTCTATTACCTAAATTTGATTGATCACATAACCTAATTTTGCTCATCGTGGATTTTAGGGTATATTGTAAGAAGTACTTGTACTTTATTTAGAATAGTCCACTTTTTAGTTTAATATGCTTAGCAGATTAGGACCCTCAATTTTTTCTAAGTCTGGAGACATGTGGCAAGGCACAAGCCTACCGCATGGACAACCTGCGTATAACTTATCCTTACCGCATAAATCATCTTGCCGCATAGATCATCCTGCCGCATGTGACCATAGTTGAAGAAAATCAAGTTTGGTTCAAACTTAAGCATGGTCACACTAGTGTCTAAAACTATGTTTAGTTTAGAACGTTGAAAAATTCAAATTTCAAATTTGAATACAACTGTCATTCAATGACTACATCAGTACAGTTGGACCACCACTACTCTGTAACAAAAGGACAACTCAGACTAAGCTCCAATCAGAATTCAACAGCTCATTGTCCTCCAAACGTATACTCCAAGAATCCAAACAGCTAGTTTCTCATTCAAGGATATAAATAGTCCTTGAGTTCTTCATTGAACATAGCTGAGATTCCAAGAGAGAAATTGCTTTTGAAATTCTTGTTGATTGAAGATCATATTCAAGATTTCCAGAATCCTTCGAGTCTTCAAGCACAACCTTCAAGTCTTCAACAACTCCAGAAACCTTCAACTACAAATCTCAAGCCTTGTAACACACAAGATTCATTAGGCTCGAAAATCATATAGATTCCAAAGAGCTTTTGATTCTTATACACACACTCACCCCGATTGATCAATCACATAGATTGCATCATTAGGGATACACTGGTCTAAGTCTAGGATTTTTCTTCATAGAAAATAAGTGTTGATTCAATACTTCATCTCTATAATCTGTACTCAAGTGAATCAATATATACCTCATTCAAAATCCAATATTGACCATCTTTGTAAAGGATGTAGATCTTTTAACAGATCAAACATTTCCAAATCTTTGTGTCATTTACTTACTGCTCTTTATTTTCTGCACTTTACTTTCAAGTATTCTTCTTATTGTCCTTCATTGTTCATATTAATTTCGCTTGTCGTTTAGTGTTTTGATCTTTTCAGATATTCAAATTATTGTGAATTGTGTGTATGTATGTTCTCCATATTGCCTAAGATAAAATCTGACTAACTTATCATTTGCCAAAACTTCCAAGACAACAACTTTCAATCTCTCAACCTACCACACTCTTATCTACCACACTTAAACCTACCGCGTATTAGCTACCGCATTAGCTCATTCAAAAAAAAAACTCTAACTTGTTTCATCGAAAATTTCCGCTGTGCGTATTACTCTTGAACTAGTGGTATTCATTGACCGCAAAATTCATTGAGTAAGTACTTGGTTGAATTTTGAAAAATGGTTAAAATTTTAAATAGGCTATTCACCCCTCCCTCGAGACTCTTTTTATACCCTTGTTGTGTCTCTTGTGCCAACAAGTGGTATTAGAGAAAACACGTTCATAAAACTCTTGTTTTTTCAAGCTTAACAGCTTGGGTGCCGATTAAATATGGCAAGTCAGAAAGCTATGGCAACGGTTAACTACACTCATGTTTTAATATTTGAGGAAGACAACTTTGACGTATGGAAACACATCATTCTAACCCATTTATACTCCATGGACGAGCAACTTGGTGATTGTCTTACCATTGGAACATATTTTCCAATGAAAGCGAATCCAGACCCCGCTACCAATGTTGCCACACCATCAATCAAGAAACCAAAGGCTGAATCGACTGATGAAGAAAAGAGATTGGTTGGAATGGATGTGAAAGAAAAAAGCATACTCTTGAGTACTTTGAGTACGTCTCAGCGTCGACAGATCATAGAATGTGCAACTGTAAAAGATCTTTGGGATGCAATTGAAGATTACATCGAAGGAGATCAAGCTTGCAAAGAAAGCAAAAGATTTAGAAATCAAAGAAGATTCAACAACTTTCTAAGATCCCCGGTGAATCACTTAGAGCCACTTATGATCGTTACTGTGAAATCGTGAGTACTTACACTGCTCTTGGAAAGAAGCTTACCAAGAAAGAGATCAATGTGAATTTTCTAGCTGACTTGGTTCTCAATATCTTCACAAAGGAAACACTCTTGAAGATCCCAAGCTCCTAGATGATATGTCACTCAGAAGCCTCTATGCCAACCTCAAAGTCTTTGATATCAAGCTTCACATCATTGAAGAAATGGAAGGCAAAGCAAAAGGCTTGTCGTTGGTTGCTCAAAAGGAAGAAGTGATCGAGGAAGAAGATCCAAAAATCTCCACATTAGAATTACTTGATATGGATGATGATGACTTTGCTATGTTCGTGAAAATATTTCAGAAGTTCAGAAAATCAGCAAGACTCGGATCATCAAGCAAAGCTCCAGCAAGGTTTTCAAGGAGCAGCTCTTCAAAGAAGAAAGAGAACTTCAACTTCTCCAAGAAGAAAGAAGATCTTGTTTGTTTTAATTGCAGTAAACCATGTCATTTCACATCAGAATGTCTAATTCCCATCTTAAGACGGAGTAAACTCTACTAAGATCTGGACTCACCCTCCTTAAAGAGCAGATCAAGAGCATGACTCCTCTTACTGATAGAAACCATTTCTTATAAGAACAAAATGCCATATTTAAAGTTAAAAATGAAGAATTGGTTACTGAGATAAATGACCTCAAAAGGATCACTAATGAGTGGACCAATTCTCGTGTCACTATGGATCAAATCTTATAATCCCAAAAGTCTAGTGGTGATAAGGAAGGATTGAGATTTCAAACTAGTGACAACTTTAAATGTGCATCTTGTTGTGAAAGAGACGAGAAATTTACCCAGCAAATTTTGGAAGGGTCGGAGGCTAAACATCAAGTATCTAAGGGTAAAGGACAATAACCAAAGAAGAAACTAGAGTTCCGTTATGTCTACCCTAAGAAACAAACTGGCAAGGCTTTGAAGTTGAAAGGCATAGCTATGGAAGATCCTACCGTAAAGGAAGGCTCTAGGAAGGTACCTGAACCCTACTGCGCTTCTACCTCTGAAGGACACGGTCGAGAAGCCTTCAATGGCTAGTCGACCGCATATCAGAAGCATGCGGTCAAGTTTAAGAAATTGAACTTTGTTCGGGAGCGATCTTCCATACCAGTTAATGATGTCGTGCTCAAGACTTCAACGAAGTTTGTTAACCCTCAGTTGGGTGGCTTCTACCATTGTTCTGTATGTGATGGTTATGGTCACAAGGCTTCTGAATGTCTTTTGAGATTCACACCCAATACTAGAAGGCATAACCCCCCTTCTGTGAAAAAGGTGTGGGTAAAAGTTTCTAATCCTTTGGACCCAAAAGAATAAAAGGGGACCTTGTTCTTAAATGTCTATTTTGTAGGTCCTCTGCTTAATGGATGGACATTCCAAGGATAAATCAAGTTTATGGTATCTCGATAGTGGCTGTTTAAGGCACATGACTGGAGATATCAACTTATTGGAAGATGTCCGTGAAGAGAAAGGTCCATCAGTAACTTTTGGAGACAATAACAAAGGAAAGACCGTAGGATATGGAGTCATCCAAAAATGAAAAATCACCATCCAATAAATCTCTCTAGTCATTGGACTTCAACACAATCTTCTCTCAATATCTTAGTTCTGCGACAAAGGATTGCAATGCCACTTCACTTCAAATTTCTGCCTAATCAAAGATGGCACATCCGGCATCACTTTACTCAAAGGGATTCGTAAGAAAAATGTTTATGTTATTGATTTCAATTCATTTTGTATTTATTCTAATCTCTATTTTGTAGCAAAGAATGTTAGTGAAAATAGTTGGCTGTGGCATAAAAGACTAAGTCACTTGAACTTCAAGTATCTCTCCAGGATTGGAAGAGAAAATCTAGTTCGTGGTCTACCTAAAGTAGCTGATTACCACGATGAGAAGTGCACAGCATGTCAACTAGGCAAACAACCAAAAGTGTCTTTGTCTAGCAAGACCACACCTTCAACTTCAAGATGTTTGCAACTACTTCATATGGATTTGTTTGGACCTATCACTACCGCAAGTATTGGAGGAAATAGATATACATTAGTTGTGGTAGATGATTACTCAAGATATACGTGGGTCGAAATGATGATCTCCAAAGATTATTGTTATGACATTTTGATCGAACTCTTTAGACAGCTCCAAACTCAGAAAGAAGATGACATCGTTAGTGTTCGATCCGATAATAGAACAGAATTCAAGAACAACGGTGTTGCTCAGTACTATGATGACCATGGTATTGACCACAACTTTTCAGCTGCTGGAGTTCCTCAACAAAATGGTGTTGTGGAAAGGAAGAATAGAACGTTTATAGAGGCTTGAAAGATAATGATTGCTGAAGCAAAGCTACCGCAATATTTTTGGACTGAAGCTATCAACACAACATACTTCACTCAAAATAGATCCCTCATCAATAAGACCTACAACAAAACTCCTTATAAACTTTAGAGAGGAAGAACCCCCAACATAGCACACTTCAAGATATTTGGATACAAATGCTTCATACTCTACAATGGTAAAGAACATCGAGGTAAATTTGCTCCTAAGGCCGATGAATGTATATTTATTGGGTATGCTAAACACTCAAAAGCTTTTCGTGTATTTAATAAAACCACTCTTAAGATAGTAGAATATGTTAATGTTACATTTGATGAACATTCTCTCATTGAGCCACATTTCGCTCCAAATGTTTCTGATGATTTTGTTGAGCTTAATGAGATAGGTACAACTTGACCACAAAATCAATCAACTCAAGGAAATCCATCTACCTCAACAGCACCTCCATCTACCACACATGAAGCACCAGAAGCCACCACATCTGCTGCAAATACAAATAGAGATGAAGTTGAAACACCCATCATTGTGGAAGAACCAATCCCTCAAATTACTTATGATTAGGATGACACAAATGATGTACCACTAGAAGATCTTCAACAACCATCAACTCAACCAGGAATACCTCAAGAATTTCGTAAGGTCAGAGATCACCCAATTCAGAATATCATTGGTGATTTACATTTTGGTGTTCGAACAAGATCAAACTATGATGCACTTACCACATTCATATCTCAAATTGAACCCAAGAAAGTTGATGAAGCACTCTAAGATTGAATTTGGGTTGGTTCTATGAAAGAAGAACTCAACCAATTTGAAAGATGTAAAGTCTGGACCTTAGTTCCAAGACCAAAATATCAAGGAGTAATTGGTACAAAGTGGGTGTTTAGAAACAAGATGAATGAGAATGGAAGCATCATGAGAAACAAAGCTAGTTTTGTTGCACAAGGATATAGACAAGAAGAAGGCATTGATTATGATGAAACGTTTGCCCCCGTTATAAGACTTGAAGCTATTAGGATATTCTTAGCTTATGCCTCTTACATAAGATTCAAGTTATATCAAATGGATGTGAAGAGTGCATTCCTCAATGGTGAACTTCAAGAAACAGTCTTTGTTGCGCAACCTCTCGGATTTGAAGATCAAAAATTTCCAAATCATGTCTACAAACTCTGTAAAGCTTTGTATAGACTCAAACAAGCTCCACGAGCATGGTATGAAACACTATCTAAATTTCTCCTAGAAAAAGGATTCAAGCGTGGTAAGATTGATACAACTTTATTCATTGCTAAATCTCATGATCATACTTTACTTGTTCAAATATATGTAGATGATATTATTTTTGGTTCTACTAATGAATTGTTGTGCAAGCGTTTTGAGAAACTCATGAAAATAAAATTTGAGATGAGCATGATGGGAAAATTGACATTATTCCTTGGACTTCAAATCAAACAATCTGCTGAAGGCATCTTCCTTAACCAAGCAAAGTACACAAGAGATCTCATCAAGAAATTTGGACTCGGAAATGCAAAGGCATACGACACTCCAATGGCTACTAGTAATAAGCTAGATAAAGACTTGAAAGGTAAGAAGGTTGATCAAACCTTATACAGAGGTATGATTGACTCTCTTCTTTACTTAACTGCTAGTAGGCCAGATATCATGTTTAGTGTTTGTATTGATGCTCGTTATCAAGCTGATCCTAGAGAAGCACATCTTATTGCTGTGAAACGTATTATTCGATATCTATTTGGTACTATTAACCTTAGACTTTGGTACTCCAAAGATTCAAATTTTGATCTTATAGGTTACTCAGATGCAGACTATGCAGCATGCACTATTGACAGGAAAAGCACAAGTGAAACTTGTCATTTCTTGGAAATCGACTAGTCTCATGGGCAAGCAAGAAACAAGCATCAATCTCTGTATCTACCACAAAATCTGAATAAATAGCTACTGTAAGCTGCTGTTTCCAAGTTCTATGGATGAAGCAACAATTGGTTGACTATGGAATCAAAGAAGAAAATTGTCCAATCTATTGTGACAACACATCTACCATTGTTGTGTCCAACAATCCTGTCATGCATTCAAAGACCAAACACATTGATATCAAATACCACTTTCTCAAGGATCATGTGGAAAAAGGTAATATCCATCTAGAGTATGTGAGTACTGACAATCAAATTGCAGATATTCTCACCAAGGCTCTTGATTCCAGGAGATTTAGGTATCTAAGAGGAGAAATGGGTATGCTTGAACTCTAACTCAAGTTGTCCATATGATTTCATGTACTAATGTTTATGTTTCTCTAAGTTCAACATCAAGTAGGTACACACGGTAGATCTACTCACGGTCAAGTAAAAGTCACGGTCACATCGTTCCAAAAGTGACTGCAATCTCAACTGACCGCATCAACCTATGCTACCAAATGACTATCTACCACATATTATTGCATCGACTGCATAATATTTATTTTTCTAGGCTTTCAAAGAAGCCTACCGAAATTTTCTTACATTCATATATCGCATGGTTCATGCTAAGGACCCTAGGTAAGTCTTCTTAACTTAGGAATTTTCTAGGATTTTGTGACTCACCTACCTCAAGGGTATCTAGGTAATTTCCATTTTTCCCTCATTTTTCATTTAATTCAAATCATTTGGAAACATTAATTTCAGCATTTAATTTTTATTCCCTAAATCTTCTTGAACCGTCATTGGGTGTCTTGATAAGACAAAAGGACATTTTGCATTTATTGTGAGAGGACAACCTAGGTCAAATCTGACCTTTTGCAGAGTTAACCCTCCACTTTCCCATCATCTGAACTCTGCAACCCCTTACAAAACCGTTCCACCTTCTTCCTCCCCACTATTCTGTCTCTCCACTTTTCAGAAAATCAATTTATCTCTCTAACTTCTCTCTTAAAACCGCCCCTTTTCTCTCTCATTTTCTTCTATATAATGTCTTCCAAAAATCAAAGAAAGAAATCCTCAAAATCAGTAGCATCCATTGAAGATCGTCAACAAGTTCCATTCCTTCTAAATATACTTCTAAAGTGGTGATAATGGTATGCTTTCTAACCTAGAACTTAAAGAAATTTTTTTTGGTGGGTTTTCTACACCTTTTTCATATTCTTAGTGATTCTCTTGATTTCATGCTTCATTGGTGATATAATCTTGATGTTTATGCTTGTTATTGTTTATCTTTCATCTATTTCATGATTTATTCGTGTTTAATCTTTGTTTTGGTTATTCTTGCCCAAATGGGTTCTCTAGTTTAAGTTTTGGTTATTCATTACATTTTCCTGATTTCTGGGTTTATATGTGTCATTGCTCATGAAATTAATATGATTTATGTGTTTAATCGGTCTCTAGTATGTTAGATATCTCATTTTCATTGGTTTTTTTGTCATTTTTTGGCAATCTGGGTATACTCATGATATGGTGTTCTTCATGTTCTTCGCCATGTTCTTCCTGTTCTTGACGATCTTTCTTTTTGATCCATTTGATTTTACCCTTCTTTGAATTTCTTGTTTGTGCACTGTTCATACTTTGATTCTCTTTGGCTCAACTTTTTTGTTTTACGGTAACCTTGTCCCTAGACCTCCTTACCGCATCTCACCTTACCATGCCTCACTTGACAGCATCGTTTTGCCGCATCCCTTTTGTCAAGTGACCTCAAAATCCCACTTAATTCTAAAATTTGCACTTGTTTTCTTTTCAGGACTTGAATCATTTCATCCCTGGAATTATGTTGGATCTAGAGGATCTCAAACTAGATGCCATTGTCCGCAACATCCTCGCACGACTGAACAAGTCTGGGATTCTTCCACTGTTCACTCTTCAACAAGACTTCTACTTACCGGCTTTTTGGATGAGTTCTTTAGTACCGCGGCAGAGATGGAAAGTACTGAAGATCCTGACTCAAATCCCAAATTCATCAAAGCATCAGTCATGGGGATTCTGATGTCCTTTGATGTGAGTGATCTGTCCCATGCCTTGGGCATCAAAATGGATAGAAGTGTCCTTGATTCATTTTCTAAGGAGGAGTCTCTTAGTCTTGCAAAGAAGCTAGCCAAGACAACTGATATTTTGAAGCGAAAAGATGTAGGTGAGATTATGTACCACATTGGGCACTTAGTTGATCATGCCTTATTGTGCAAAACTAGAAACCATGCAAATTTCAACAACACTCAATGGATGATATGTGCTCTTATTTATCTTGGAAAGAAGTTGGATTGGGGACAAGTCATCTACGATATCTTGGTGTTTGCGCGCGAGGTTTTTGCTCCGATGGCACGCTTTTGACCTTCGATTTACCTTCTTGTTGATTTGAGAGTCGCCACCATGTTATTATCGGAACACGGACCGAGAGGTCTGGATTTGGGGGTTAATTTATGAATTGGGAAGGTCAAGGAGCACCCAATTCACCCAATCTAGGATTGGTCTTGCTAAGAAATCATCATCATCGTTTCAAAATCATGCATTCGTGTACCAAAAGATAAAAACAAACAAATAAATAATGACTTATTTATTTGGGATGTCGGATCATGTGCTTCGAGACCATCTCCATGGGTTGGAGAGGCTCTAGGTTTATCCTTTAATGGAATCACACTACTTCAAACACAAAGAAAGAGATGAGAAGATAGAAAAGCAAAGATTTACCTAAGTGTTTTCTTCAAGAATCCTATGGATGGCCTTGACTAAAGGCCTTGATACTCCAAATTTCGTGGGAATCAGAGAGGGGCTGATTAGAAGAACTTCTTTGGTCAGATTTTGAGTGGTTGTTTTGTGAATATAGAGTCTACCCTTATTCTGGTTCAAGAACCTTATATTTATAGGAGATTTTGACCTAGGGTTTTGACCAAGAAGGTAAGTTGAAGTGGGAATCAATGAGTTGATCTCCACAGAGGTATTTTTGGACTCTAGGATCGGCCATTAGGTTTTCCCGGATTGCATGAGTGTTTGCCAAGAAAAGGGGTTAGATCAAAAAGGAAACTGACCAAAAACCCGACTGTCGAGGGGGATACCTCGTACGAGACATCAATGTCTCGTACGAGGCATCTAAGTGCTGGAATTACTTATATGCCCTCTGCGATAATTTTAATGTTCAGTTTGGCCCCTAACTAACGGAGTCAGTCAGAAACTTAACAAAACATGTCCAACTTAACGAATTTTGACCCAAATCAAAGGCGAGACACAGAAGTAGTGTGATTATAAGTGAATGTCCAAAATAGGGTGTCTACAGAGCCCCTCGGCGACGATACTTATGGATGAAGTACCGTCGTCGATAGAAAAGACACCATTTTGAACTAGGGGTATGGTCGTGCTAAAAAGCTGCCTATGTATTCCTTGGAAGGAAATCAAACCAAAAGTAGTTCGACTCCAAAAATACGTAAAAACTGAGGTTTAAGGTATTTTGAAAATCATTTTTGAAAGAAAAACTCGGTTCTCCTTTCAACGCGACTACCTTTCCGCCAGAAAATACGCAAAAGCAGGGCTTTTTGTGACCTTTCTGTTACGAGCAGGGATTTTTTGGAATTTCTCAAGAATACATGGTTTTCTGAGACTTTTCTGGAGATCTCTCGTACGAGGGAATGATGTCTCGTACGAGACTTTTCTGTTTTTGCGCAGAACAGAGGCATTTCAGGCGCTGGAAGTGATTTTCAAATCACTTTTCCTATTCCCTTCTCGGGAGGTACAATACTCATCTTCTTCTGTTTTCCTCCTTTATTTCAGCCCCAGTTTATTTTGATAGCATTCCTTATTTGAGCTATCGTTTATTGACCTCTTTTATGTTTCTCCCATTTTGCAGGCTTGGGGATACGCCATGTTTGGTCTCTTTACTTTCAATCTTTGAGACAATACTGTTATGTTCCCTGATACTCTGAGGTGGCGCCGGGATAACAGGGATACCCGTGATGAGCAGGCCGAGGGGGCTGATATGACGGTGGAGCGCATGAGGCTATATTTTGACAGGTGGGAGGCCGTCACAGAGTCTGCTGTTGCATTCTTCCTATGGCGGAGCTTGGGCATTGACCATGTTTATGGGTTTGCCGGTATGAGGCTGTTGATGATTGGCCTTGGCGGTGGATGCTTCTATTTCGGAGAGAGAGTCTCTCGCCAGCAGGGTGGTGGAAGACTCGACGTCATCGTCCTTTTGGATCCGCCGGCCCATATGCTTAATTCTTATGCCATTGCAGAGGACGAGAGAGGGGACCTCATTATTGGTCAGGATGCCTTTGACCTTATGTCCTTGGAGGCTGATTACCAGGACTTCCTTGCTCGTCTCATGTCCCGACTGATTATAGAGGGTGATCAGGCTCAGGCCCAGGGAGTTGTCCATGTCCCTTTTCGTCCACAGCTTGGACAAGCTTCTTTTACCTACAGCGTGGCTGAGGGAGTAGAGAGTACCGAGGATCTTCCCGCGCAATATGATATGCCAGAGGAACTTGTACCTCCTGCCGACGCGACCATGGTATGATTTTTATGACCCTCCTTCCGTCATTTCCATCATTTTACTAATTCATATCTCTGTTTATCATTTATCTGAGGATTTTGATACCTTCATTTGTTTCTTCTCAACAGGTGCCCATTGCTGAGTATAGAGAGGTCGCGGGACGGCTTGCCCAGTTCATGGCTTCTGCCAAGAGGATGAAGAGAGACAGCAGGGCTGCTCAGACGGTTGGCTCAGCAGACAGGGGAGCTAGCTTCTTGCGGGAAGAGGCCTCGGACTGACGGATGATAGTGTGGTGCTGGCGACACGTCTTAGATGGGATTCCCCCATTCTCCCCCCTTTTTTTGTTGATGATGTACTTATTGCCTCGGCGTAGGCGAAGACAATCTTTCTTTTCTTCGGTTTGTACCTATGCAACAATTATTTCCTAACTCTAGCACACAATACATTACTTAATTTAAGTTTTATTTCTGACTGCATAAATGTATTGACTCACATCCGGTTGGTCAACCGAGGGATAATTTTATGAGGTGGATTCGCGTTGGGCCATTTGTATGTGGTGAATGAACTGTTTTGGATGGATTTCAGGGGTGATTGAGACATGTTTTAACTTTTCGAGCAACCTGAAATCTGAGCAGAGTCTCTGTTGTTCTGACTTGGGAGATGCCTCATACGAGACATCGATGTCTCGTACGAGCCATCCTTTCAATCTGCGGCTGTTTCTCCTTTTTCCTCGAGGATTTGGTGTCCAAACTTGTATATAAACACCTCTAGTCCATCCTAGAATACCATGCAGCCTTGAATAAGTTCTGGGAACCTTTCTTTTGGAGTAGAATTCTCAACCTTTTGCTCTCAATGTCCCCAAGCAAGTCCGTCCCTTCATCAATAATCGTTGACGAGTTCTCCTTGAACTTAGAGTTAGTGGAACGCTACAAGAATGATTTAGCAACGTTCTTTCGCTCATTTAATAAACCTCACCAAGAGAGATTCGTGGATATGTTCGGTTTCAAGATTCTTTTCACCTTTCAGAACCTAAAGCTGGAATGGGACCTCTTAAAGGGATTTTTACGCTTCTGGGATCCATCAACTCACCTCTTCAACTTTTCACTTAATGAGATGGTCCCTACTGTGGAGGAGATGGCGGCTATCTTGGATATGCCTTTGACTGGGGTGATTGCGGTTCCTAATTGTGATAAGGTACCAGCAGAGTCTCTTAGGGACTTATTGAGCATTGGCCTTCCTGAGGCTCAGAGTTATATTCATAACCGCTATATTGATCTCCACGCTTTGCCTAGGATATTTAAAGGTCGGGTGACTCGCGGTCATGGTGTGGATTCCCAGTGCTGCCTCTTGGCATTGTGCTTATTTTGGAGCGTGCTTTTCATGAGCAAGTGTGGCATGGCGAACACGGAGATCGTGGACATCGTTCTGCAAGCTAGAGGATGGGCCTTCAACATAATCCCTCTTATCATGGGGGAGACCCTTCATGGTCTTGATAAGTTACACCGAACCGGCTCTATGACTTGGGGAAGTCCATTGTTGTTGACTATTTGGCTCAGAGAACATTTTAAACTGTTGGATTCTCCGGTCGAGTATTCTCCTTATACTTTCCATAGGCGGAGACTGTTAGTGAAGGGTCTCAGCATTGAGGAGTGGGCTCATCTTTTTGCTAAAGCGGAGACCAATGATATCGCTTGGTGCCCATCATTTTGGAGGGTGAGGAGGTTTGTAGCTAATACCCTCGGGTACGATAGGGTCGTTCTTCCGGGCTTGAAGGATTCTTCTTTCTACTTTGCTCGGAGGGTAATGCAACAATTCGGTCAACAGCAGGACACTTTCTTGTCAGGGGGACGACCTCTAGATGTTTCTTTCATGGACTCGGAGTTCTCTACGAGCTTGGCTCGTGCTTGGGGGCAAGGCACCACTATGGATCGTTGGACCAATCTTCGTCATGATGGAGGAAGTATCTATTTGTCGTACAAATACTTAGATTGGTTTCTCTCGGAACTCCGTCCCAATGTCGAGGGTATTGATGAGATCCGTCGCTTTCTGTTGGGGGACCAATTTGAGCCTAGTTTGAATTTGAGGAAGAAGGAAGCTAAGGAGGATCCTTCTAATGTCAGAGCAGATGCCACTCAAGATTTTCTGGAGAGTGACTTTTACGAGAAGAGAGCAAACGGACTTCCCGGTAAACTCTAAGCTCTAGATAGGCCTCATGTGTTCGCGAGACTGACTCCCTCGGTGTTCAGTCATCTTGATGTTCCTCCCGGTTTCGAGATACATTGGTTCAAGAGGAAGAGGGATGATAAGGCGGATCGTGGTCAAGCCCCTACTAAGTTAAGGAAGAAATAGATCCTTAGGAGTATCGAGAGATTGCCAATAGATAGACCAATTTTTAGACTTTTAGTATTTTATTTATTTTCTTTTGCAAGTTGGTATTCATGTTAGAAACTTTCTTATTGTTTTCTTGAAATACATTCAATTAATAAGAAGACAAGACTTTGATTTTATTTATTGAATAGACTGGACCAAAAGGCTGCCTACGTTCTCCTTTTACATCAAATAAATAATGAGCTCAGGTCATCGTAGTTCTTGTGTAAGAAAGCGAAAAATATATTTGCTGACTGACATGTCTCGCATGAGACATAGGTGTCTCGCACGAGACTGTCCCCTATTATATATATATATATATATATATATATATATATATATATATATTTTAATGCACACCCTGATTTTTGCCTAGACCGCCCTTTCAGGTTTTCAATCTAGCGGGCTTCTTTTCTAGTGCTTTCTGCTCTAATTTTTGCCTAGGCCGCCCTTGCGGGTTTTCAACCTAGCGAGCTTTCCTCTTTTATTTAGAATAGGGGACGGACTTATGAGTAGTACTTCTTCAGCTTATCCATGTTGACGGGCTTCGGCAGTTGATCTCCATCTAGGTCTGTGAGTTGTACCGCTCCTCCGGAGAATATCTTCTTGACTATGTAGGGGCCTATCCATCTTGGTCCCCATTTGCCCATAGGATTGAACGGTCCAGGACAATGTTCACGTAGGACAAGGTCTCCTTCTTTGATGTTTCTGGACTTGACTTTCTTATTGAATGCTCGGGCCATTCTCTGTTGATACGCTTGGATATGCTCGGCGGCTCGAAGTCGTCGTTCATCTAGTAGGGCTAGTTGTTCATAATGGCTGCCTAACCATGCGACTTCGCTCACTTGGTTTTCTAGGAGAACCCTTAGTGATGGTACTTCTAATTCAATTGGTAGCACTGCTTCCATCCCATAGGCTAGGATGTATGGAGTTTCACCGGTAGTGGTACGAATTGAAGTTCGGTAGCCCCAGAGTGCAAAGTGTAGCTTGTCGTGTCTATCTCTGCCAGTCTAAGCCATTTTCCTAATGATGGTCTCAATGGTCTTGTTAGCAGCTTCGACTGCTCCATTGGTCTGTGGTCGGTACGGTGATGACTGATGTCTCTCTATTTTGTACTCTGCAAGTAGTTGGTCACATTCTTTCTCAAAGTGCGTGCTGTTGTCAGATATCATCTCATGAGGTACCCTATATCGTCATATAATGTTGGTCTTAATGAACTCAGCCACCTTTCTGGCATTCAATACTTTGTAGGATTGAGCCTCGATCCATTTGGTGAAGTAATCAACGGCGACTAACATGAATGAATGCCCATTATGACCTGTCGGCGAAACTTTACCAATGACGTCTATTCCCCATGTAGAAAATGGCCAAGGGGATGTCATGGGGTATAACACGGATGGTGGTGCGTGTTGTAAGTTGGCATGTATCTGGCACTTGTGGCATTTCTTAACCATGTTGGTGCAGTCCGCTTCCATTGTAGCCCAATAGTATCCTAGTCGGATGATTTTCTTTGCTAGCATATGCCATTCATGTGGGTTCCACAGACTCCTTGATGGACTTGGTCCATGATTTCTACGGCTCCGTGCTCATCGGCACAGAGTAGACACTGCTCGTGGTGCTTCTTATAGAGGCGATCACCTATGATAACAAATTGGGCGGCAAGCCGTTTGAGGGCTATCTTCGCTTTAGGTGACGCGTCTGATGGGAATGTTCCATCTAGGAGGAAACGCCATACATCATAATACCAAGGTTTGTTGTCTAAGGTATTCACAGAGTTACACTCTTCTTTGCAGTCTATGATTGAGTAATAAGCAGGAGTCGTTCGCCTCGCGACTCTGAAGGTTTTAACCTCAGTCCATTCGGGAATTTCAACAAGCGATGCTAGCATGGCTAGTGAGTCTGCTAAGCGGTTCTTATCTCTAGGAAGATAGTAGAAAGTGACCTCTCTGAACTGTTTGACCAAGTCTTGGAGATGGTCGTTATATTTCTGGAGTGTAGGATCTTGTACCTTCCACTTCTTGAGTGACTGGTAGATTATAAGTTGTGAATCTCCGTACACCTCTAGTTCGATCACATTTCTTTATAAGGCTACTTCAAGCCCCGCTATGCAAGCTTCGTACTCGGCAATATTGTTAGTGGCCTCAAAGTCAAGGCGGATTGCAAGTAGAGTGTAGAAATCTGAGGGATCTACTAGTAACATGCCAATGCCATATCCCCGTTTATTGGCAGCGCTATCGAAAAATAATTGCCACTTATTTTCTGCTATTGACATGATGTCCTCATCAGGGAATCGCGGGTCTTCCCCCTTCGCTTCATCACATGGAAATTCGGCTAAGTAATCCGCAAAAACTCTCCCTCTCATGGATTTCTGTGTGATGTAAGTGATATCGTACCCCGCGAGCATGAAGTACCATTTGGCTATCCTAGAGGAGACATGCGACTTCTCGAAGATATATTTCATTAGGTCCATTATGGCGATTAGTTGTACAGGAAACGCCTCCATGTACGGCTTTAGTCTCTCAGCTACCCATACTAGTACAACACACGACTTCTCTAATGCAGAGTAATTTAGTTCAGCCCCTTGGAAGCGACGGCTGACAAAGTACACGGCCTTCTCTTTCTTCGAATCGGGTCGCTATTGTGCTAGCATAGCCCCTAATGCAGTGTCATTGACTGTGAGGTACAAGGTCAATGGTTTCTCCCTATGCGGTGGAACCAATACGGTCGGATTCACTAAGTACTCCTTGACCTTATCAAAAGCTTCTTGGCATTCTTCTGTCCACTCTAGGGATGCATTCTTCTTGAGGAGCTTAAAAATGGGCTCGCACATCGTCGTGAGTTGATTAACGAAACGACTAATGTACTGAAGGCGACCCATAAATCCCTTGACTTCTTTTTGCGTCTTAGGTGGAGGCATGTCAATGATGGTTTTGATCTTAGCAGTATCTGCTTCTATACCACGCTCAGTGACCATGTACCCAAGGACCTTTCCTTTCACTACCCCAAATGTGCACTTGGCCAGATTAAGTCTCATCTTGTGGTGTCTCAACCTCTCAAAGAACTTTATGAGGCCCACAAAGTATTGCCTATCGGAGCCTTTGGAGTGTATGATCATATCATCAACGTACACCTCCATTTCTTTATGTATCATGTCATGGAACAATGAAAGTACGGCTCTCTGATATGTGGCTCCGGCATTCTTGAGTTCGAATGGCATGACCGTATAACAGAACGTCCCCCAAGGTATGGTAAACGCTGTTTTGTGTTGGTCCTCCTCGGCCATGAGGATCTGATTGTAACAGGCGAATCCGTCTACGAATGAACGAACTTCGTACTTCGTGGTATTGTCGACGAGCATGTCTACGTTTGGAAGAGGAAAATCATCTTTCGGAGATGCTCTGTTGAGATCACAGAAATCAACACAGACTTGGACTTTTCCATTTGCTTTGGAAACTTGTACATTATTAGCCAACCAGGTTGGATACTCTATTACTTTGATGAACCCAACACTCAGGAGTTTCTCTATCTCTTGTTTGACTTGTACTGACCACTCTGGCTTAATTCTACGGAGTTTCTACTTGACTGGCCTCGAATCAGGAACCAGTGGTATCTTGTGCTCAACGATCGAATTGGCTAGCCCCAGCATATCTTTATAGGACCAAGCTAACACATCCACAAATTCTTGGAGAAGCGCTATGAGGGCTTGTCGGTCTTCCCCTTTGAAGAAACTGCCAATCTTGGTCTCTTTTGGATCATCGTCCATCCCCAGATTAACTGTTTGCATTTCTTCGGCATCAATAGGACCATTTCCGCCACGAAGACCTACTTGCTTATTAATTTCTTTTAAGATTTGTTCGTTTTCTTGATCTATCTCGTCATATGACTCATTATTATATAATTCGTTAGAGTTAATAGTTAATTCATCATTTAGGACGCTATCAATCTCGGGATACTCAGAAAGATCTATTTTTTCATTAAGAAAGTAAGGGAATACACATTCCGCGATGGCATCCAAGTCCTCTTGGGTGAGCTCATCGGTAGCGGTATCTGACTCTAAGGTAAGAGTTACAAATCTGCTTGCCCTATGAGGATGGGGAGTACATCCTAATTCCTTGATCAGGAAGTCTTCACTTGCTATGGGTCCCCCAGTTGTGTACCAATTCTGAATAGGCTCGTCACTCTTCTCGATGAGCTTGGTGTAGTCTTGGTTCGGGGCGTCCCCCTTGTCTATTGCATTAATCTAAGTGTCCTTTAGCTTGCAAAGGTTGAGAAATTGGTTCAGTAGGTCTTCTCCCAACACAAAGTCCCACTCACTGAATGCCTCGGCCTTGGTACCCCCTAATTCTCGAGGTAGCCACGAGAATTGCATCGGTTCTACTTCGAGTGAGTACGGATCACAGTCACTAAATATTTCAAAGCCCGGTTGGCGCTTCCCCCTATGGTCAATCCATGGTTCAAGGAACATGAAGCATGGCAAGTTTTCCCCCTCGCGTACAAAGTACCCGTTTAGAGTCTTTCGATAGGGCGGTGCTAGTTGTACAATGTACAAAGTCCAATCCCTTTCTTCTTTGGGGATGCCTTTGAGTGGTGATACATACCCTAGACCATATTTTGGGGGGTATATAATGACAGGTGGTGGTTCTCTTATCCCTTGTAAATGCTTTCCAAGTCCAACACCAGGGAAGTATCCCTCTTTTAGCATCATGTTAAATACTGGACACGTTCCGGAGAATGGAATCGCCTTAGAATAGTCATTTTCATTGTGCACCTCTACCATCTCCATACTATTTTGGATTTCGAACCCGTTGAAGATGTGGTCGGCTGCCTCATGTTGAATCTCTAGGATCGGACTAGCAGTGACTAGTTCTCCAAGTACGGTGACTATCGTGTCATTGTGCTTAAATTTGACACATTGATGGAGGGTTGATGGTACTCCTCCCGTTTGATGTAGCCATGGGCGTCCTAGGAGAAGGTTGAAAGAGGAGGGGATGTCAATGACTTAGAATTCCGCCTTTGTAGTTATCTCTCCTACTACAACAGTTAGGGTGATTGCCCCTATAGGTGAGCGTGCAATGCAGTCAAATCCTCGTACAGTAAGAGCTGACGGTTTTAGCTCTCTTGCGGTAAGGCCAAGCGTTACCATGCCTTTCTTTGGTAGGACATTTATGGCGGACCCATTGTCTACTAGGATTCTGGGGATTCGATGCCCATTGACCCTCGCGGTTATGTAGAGAGCTTCGGTGTTCTCTCCACCATATTGTGGTAAATCTAAGTCGGTATATGTGATCACATTGCCAAATTGGATTTGGCCTACCATTTGCGTTAGCTCTTCGGGAGTTATATCTTTAGGCACTTCGACTTGGGCTAATGCTTTTGAGATCATCATTCGATGTTTATAAGATGAGCCTAAGAGATCCCATATGGAAATGTTGGCTTGAGTTTTCTTTAATTGTTTAAGAAGTGGATCATCAAGTTCAACGGGTTCGGGCTCTTTCGAAGATGATGGCTCTTCTACTCTTGGATCTTTGTTGATTATGACTCGACCAGAGCGGGTGTGTAGATTAACATCTTCTTTTTCTTTATTATTCTTTCTATCTAATACTTGATCCCAAGACAACATGTAACAGAAAGAAATTTCATTATCAAACTTGGGAGTGCTCTCGCCCACATTTGGGACTAGGCGAGTAGTCTCCCCTTTCTCACTAGCTATTTCTATTACATTGATCCCTCCTCCCGCAGTTGGGAAAGGGTTTGTCACTATATAAGGAGCCCTTAATTGATTAGAGTCTATGAGATCTTAGATCACATCTTTGAGGTGGTGGCAAGAGTCGGTGTCGTGACCACTGGCCCTGTGAAATTCGCAGAAGAGGTTATGAGCATGACTAGGAGGGAATTCCTTTGGAGCGGTAGGCTTTCTTGGTGCTACTTTGCCGGCTTTCATGAGTATGTTAAACATTTGACTTTGGGTGACACCTTCTAGCTTGCTATAGGTCCTCTGACTTGTTTTAGTCTTGGACTCAACTTCCATCTTGTAGCATTCTCTCTGAGCTTGTAGACATGCTTAGAGCGTGTCGATCTTTTTCTCATAGTACTCTTCTTGCATGAGTAAGCCCTTTCGAAGTGCATTGACCTCCTCCTCTCAGGCTAGCAAATGATTTTGGAGAAATTTGATTTCTCTGTCGAAGAATTCCTTTTGTGTTCGTAATCGAGTCATGAACTCTTCCTCTATCTCTCTCTTGAAGCGTGCGTATAAGACTGTAGCATACACTTCCGAGAGTTGACTCACTTCCCCTTCTAGTCGAGCTTTGAGGTCGTTGAGTTCTTGAGTAAACTTGGTGCTTGACATTGTGTTGGGAGTATGGAGCTACTTTGCTGATCGGACGGACCTAGAGTGCGGAAACTGAGTCAAATCCAGGCTGGGGTCTCAACAAGTCGGCTTTTATGAAACAGGGGTTGACCAACGCGGCAGATTCACAGAAAAGGGAGGATGTCTCGTACGAGACAATGTATATCTCGTACGAGGCATCCAGCCTAACAGTCAGATTGCAGATTTTAATCCTATTGGTCGGATGGAATTCAATCCATTTTAAGAGGTTACTACTCTAGTTCATCCTGGAACAGTGGATTCTGTCACCCTAGAATATGAGCCCCTTGTTTTTCACCTGTATTGCACTCTCCCAAACGGACAATTCGGGCAAAGGTCCCATATTGTTATCGGAATCCACCATTCGATTAACCAAACCTAAGTGACCCGTAGTTGTTTTGCACTTTGTTAAACAACACATTAATGCAATCAAACCTTGTGAATCTTAATGGACAACTGAAAGGGACATGTTGAACGGTGCGGTCGAAACTAAGCCAAAATGGCATCCATAATCCCGCACAGAATAGTGAAAGTAGGAAAACACAAGCTCGGATTTCCGTAGAGAGGTTCTCCATTCTTTCAAAATCCTTTGTTCAACATTTTACCGAAGGGACATTCGTCATATTCACAAGGGAGGATTATATATTGTAAAGATGCGTTATCTTGGGCAAAGATTAAAACAACCCTAAGAATCGAACCGACCGGTCTCGAGGAGTGTCTTATTAACTAGTATGTATGCATGAGGTTGATGCAAGGCTTACGGCTAAGGCTCCCCATGAACACATTCTAGGAGCGTGTCACGGAGTGGGTACACCATCTTTAGAGAGACCGGCGAGGGCCATTCGTTAGAATGGGGGTGCTGACCGACATCCGTCCTCCGATAGGGACCCAGGATTATAGGGTAAGTAGTGCAATTAATCTACATGTGTGCACGTGTGCGAGAGTCAAGATCTAGGTGTCAAGGTTAAAATAGAAAGCTTTTTTTTTGAAATTAAAAAACAAAAACATGCAATGGCCGGCCCAAGTGGCTGCCTACGTTTCCCTCTTGTAGAGGAACTCAGGCCGTCGTAGTTCACACATAAGGCAAACGCTTGTAAAACAGGGGATAAACATTTAGCAAGTACTCCTGCAAAACAAAGGTTAGCCTTATAATATATGGGGAGTTTCTTCGTCGTTAGGAAGGTCCCAAGACTCAGAAACAGGGGGGAGGGCAGATCTGGAACTCTGTGTGCGTGTTTGAACCGAATAAAATTCCCTTTTCAAACCAGAGAGTCAGATCCGCCAGGCAGAACTGAGATGTCTCGTACGAGACAAGTGATACCTCGTACGAGGCATCCCAGTCTGGGAACAGACTAACGTACAGAATGAAGAATTTTGAAACAATGATGATTTCTTTCGACGCAAGTCTAACCCACTTACTGTGATTCTTCCCCAGCGGAGTCACCACTGTTTGCGCACGAGGTTTTTGCTTCGATGGAACGCTTTCGACCTTCGATTAACCTTCTTGTTGATTTGAGAGTCGCCACCATGTTATTGTCGGAACACGGACTGAGATGTCTGGATTCGGGGGTTAAGTTATGAATTGGGAAGCTCAAGGAGCACCCGATTCACCCAATCTAGGATTGGTATTGCTAAGAAATCATCATCATCGTTTCAAAATCATGCATTCGTGTACCAAAAGATAAAAACAAACAAATAAATAATGACTTATTTATTTGGGATGTCGTATCATGTGCTTTGAGACCATCTCCATGGGTTGGAGAGGCTCTAGGCTGATCCTTTAATGGAATCACACTACTTCAAACACGAAGAAGGAGATGAGAAGATAGAAAAGCAAAGATTTACCTAAGCGTTTTCTTCAAGAATCCTATGGATGGCCTTGACTAAAGGCCTTGATCCTCCAAATTTCGTGGGTATCATAGAGGGGCTGATTAGAAGAACTTCTTTGGTCAGATTTTGAGTGGTTGTTTTGTGAATATAGAGTCTACCCTTTTTTTGGTTCAAGAACCTTATATTTATAGGATATTTTGACCTAGGGTTTTGGCCAAGAAGGTAAGTTGAAGTGGGAATCAATGAGTTGATCTCCACAGAGGTATTTTTGGACTCTAGGATCGGCCATTAGGTATTCCCGGATTGCATGAGTGTTTGCCAAGAAAAGGGGTTAAGATCAACAAAGAAACTGACCAAAAACCCGACTATCGAGGGGGATACCGCGTACGAGACATCAATGTCTCGTATGAGGCATCTAAGTGCTGGAATCACTTATTTGCCCTCTGCGATAGTTTTAATGTTCAGTTTGGCCCCTAACTAATGGAGTCAGTCAGAAACTTAACAAAACATGTCCAACTTAACGAGTTTTGGCCCAAATCAAAGGCGAGACACAGAATTAGTGTGATTATAAATGAATGTCCAAAATGGGGTGTCTACACTTGGTGGCCAACATTCTTTCATACAAAGATGCGGAAGAAGAGGGAGAAACTAAATACCACACCAACAGCATGCTGATTTCTTATCTGATGAGCCACACACTTCGAATCAAGGAACTGTTTGAGAAAAACAAAAATTACAAGGTGGTGATTCCAACAACAAAGGACTTCTGCCGCATGTCCATGAGAACCAACTACCGCAACAACTTTGGCGATGACATGTACATGTCAAACCTTCTCAGAGATCCAGTTGAGAAGTATGTACCACCAAAGTACACCTAACGCGGTCAATCAAACCTTGGTGACAAGATGGTGAGTGATGAAGTGGCTGACGCTTTTGAGCAGGAGAGGCTTAAGGCTGCCGCACTAAAGGCTAAGGCGAAAGGCAAAGAAGTCCCTACTTCACTTCCAACTTCAGTGAAAGGGAAAGAAAGAGTTGTGCAAGTTGAAAAGGCTGTGAAGAAATCTAAACCAACTTCCGAAGGAATCAAGATTGCAGCTCCAAAGCCTCCTGCCGCACCTGTGAAGCCTACCGTACCAAAACCCTCCTCCAAAACCAAGTCAATCCCTACCGTACCTCCCAAGTCTCCTACTCCATCTCCTGAAACTCAACCAAAACCAAGTAATCCAATTCTCTCTATACCGCACCATCCAAATCCTCCATTCCCTCTATACCTACCGTATCCTCTACCTCCAATTCCAAACCTACCATTTCACTCAAGTCTACCTCAAGTCAGGGGGAGAAGCCCGTTGAGAAGCATGTTAAAAAACTCTCTCGCACTCCAAGCCCTGTTAAAATTGTTTAGAAGGCAAAGGTCACTAAACAACTATCTCCTAAGGTACATTCCCCTGTTTTTGCCTCAGATGAAGACATTGCCGTATCCCCTCCAAAAGTATTAAATAATTTTGTTCTAGATGCCAGGCCAGAGGACATGGAAGAGGTTTCCCAATCTGAGGATGCTAGTGAAGATCTTTCCATGGAGGAGGATAGTGAAAAGACTGATGTTGTTGAGTAGACTGAGGATGAGGAATGTTCTGAAGATAATGTGGCTGAAACAGTTCTCGAAAAGCCCATTGATAAGGGTTTGGTAGATGAAAGTTCTGAGGAAGACGAGAAAGGAATCTCTACCGCCAGTGATAAGCCTAAAAGTGTTACGGCTATGAGTGATGATGCGGTTGCTAAAGATGATGAGCCGATGCTTGAACATGGCGGAGATCAATTTATTGAAACTTTTGAAGTTGATAAAAATGATGGTTTGATTTCTAGAAAGAACAAGGAAAGAAAAAATAAGAGGCTTGAATCATCGGAAGACTAATAAAATCCTATGGGATGATAAGTTTGATGAACCTCTTGATGCTGACAAAGGAGAAGAAGAATTTGCTAAAGAACAAGAGCACACCATACCCTCTACCGTAAATACTATGTCTATCGCACCATTTGATCATGCCTCACATTCCACTGCTGAGCTACTTACCGCAGTGAAGCTCCTAACTCAGATGCAAGCAGACACTCAATCTCAAGTGTTTTTATTGGTGTCAAGCATGGTTGCTCTCTGTGAAGAGCTTATTGAGGTTAAGTCTGATCAGGCCTCTCTTAAACGAGACATTACCGCACTTCCCTCTGAGTTGATTTCAACCATTAAGGGGGATAGTGAGTATATAACAAAGGCTATCAAAGATACACTAGTAGGAAATACAAGGAGCTCTGCCGCACCCTCAAGTTCTACCGCACCTTCTGCCACACCTCTCACACTTGCCGCACTAACTGAAGCTCTTAGAAATCAGACTGATTTTATCAGTACAAGTGTTGTTAAAGGAGTTGAGGGAGCAAGCAAACAACTCTCAAGCGCTATCAGCCAATATAAGCTTAAAGTTAAGGAAGAGCTTGGAAAAGTAAAGTCCTCCATCAAAGAACACATTATTACTCACACCAATGCCGCATTAATGGCGGTTGCAGACAAGTTCGTGTCGAATATCAATGCAATGACCGCAGCTATACACGTTCAAACTAACGGTTTTGAAGCTCAGAACATCAATAGAGAGTCAATCAACAAAAATGATCTTTTCTCAAATAGGGTTAACACTGCAATAAACAGACTCAGCATAGGAGCTAATCAAGCAAATCAAGAAGGCCATGGAAATGTTGTTGGGAAAGGAGAAGATGATGAAGAAAATGATGGAGTCAATTCCCCAATCATGATTCCTGGATTGAACTTACCTGCCTACCGCTTTCCATCTACCGCAAGCCCTCTTGACAATGATCTTATTGATGTCGATCGTATCTAGTCTTTCCGTACCACTCCATTTGATATGACCGTGTGTGGTCATTTGAACAATTTGTGATGATGTTTAAAACAATTTTTTACTTTTGTTTGTTTTTATTTGGGGCTGTAACTCTTAACAATATGTTCTCTTTTGGATTCATACTCCTGATGCTTTAATGATTACTATTTGGAGTGTGTTGTGTTTGATGCATCTCTATCCATCGTTGATTATTTATCTTGAAATGCTTCAAATGTTATTTCTATCTTCTAGGATTAGTAATTTTTTTTCTTTTTAGGATGATCTATGACATTGGCTTAGAGTGTGCATTGACTTGGGACATGATATTAATAAAATGATATTTCTTGAAAACTTGTTTTTTACCAAGTACAATGAATTAGCCTTTGTTATAGTAGGTAATGGTCTCAATCAAATAGGGGGAGATTGTTGGGTATGCTTATTATAAACCACTCCTATTACCTAAATTTGATTGATCCCATAACCTAATTTTGCTCTTCATGGATTTTAGGGTATATTGTAAGAAGCACTTGTACTTCATTTAGAATAGTCCACTTTTAGTTTAATAGGATTAGCAGATTAGGACCCTCAATTTTTTCTAAGTCTGGAGACATGTGGCAAGGCACAAGCCTACCGCATGGACAACCTGCCGTACGACTTATCCTTGCCGCATAAATCAACTTGCCGCATAAATCATCTTGCCGCATAGATCATCCTGCCGCATGTGACCATAGTTGAAGAAAATCAAGTTTGGTTCAAACTTAACCATGGTCACACTAGTGTCCAAAATTATGATTAGTTTTTAACGTTGCAAAATTCCAATTTCAAATTTGCATACAACTGTCATTCAACGACTACATCAGTACAGTTGGACCACCACTACTCTACAACAAAAGGACAACTCAGACTGAACTCCAATCAGAATTCAACAGCTCATTGTCCTCCAAACTTATCCTCCAAGAATCCAAACGGCTAGTTTCTCATTCAGGGCTATAAATAGTCCTTGAGTTCTTCATTGAACATAGATGAGATTCCAAGAGAGAAATTTATGTTGAAATTCTTGGTGATTGAAGATCATATTCAAGATTTCCAGAATCCTTCAAATCTTCAAGAACAACCTTCAAGTCTTCAACAACTCCAGAAACCTTCAACTACAAATCTCAAGCCTAACACACAAGATTCATTAGGATCTAAAATCATATAGATTCCAAAGAGATTTTGATTCTTACACACACACTCACCCCGATTGATCAATCACATAGATTGCATTATTAGGGATACACTGGTCTAAGTCTATGATTGTTCTTCATAGAAAATAGGTGTTGATTCAATTCTTTATCTCTGTAATCTGTACTCAAGTGAATCAATATATACCTCATTCAAAATCCAAGACTGACCATCTTAGTAAAGGACGTAGATCTTTTAACAGATCGAACCTTTCTAAATCTTTGTGTCATTTACTTACTGCTCTTTATTTTCTGCACTTTACTTTCAAGTATTGTTCTTATTGTTCTTCATTGTTCATATTAATTTCGCTTGTCGTTTAGTGTTTTGATCTTTTCAGATATTCAAATTATTTTGAATTGTGTTTGTATGTTCTCCATATTGCCTAAGATAAAATCTGACTAACTTATCATTTGCCAAAACTTCCAAGACAACAACTTTCAATCTCTCAACCTACCGCACTATTATCTACCGCACTCATATCTACCGCACTCAAACCTACTGCGTATTACCTACTGCATTATCTCATTCAAAAAACAACTCTAACTTGTTTCATCAAAAACTTCCGCTGTGCATATTACTCTTGAACTAGTGGTTTTCATTGACCGCAAAATTCATTGAGTAAGTACATGGTTGAATTTTAAAAAAGGGTTGACATTTTAAATAAGCTATTCACCCCCACCCCTCTAGCCTCTTTTCATACCGTTATTGTGTCTCTGCGAACAACAGCTATATTTACTTGATGAAAAACAAAAGTGAATCATTTGAGATATTTAGAATATTTCAAAATGAAGTATAAAATCAACATGGCAACACTATTAAAGCACTACGATCTGATCATGGTGGAGAATATTTAAGCCAAGAATTTGACAATCATCTTAAAGATTGTGGAATTGTTTCACAACTAACTCCACATGGAACACCACAATGGAATGGTGTGTCTGAGCGGAGAAATAGGACTTTATTAGATATGGTCCGATCCATGATGACTCAAGTTGATCTTCCTTTATCCTTTTGGGGACATGCACTAGAAACTGCTGCTCTTACAATAAATAGAGTTCCAACTAAGTCGGTTCAAAAGACTCCATATGAGATGTGGACTGGAAGAAAACCTAGTTTATCTTTCATGAGAATTTGGGGTTGTGAGGCTTATGTTAAGAGACTTGTCTCTGACAAAATTCCACCAAAATCTGACAAATGTATTTTCGTAGGTTACCCTAAGGAAGCTAAGGGATATTACTTTTACAACCGCACGGAAAACAAAGTGTTTGTTGCCCGCCATAGTACTTTTCTAAAGAAAGAGTTTCTCTACAAAGGAATTAGTGGAGTAAAATTAATCTCGAAGAGGTTCGAGAACCCGAAAATAGTGTGGAACCGATGGTTGGATCTAAACAAGTTTCACAAGGAGTTGTGGAACCTATTCAGAATACTCAAGTTCCTCGCAGAACTGGTAGGGTGCGATCCGAACCTGAGAGATATGGATTTCTCATGACGGATAGCAATGAAGTAGAAATCATTGATAATGATGAACCTACTTCCTATCAAGAAGCGATGTCCTCTCCTAATTCAGATAAATGGCTTGGAGCCATGGAATATGAAATTAAGTCCATGTATGATAATCAAGTTTGGAACCTGATAGATGCACCCAAAGGTGTAAAAACCATAGGATGCAAATGGGTTTGAAAAGAAAAACTGACATGGATGGAAAGGTGCATACTCATAAAGCTAGACTTGTAGCGAAAGGTTATAGGCAGATTCATGGTATTGACTATAATGAAACCTTTTCGCCTGTAGCAATGATCATGTCTATAAGAATTTTACTTGCCATAGCCGCATATTTTGATTATGAGATATGGAAAATGGATGTCAAAATAGCGTTCCTTAATGGGAACCTACTTGAAGATGTATATGACACAACCTGAAGGTTTTGTACGTCCAAAAAATTCTAATTATGCAAGTTGCAGAGATCCATCTATGGATTGAAGCAAGCCTCTAGGAGTTGGAATCTTTGATTTGATGAATCGGTCAAAGAGTTTGGCTTCATCAACAAAGATGAACCTCGTGTATACAAGAAAATTAGTGGGAGCGTAGTATTGTTTCTAGTGTTGTATGTTGATGACTTGCTCATTGGAAATGACATTCTTGCACTTCAGTCTGTAAAGACTTAGTTAAGAAAGTGTTTCTCAATGAAACATATGGGAGAAGCCACCTACATCCTTGGCATAAGGATCTATCGTGATAGATCTAAGAAGTTGATTGGTTTGAGTCAAAGTACATACATTGACAAAGGTCTTAAGAGATTTCGCATGAAAAACTCTAAGAGAGGATATTTGCCAGTAGCTCATGGCATAACTCTAAGCAAGAATCAGTGTCCTATGACAACAGATGAGCGTGAGAGAATGATTGGAATCCCATATGCTTCTGCTATTGGATCCATCATGTATGCCATGATACGTACTCGACCCGATATCTCTTATGCTTTGAGCATGACGAGTAGATGCCAATCGGATCCTAGTGAGAGTCACTGAATTGCTGTCAAGACGATTCTTAAGTACTTGCGAAGGAATAAAGACACGTTCTTGGTATATGGAGGTATGGAAGATGATCTATTTGTAAATGGTTACACAGATGCAAGCTTCCAAACCGACAATGATGATTCAAGATCGCAATCTGGATTTGTGTTTATGCTTAATAGGGGTGCTGTTAGCTGGAAGAGTTCTAAGCAAAGAACCGTAGCTGATTCTACAACTGAAGCTGAGTATATAGCTGCATCCGATGCTGCTAAAGAGGCTGTTTGGATTAAGAAGTTCATTAGTGAACTAGAGGTGGTTTCTAGCATTGCTAATCTAATAGGCCTTTATTGTGATAATTATGGTGCTATTGCTCAAGCAAAGGAACCTAGATCGCATCATAAATCCAAACACATACTTATTCGTTTTCATATTATTCGAGAAATTGTTGATAGAGGAGACGTGAATATATGCAGAGTACCAACTGACGATAACATTGCTGACCCATTGACAAAGGGTCTTTTGCAAGCAAAGCATGATGGTCATGTTAGGTCTATGGGTATTTTTTGCGCGCAAGGTTTTTCTTCGAAGCACGTTTTCGTCCTTCGATTTACCTTTTTGTTGATTTGAGAGTCGCCACCATGTTATTGTTGGAACACGGACCGATATGTCTAGAATCGGGGGTTAAGTTATGAATTGGGAGGGTCAAGGAGCACCCAATTCACCCAATCTAGGATTGGTCTTGCTAAGAAATCATCATCATCGTTTCACAATTATGCATTCATGTACCAAAAGAACAAAACAAATAAATAAATAATTGCTTATTTATTTGGGATGTCGGATCATGTGCTTCGAGACCATCTCCATGGATTGGAGAGGCTCTAGGATGATCCTTTAATGGAATCACACTACTTCAAAGCAAATAAGGAGATGAGAAGATAGAAAGCAAAGATTTTACCTAAGTGTTTTTTTCAAGAATCCTATGGATGGCCTTGACTAAAGTCCTTGATCTTCCAAATTTCATGGGTATCAGAGAGGGGCTGATTATGACAGCTTCTTTGATCAGATTTGGGGTCTAGAGTTGACAGTTAATTCACCATTAGTCATTCTAGCCAAGAACAACTATATTTATAGGGGTTTTGGACCTAGGGTTTTGGCCAAGAAGGTAAGTTGAGGTGGGAATCCAAGACCTGATTCTCACATAGGTATATTTGGACTCTAGGATCGTCCATGGGATTTTCTCCGGATTGCATGAGTGTTTGCCAAGAAAAGGGGTTAAGATCAACAAGGAAACTGACCAAAACCCGACTGTCAAGGGGGGATACCTCGTACGAGACATCAATGTCTCGTACAAGACATCCATGTGATGGAATCACATTTTTGCCCTCTGCAGCAGTTTTAATGTTCATTTTGGCCCCTGACTAACGGAGTCAGTCATAAACTTAACGAAACATGTCCAACTTAACGAGTTTTGACCCAAATCAAAGGCGAGACCCAGAAGTAGTTTGATTATAAATGAACGTCCAAAATGGGGTGTCTATAGAGCCCCTCGGCTATGATACTTATGGATGAAGTACCGTCGTCGATAGAAAAGACGCCACTTTGAACTAGGGGTATGGTCGTGCTAAAAAGCTGCCTACGTATTCCTCGGAAGGAAATCAGACCAAACGTAGTTCGTCTCTGAAAATACGCAAAAACTGAGGTTTAAGGTATTTTGAAAATCAATTTTTTGAAAACAATACTTGCGGTAAGTAAAGTTTAGAGTTTAGAGAGTACCCATACTGAGGAATCAATGGCCTTGACCCAATTCTGAATATACTCGTTTTTATTGATGACGAACCATCTCCAGTTGCAATCCATACTGAGGAACCAATCTCTTTGGCTCCAATTCTGAACATGCCCTGTTGTTGATGACGAACCGTCTTCGATTTTGGAGACGCTAGTTACCCGGACCTTGTTTCTCCTTCCAACGAGGTTGCCTTATTTGCCGAAAAAATGTGAATCCTATGTTATTAACATACGTCTTGATAAAAATTATCGGACTCTGGGTTTGGAGACGCCAATTACTTGGATCCTTGCTTCTCCTTCCAACGAGGATGCCTTATTCGCCGGAAAAGTGAATCCTATGCCATTAACATACGTCTCAATGGAAATTATGGGATTCTAAATGGTGGGATCCTGTGTTATTAACTTACGTCTTGATAACAGTCGTGGGATACCCAGATTTGGAGACGCCAATTACTCGGACCTTGCTTCTCCTTTCAACGAGACTGCCTTTCCGTTGAAAATGTGAATCCTATGCCATTAGCATACACCTTGATGACAATTGTGGGGTTCTAATTGGTGGGATCATGTGTTATTAACTTACGTTTTGATAACAGTCGTGGGATACCCGGTTGTAAATCATGTGCCATTAACTTACGTCTTGATGACAGTCGTGGGATTTAAAGTTTGCTGATGCAGATTTCGTTGCTCACCCATGATCTTCGATGCGCGGTGAGAATAAATTCGTACTGAGAAACAACTTTGTTCCAATTCTGAAAATATCCATTTGTTGACGACTCAATGTTCCATCTTGAACCGGTTCAGATTCGACCTCTTGGTCTAAAGCAGGGCTTTTTCTAACCTTTCTGTTAAAAGTAAGACTTTTCTGGAATTTCCCAAGAAAACATGGTTTTCTGAGACCTTTTTGGGGATACCTCGTACGAGGGAACGATGTCTCGTACGAGACTTCTCTGTGTTTGTGCAGAATAGAGGCATATTAGGCGCTGAAAGTGATTTTTAAATCACTTTTCCTATTTCATTCTCAGGAGCTTTCGACCCTAGGCGATTTTCTCACTAAAAAATCTTTGTTTTCACCAAGTTCTAGTGATTCCCAACCCTTTCAAATGGCCGGTATGCATCGTTCCCACAAAGAGCACCTCTTTGGTAGGCATATGAAGGGTAAAGTGTGGGTGACAGATGAGTTGTGCCCATTCCTGGAGGACCACGTTTCTCATGCCGTTCGGACTAGGCGGGTAAGGATCTCTTCCTCTAATTGAGTTTCCATGTCAATTTCGTTGTTGCATGTCTCAATTTAGTGTTCTAGAAATTCGACTTTCGCCTAGAATTATCGCTGCTAGGGTTTATCATGTATGGCTGATCTTTCGATAGAATTTCACCCTTGTTGATGCTGAAAATCATTGTAGTATGGTAGTACATGATTTCGACTGTCGTTCAGGGCAATTCTGTGACTTTTCGGGTAAAATGCTTGAATGAGGATTTTACCGTTTTTCTGACATTTGTCTCTTTTGTCTCTATTGTTTGCAGTCATTCAGTGTGATCAATAACTGTAGAGGCAGCGTATGAGCGGTCGTTGAGAGGTGGGCAACTCTCAATGGCAAGATGAAGGAAGAGATCGAGAATCTCGGATTGAAACCCTTCTTTGACGTCTTAGTCGGTGAGAGAAAGAATGTGCACTTGCTCCAGGCCATCCGGAAGTGCTGGTGGGATAGTACTCATACCATGCACATACGGTGGGGGGAGGTTACCATGACCACTACTGATACCACTACTGACTTTCATGCCATTACTGGGCTTGCCATCGTGGGTGAGCCGCTTGAGGTGGATGCGGACTTTACTCCTAGCAGGGACGATATGATGCATTTTCTGGGCTTTTCTGTGCGTACCCTAGGAAAGGGTGTCCCTCTGAAGGCCTTGTGGGTCAAGGTCGATGCCTATGTGACTGTTAATGCTGGCCAGATGTATCTGACCGGTACCCGTATTGCAGCTGTTCGCGGCTTTCTGTGGTGGGCCTTTTCTGAGACGCTATTTGCAAATCATGCGTCGACTGCTTTGTTCACTCTTCTGAGCTTCCTGAGGGATATGCATCATGTTACTGATGCTAGTTGGGGTTCTGCTGGCTTGGCCCACTGCTATGTAGCCATGGATGAGAGTTCGCGTGATCGAACGAACGCTGGCTTGGGCAGTTACAGTCATGCCTGGGAGGTACAATACTCATATTCTTCTGTATTCTTCCTTTGTTTAAGCCCCAATTTATATTGATGGCATTTTTATCTTAGCTATTGTATATTGACATCCTTTATGTTTCTCCCATTTTGCAGGCCTGGGGGTTACGCCATGTTTGGTCTCTTCACTTTCAACCTTCGAGACAATATTGTTATGTTCCTATATACTCTGAGATGGCGCCGGGATAATAGGGATACCCATGATGAGCAGGCCGAGGGGTCTGACATGACGGTGGAGCGCATGAGGCTGTATTTTGACAGATGGGAGGCCATCCCTGAGTCTGATGTCGCTTTCTTCCCATGGCGGAGTTTGGGCATTGACCATGTTCACGGGTTCGCTGGCATGAGATTTCTGATGATCGTCCTTGGAGGGGGATGCTTCTACTTAGGAGAGAGAGTCTCTCGCCAGCAGGGTGGTTGAAGACTCGACGTCATCGTCCCTTTGGACCCGCCGGCTCATATGCTTAATTCTTATGCCATCGTGGAGGAGGAGAGAAGGGACCTCATTATTGGTCAGGATGTTTTTGACCATATTTCCTTTGAGGCTGATTACCAGGACTTCCTTGCTCGTCTCATGCCCCGGTTGGTTATAGAGGGTGATCAGGCTCAGACCTAGGGAGTTGTCCACGTCCCTTTCCGTCCACAGCTTGGACCAGCTTCATTTACCTACAGCGTGGCTGAGGGGAGAGAGAGCACCGAGGATCTTCCCGCGCATTTCGATATGCCTGAGGAACTCGTGCCTCCTGCTGATGCGACCATGGTATGATTTATGACCCTTCTTCCGTCATTTCTGTCATTCTACCATTTCATCTTTCTGTTTATTATTTATCTGAAGATTCTGATATATCTATTCAACAGGTGCCTATTGCCGAGTATAGAGAGGTCGCGGGACGGCTTGCCCAGTTCATGGCCTATGCCAAGATGATGAAAAGAGAGACAGCGGGGCTGCTTGGACGGTTGGCTCAGCAGACGGCGGAGCTAGCTTCTTGCGGGAAGAGGCCTCGGACCGACGGATGATAGTGTGGCAGTGGCGACACATCCTAGATAGGATCCCCCATTCTCCCCTTCTGTTGATGATGTATTTATTGCCTCGGCGTAGGCGGAGACAAATTTTTCTTTCTTTGGCTTGTACCTATGCAACAGTTATTTCCTAACTCTAACACACGATACATTAGTTAATTTTAGTTTTATTTTTTACTGTGTAAATGTATTGACTCACATCCGGTTGGTCAACCGAGGGGTAATTTTATGAGATAGATTCGCGTTGGGCCATTTATATGTGATGTATGAACTGTTTCGGGTGAGTTTCTACGGTGATTGAGACATGTTTTGACTTGTCGGGCAACCTGAGATTTGAGCAGAGTTGTTGCTGTTCTGAACTGGGAAATGCCTCGTACGAGACATCGATGTCTCGTACGAGTCATCCTTTCAATCTGCGGCTGTTTCTCCTTTTTCCTCGAGGATTTGGTGTCCAAACTTGTATATAAACACCTCTAGTCCGTCCTAGAACACCATGCAGCTTTGAATCAGTTCTGGGAACCTTTCTTTTGGAGTAGAATTCTCAAACTTTTGCTCCCAATGGCCCTAAGTAAGTCCGTCCCTTCGTCAATAATTGTTGATGAGTTTTCCTTGGATTTAGAGTTAGTAGAACGCTATATGGGCAATTTAGCAACGTTCTTTCGCTCATTCAATAAACCTCGCCAAGAGAGATTCGTGGAGATGTTCGGTTTAAGATTCTTTTCACCTTGAAGAATCTAAATCCGGAATGGGACCTTTTAAAGGGAGTTGCACGCTTTTGGGATCCATCAACTCACTTCTTCAACTTTTCACTTAATGAGATGGTCCCTACCGTAGAAGAGATGGCGGCTATCTTGGATATGCCGTTGGCCGGGGTGATTGCGGTTCCTAATTGTGACAAGGTACCGGCGGAGTCTCTTAGGGACTTATTGAGCATTGGCCTTCCTGAGGCGCAGAGTTACATTCATAACTGCTATGTCAATCTCCACACTTTGCCTAGGAGATTTAAAGGTCGGGTGACTCGTGGTCACGGTGTGGATTCCCAGTGCTGCCTCTTGGCATTGTGCTTATTTCAGAGCGTACTTTTCATGAGCAAGTGTGGCATGGCGGACACGGAGCTCGTGGACATCGTTCTGCAAGCTAGAGGACGGGCCTTCAACATAATCCCTCTCATCTTGGGGAAGACCCTTCATGGTCTTGATGAGCTACACCAAACCGGCTCTATGACTCGGGGAAGTCCCTTATTGTTTAATATTTGGCTTAGAGAACATTTCAAATTTTTGGACTCTCCGGTCGAGTATTCTCTTTATACTTTCCATAGGCGGAGACTGTTAGTGAAGGGTCTCAGCATTGAGGAGTGGGCTCATCTTTTTTCTAAAGCGGAGACCAATGATATCGCTTGGTGCCCATCCTTTTGGAAGGTGAGGAGGTTTCTAGATAATACCCTTGGGTACGACAGGGTTGTCCTTCCGGGTTTAAGGGACTCCTCTTTCTATTTTGCTCGGAGAGTAATACGACAATTCGGTCAACAGCAGGACACTTTCTTGTCAGGGGGATGGCCTCGAGACATTTCTTTCATGGACTTAGAGTTCTTTATGAGCTTGGCTCGTGCTTGGGGGCAAGGCACCACTATGGATCGTTGGACCAATCTTCGTCATGATGGAGGGAACATCTATTTGTCAGATAAATACTTGAATTGGTTTCTCTCGGAACTCTGTCCTAGTGTCGAGGGTATTGATGAGATCCGCCGCTCTTTGTTGGGGGACCAATTCGAGCCTAGCTTGAATTTATGGAAGAAGGAAGCTAAGGAGGATCCTTCTAATGTCAGAGCAGATGCCACTCAAGACTTTCTGGATAGTGACTTTTACGAGAAGAGAGCGAACAGACTTCCCAGCAAATTCCAAGCTCTGGATAGGCCTCATGTGTTTGCGAGACTGACTCCCTCGGTGTTCAGTCGACTTGATGTTCCTCCTGGTTTCGAGATACCTTGGTTCAAGAGGAAGAGGGATGACAAGGCGGATCGTGGTCAATCCCCTACTAAGTTAAGGAAGAAATAGGTCCTTAGGAGTATCGAGAGATTGCTATAAATAGACCAATGTTTAGACTTTTAGTATTTTATTTATTTTTCTTTTGCAAGTTGGTATTCATGTTAGAAATTTTCTTATTGCTTTATTGAAATGCAATCAATTAATAATAAGACAAGATTTTGATTTTATTTATTGGATAGACCGGACCAAAAGGCTGCCTACGTTCTCTTTTTACATCAATTTAATAAGGAGCTCAGGTCATCGTAGTTCTTATTTAAGAGAAAAATATGTCTGCTGACTGACACGTCTCGCACGAGACATAGGTGTCTCGTACGAGACTGTCCCCTAATTTTTATTTTTATTTTATTTTTTTAAGGCACACCCTGATTTTTGCCTAGACCGCCCTTTCAGGTTTTCAATCTAGTGGGCTTCTTTTCTCGTGCCTTCTGCCCTAATTTTTTCCTAGGCCGCCCTTGTAGGTTTTCAACCTAGCGAGCTTTCCTCTTTTCTTTTAAAGTAGGGAACGGACTCATGAATAGTACTTCTTCAGCTTGTCCAAGTTGACGGGTTTCAGCAGTTGATCTCTATCTAGGTCTGCGAGTTGTACCGCTCCTCCGAAGAATACCTTCTTGACTATGTAGGGGCCTATCCATCTTGGTCCCCACTTTCCCATAGGATTGAATGGTCCAGGACGATGTTCACGTAGGACAAGGTCCCCTTCTTTGATGTTTCTGGTATTGACTTTCTTATTGAATGCTCGGCCCATTCTCCGTTGATACGCTTGGATATGCTCAGCGGCTCGGAGTCATCGTTCATCTAGCAGGGCTAGTTGTTCATAACGGCTGTCTAACCATGCGACTTCATTCACTTGGTTTTCCAGGAGAACCCTTAGTGATGGTACTTCTAATTCGATTGGTAGCACTGCTTCCATCCCATAGGCTAGGGCGTATGGAGTTTCACCGGTAGCGGTACGGATTGAAGTACGGTAGCCCCAGAGTGTAAAAGGTAGCTTGTCGGTCCAGTCTCTGCCAGTCTTAGCCATTTTCGTAATGATGGTCTCAATGGTCTTGTTAGCAGCTTCGACTGCTCTATTGGTTTGTGGTCGGTACGGTGATGACTGATGTCTCTCTATTTTGTACTCTGCGAGTAGTTGGTCACATTCATTCTTAAAGTGCGTGCTGTTGTCATATATCATCTCATGAGGTACCCTATATCGGCATATGATGTTGGTCTTAATGAACTCAGCCACTTTTCTGGTATTCAAGACTTTGTAGGATTGAGCCTCGATCCATTTAGTAAAGTAATCAACGGCAACTAATACGAATGAGTGCCCGTTATGACCTGTCGGTGAGACTTTGCCAATGACGTCTATTCCCTATGTAGAAAATGGCCAAGGGGATGTCATAGGGTATAACACGGACGGTGGTGCGTGTTGCAAGTTGGCATGTATCTGGCACTTGTGGCATTTCTTAACCATGTTGGTGCAGTCGGCTTCCATTGTAGCCCAACAGTACCTTAGTCGGATGATTTTCTTTGCTAGCATATTTCCATTCATGTGGGTTCCACAGACTCCTTGATGGACTTGGTCCATGATTTCTACGGCTTCATGCTCATCAGCATAGAGTAGACATTGCTCGTGGTGTTTCTTGTAGAGGCGATCACCTATGATAACAAATTGAGCGGCAAACCGTTTGAGGGCTATCTTTGCTTTAGGTGATGCATCTGATGGGAATGTTCCGTCTAGGAGGAAACGCCATACATCATAATACCAAGGTTTATTGTCTAAGGCATTCACAGATTTACACTCTTCTTTGTAGTCGTGCAGGTCTATAATTGAGTAGTAAGCAGGAGTCGCTCGCCTCGTGACTTTGAAGGTCTTAACCTCAGTCCATTCGGGGATCTCCACAAGTGATGCTAGCATGGCTATCGAGTCTGCTAAACGGTTCTTATCTCTAGGAAGATAGTAGAAAGTGACCTCTCTGAACTGTTTGACCAAGTCTTGGAGATGGTCATTATATTTCTGGAGTGTAGGGTCTTGAACATTCCATTTCTTGAGTGACTGATAGATTATAAGTTGTGAATCTCCGTACACTTCTAGTTCGGTCACATTTCTTTCTAAGGCCGCTTCAAGTCCCACTATGCAAGCTTCGTACTCGTCAATATTTTTAGTGGCCTCAAAGTCAAGGCGGATTGCAAGTGGAGTGTAGAAATCTGAGGGATCTACTAGTAACATGCCAATGCCATATCCCATTTTATTGGCTGCGCCATCAAAAAATAATTTTCACTTATTTTCTGCTATTGCCATGATATCCTCATCAGGGAATCGCGGGTCTTCCCCCTTCACTTCCTCACATGGAAATTCGGCTAAAAGATCCGCGAAGACTCTTCCTCTCATGGATTTCTGTGTGATGTAAGTGATATCGTACCCCGCGAGCATAAAGTACCATTTGGCTATCCTGGAGGAGACATGCGATTTTTCGAAGATATATTTCATTGGGTCCATTCGGGCAATCAGTTGTACAGGGAACGCTTCCATGTACGGCTTTAGTTTCTCAGCTACCTACACCAATGCAACACACGATTTTTCAAATGCAGAGTAATTCAATTCATCCCCTTGGAAGTGATGGCTGACAAAGTACACAGCGTTTTGTTTCTTCGAATCAGGTTGCTCTTGTGATAGCATAGCCCCTAATGCAGTGTCATTTAGTGTGAGGTACAAGGTCAACGGTTTCTCTTTATATGGCGGGAGCAACACTGATGGATTCACTAAGTATTCCTTGACCTTTTCAAAGGCTTCTTGGCACTCTTCGGTCCATTCTAGGGATACATTCTTTTTTAGGAGTTTAAAGATGGGTTCGCACATCGTCGTGAGTTGATTAATGAAACGACTAATGTACTGAAGGCGACCCATAAATCCCTTGACTTCTCTTTGCGTCTTAGGTAGAGGCATGTCAATGATGGCTTTGATCTTATCGGGGTCTACTTCTATACCATGCTCAGTGACCATGTACCCAAGGACCTTTCCTTTCACTACCCCAAATTTGCACTTGGCCGAATTAAGTCTCATCTTGTGGTCTCTCAACCTTTCAAAGAACTTTCTAAGGTCAACGAAGTGCTGTCCATCGAAGCCTTTGGAGTGTATGATCATATCGTTAACGTACACCTCCATTTTTTTATGTATCATGTCATGGAACAATGCATTCACAGCTCTCTGATAAGTGGCTCCGGCATTCTTGAGTCCGAACGGCATGACTGTATAACATAACGTCCCCCAAGGTATGGTGAATGCTGTTTTGTGTTGGTCCTTCTCGGCCATGAGGATCTGGTTGTAACCGGTGAATCCATCTACGAATGAATGGACTTCGTATTTCATGGTATTGTCAACGAGCATGTCTATGTTGGGGAGAGGAAAATCATCTTTTGGAGATGCTCTGTTGAGATCACGGAAACCAATGCAGACGCGGACTTTTCCATTTGCCTTAGAAACCTGCACAGTATTAGCAGGTTGGATACTCTATCACTTTGATGAACCCAACACTCAGGAGTTTCTCTATCTCTTTCTTGACTTGTACTGACCACTCTGGCTTAATTCTGTGGAGTTTCTGCTTGAATGGCTTTGAATCGGGGAGCAGCGGTATCTTTTGCTCAATAATCGAATTGGCTAGCCCCGGCATATCCTTGTAGGACCAAGCGAACACATCTACGAATTCTCAGAGAAGCGCTATGAGGGCTTGTCGGTCTTCCCCCTTGAAGAAACTGCCAATCTTGGCCTCTTTAGGATCATCGTCCGTCCCCAGATTAACTGTTTGCATTTCTTCGGCATCAATAGGACCATTTCCGCCACGAAGACCTACTTGATTATTAATTTCTTTTAAGATTTGTTCGTTTTCTTGATCTATCTCGTCATATGACTCATTATTATCTAATTCGTTAGAGTTATTAGTTAATTAATCATTTAGGACGCTAGCAATCTCAGGATACTCAGAAAGATCTATTTTTTCATTAAGAAAGTAAGGGAATACATGTTCCGCGATGGCATCCAAGTCCTCTTGGGTGAGCTCATCGGTAGCGGTATCTGACTCTAAGGTAAGAGTTACAAATTTCCTTTCTCTATGGGGATGGGGAGTACATCCTAATTCTTTGGTCAGGAAGTCTTCACTTGCTATGGGTCCCCCAGTTGTGTACCAATTCTGAATAGGCTCGTCACTCTTCTCGATGATCTTGGTGTAGTCTTGGTTCGGAGCGTCCCCTTATCTATTGCATTAATTTGAGTGTCCTCTAGCTTGCAAAGGTTGAGAAATTGGTGTAGTAGGTCTTCTCCCAACACAAAGTCCCACTCTCTGAATGCTTCGGCTTTGGTACCCCCTAATTCTCGAGGTAGCCACGAGAATTGCATCAGTTCTGTTTCTAGTGAGTACGGATCACAGTCACTGGAGATTTCAAAGCCCGGTTGGCGCTTCCCTCTATGGTCGATCCATGGTTCAGGGAACATGAAGTATGGCAAATTTTCCCCCTCGCGTACAAAGTTGTCATTTTGCATACTTAGTACTTGATTATGAGACAACACGTAACCGAAAGAAATTTCATTATCAAACTTGGGAGTGCTCTCTCCCACATTTGGGACTAGGCGAGTAGTCTCCTCTTTCTGACTAGCTATCTCTATTACATTGATCCCTCCTCCCGCAGTTGGGAGAGGGTTTGTCACTACATTAGGAACCCCTAGCTGCTTAGAGTCTATGAGATCTTGAATCACATCTTTGAGGTGGTTGCAAGTATTGGTGTCATGACCACTGAACTGGTGGAACTTGCAGTAGAGATGATGGGCATGATTTGGGGGGAGTTCCCTTGGAGTAGAAGAAGGCTTTCTTGGTGCGACCTTACCGGCTTCTACGAGTATGTCGAAGAGCTCTCCTTGAGTGATACCTTCCAATTTGTTGTAGACTCTTTCTTTCTTCTTTTCCTTATTGGGTGGAGGGACGGAGGAATAGTTGTTCCTCCCTTGATTATTGAAAGCGATGGCATTGACAGATGTATCTTTGCTAGTAGAGCCTTTGCTAGGGTAGCGGTATCCACCATCTCTCTTAGCTTCTTTCCTACTTTTAAATATGTCATCTAATCGAAGACCGGCTTTATGAATTTCAGAGAAGGTTGGGAAGAAAGTACCGGAGAGGCGGTCCTCATGCTCATTACGGAGTGATTTCAGGAAGATGTGCATTTGGTCGTCCGTAGTTGGCTTATCAACAATCTCAGTGAGCTTGGCTCTCCACCTTTTGACAAAGTCACCAAATGTCTCATTAGTACCTTGTTGGATTTGCTCGAGGTCTCGTTTAGTGGGACGGTAAGTAGTATTTTCCTCGAAGAGCCTTTAGAAGACTTCACATGCGGTAGCCCAATCAGTCCTTGTGGATAAGGGGAGAGACATGTACCAATCCCTTGCTGCCCCCTCTAAAGTTTGGGGAAAGCTTTGGGCCAATACGGTGTCATCCACTTTCATCGGAAGCATGGCCCAAGTGTAAGTTTCAACATGAACACGAGGACAGGTAGTGCCGTTGAACTTGGCTATGTCAGGAGTGTGGAACTTTTGTGGTAGCTTAGTGATTGACTTGCAAAGTGCAATGGGGTCAAATGGGGCGATGGAGCCCTTTGCTAGACCAAGATGTGCAAACCTCTTTTCAAGGAACTCAGCAGTGGCGGAGTTGATGAAGTTGGTGTCATCACTAGCTTTCTTTTTCTTGTCGCTTGCCTTAGTATCCTCATCATCGGAGGAGGAGGAAGAATCGGATGTATTTGAATCAGAGTCGGAATCATCATCCCTTTTATTCTTTTTCTTAGCAAGGGACTCCCCGTCTTTGGAAGGGGTTTTCGACTTCTTACTACTCTTCTTGAGTTCTTGGAGCTCTTGCAAGACGGTGTCTATGTCTTTGGCGTGACGATCACTCTCACGGGCGGCAATTTTGGCTTGCTCTCTGACTTGCTGCTCAAGTCGTGAGATGATGGCTTTGGCGGTTTCTAAGCCAGTGATGGGGGTTACCGGCCATTACTGCAACCTTTTGTAGTCTCTTAGTCGCGGGATCATGGATATAAATTACTGAAGTGATTGTGTTGGGAGTATGGAGCTACTTTGCTGATCGGACGGACCTAGAGTGCAGAAACTGTGTCAAATCCAAGCTGGGGTCCCAACAAGTCGGTTTTTAATGAAACAGGGTTAACCAAAACGGCAGATTCACAGAAAAAGGAGGATGTCTCGTACGAGACAATGGATGTGTCGTACGAGGCATCCAGCCTAACAGTCAGGTTGCAAATTTTAATCCTATTGGTCGGATGGAATTTAATCCATTTTGAGAGGTTACTACTCTAGTTTATCCTGGAACAGTGGATTCTGTCACCCTAGAATATGAGCCCCTTGTTTTTCACCTGTATTGCACTCTCCCAAACGGACAATTCGGGCAAGGGTCCCATATTCTCATCAGAATCCACCATTCAATTAACCAAACCTAAGTGATTCCGTAGTTGTTTTGCACTTTTTTAAACAACGCATTAATGCAATCAAACCTTGTGAATGTTAAGGGACAACCGAAAGGGACATATTGAACGGTGTGGTCGAAACTAAGCCAAAATGGCATCCACAATCCCGTACAGAATAGTGAAAGTAGGAAAACACAAGCTCGGATTCCCGTAGAGAGGTTCTCCATTACTTCAAAATCCTTTGTTCAACATTTTACCGAAGGGACATTCGTCATATTCACAAGGGAGGATTATAGATTGTAAAGATGCGTTATCTTGGGCAAAGATTAAAACAATCCTAAGAATCGAACCGACCGGTCTCGAGGAGTGTCTTATTAACTAGTATGTATGCATGAGGTTGATGCAAGGCTTACGGATAAGGCTTGACACGCCCCCAGGTCCCGGGATCCCCTAATAGAACCTCGAACCTGGATGGGAGTGCCTAACGGGAAACAAGAAACTTAACAAGAAACTTAATGACATTTGTTTAACAAACTGACATGATATATATACTCTAGAGTAAGGAGCTATACTAGCTCACAACACGAGTTCTCGACAAGAAAATTTAAAACCAAACTTAATACATACACAGCGGAAACATGCCTAGCACATAAGCTGGCATTAAGAGTACTATACAAGATGTCTAGTGACAACAAGAACTGTCTACCCCAAAATAAGGAGTTACAAAACCCATAATACATCGTCCTCACCAAGTGTAAAAGGACACAAGCCCCAAAATAATCACGACCTGCGAAGCAAGCTCCCAACTATGTCGAGCCTCACTGCGCACTATCCTTCCTTTCCTGGGGGGGGGGGGAAGCAAATAAAGGGTGAGATAAATCTCAGTAAGCTATTAGATCCAACTACATGACATGTTATCATGTAATTCAAATAGATACTCAAATAATCATATCTCAAGTATCATCAAGTAACAAGTATATGAGAGGATAATCCACTCATCAAGTAGCACATAAGGCTAAACAAACAAGTTATAAGGATATTGCTTCCTTCCTTATTCCTCCCAAGAATACCATTGTTGTCGAAGCTTGTATTACTTTGACATCACGATCAATAACAGGAACTGATTATTCAGTATATATCAGAAGACCTGGTAACCAGTGTCATTCTCAATATCAGTACTCATGATTATTCATGAGGTGTTCGGGACGGGAATTTAGCATTCACTTAAGTCAGGCTTATTGCTCCAACTAAGGAAGCTATGCCCTTACTATGGCCGGTAGTAAGGGGTCGGGCGGAAATACATAGGGACCCGATTGTCACTTAAACCCCAGCTCTCGCGACAAGCGTGAACCTATACATTTTCGAACAAGCAAGGAGAACCAGCTGGACTCACACAAGAAAGTACAAGTAGATATTTACTTGAACAACGGGAGAAGAACTAATCCAAATGTAGTGGACTAGCTCAACAAGGAACATGCTTCAAGTACTCAAGAAGTCACCTTGTATCAAGAAAATGTATGCAATGTTTGCACATACACAACAAGAACATGTCTCATACACGTTAGTGCTTGTTCATAGCACTTTCAAGTTCACTACCATACATATGTATTGGTGTCAAGTCAAGTACAAGATTTTATTATCTTATATTCAAGTCTTAATCCATTTCTATGGATGTTCAAGTCATGTACAAGCTTTTAATGTCTTATACTTCAAGTTATAACTTCCAATCTTTGGACATTCAAACAAGTATAAGAGTTATACATTTACTCTTACCAAATCCCAATCCTATTCTTAGGATGTTCAGGTCTAAGACCTTATGCTAATGCCTCTAAGGTGCACAATCATTGGATTCACAACAAGTATAACACATTAGTGCTTGTTCATAGCACTTTCAAGACATAAAGAAGAGATACTACTCTTATACTTATGTTCTCATTTTGATCTAATGAGTATACATGTTTAAGACCAAGTCTGATGCCCCTAAAGTATCACCACACTTGCTAGGACATCATATATTAAGGTTATATACCTTAACTAGGGTTACTTCCAACTTATACAAACTTTAAACAAAATCTTTGTTTTTTTCAGATAACTGTGCGGTCGCCCAAAATGGACAGTGCGGCCGCACACAAGCATGTCAATTTCTTTGAAAAACCCTTCAGAAAGATGTGCGGTCGCCCAGGTATTTTTGTGCGGTCGCACGGTGTACTAAAATGCGAAATTTTCATTCTTTCCCAGGTTGAAATATTTTCCGTCCCAAACGTAGGAGTAACTTTTTTACCAGCAAGTTAACAACTCCAAAAATACACTAACATGCCCAATTCACTTAATCCAAGTTCTTTCAATATGCTACACAGGGGAAATTTACTCCTTTTGTCCCAAATTTACAAGTACCACAAAAATCACTCCAAACACAAAATTAACAATCACAAGTATCGAGAATAACATTTATGCATGTTATTACAAGTAAGGGGGAGCTAATAACTTACCTAGTCAAAATTCAAGTTGACCCAAATTTATTTCTGTTCGGCCTGGAACGCTCTATTCAACGCCACGAATATTAATCCGGGATCAGAATCAAGAACGGAGGGATAATTAAACTCGAGGAGTCGGGAATAGGGAAAATTCTAACCCTAGCTTTTCAGAACAGAGGGAGCGTAAGAAATTTGGGGAAAGTGACTTCCCAGGCAACCCAAGTCTTGATATACTTGGAAGTTTCAAAAAATGACACTTAGGCCCCTCAAGTTTCACTTTTAACAAAAAGACCCCTAAAGTCCAATTTTCACAAATGACCCAAAAGTCAAAACTAAACATTTAACCACCTTAATATTCTAAAGCAGTTAAAACTTTAACCCAAGTAAAACTAACACATAATATGCAAGTTCAAGTATTTAACAAGTATGTCAAATATTTAACAGGAAATAGGATGGGTGTTACAAGGCTCCCCATGAACATAGTCTAGGAGCGTGTCACAGAGTGGGTACACCATCTTTGGAGATACCGGCGAGGGCCATTCGTTAGAATGGGGGTGCTTACCGACATCCGTCCTCCGATTGGGACCCGGGTTTATAGGGTATGTAGTGCAATTATTCAACATGTGTGCACGTGTGTGAGAGTCAAGATCTAGGTGTCAAGGATAAAATAGAAAGTTTTTTTTTTAAAGTAAAACAAAAACATGCAATGGCCGGGCCAATTTCCCTCTTGTGGAGGAACTCAGGCCATCGTAGTTCACACATAAGGCAAACACATGTAAAGCAAGGAATGAAACAATTAGCAAGTACTCCTGAAAAACAAAGGTTAGCCTTGTAAAATATGGGGAGTTTCTTCGTCGTTAGGAAGGTCCCAAGACTCAGAAACAGAGGGGAGGGTAGATCTGAGACCCTGTGTATGTGTTTGAACCGAACAAAATCCCTTTTTCAAACCAGAGAATCAGATCAGCCGGGCAGAACTGAGATGTCTCGTACGAGACAAGGGATACCTCGTACGAGGCATCTTAGCTGAGGAACATATTACGGTACAAAATGCAGAATTTTGAAACAACGATGATTTCTTTCGACACAAGTCTAACCCACTTACTGTGATCTTCCCCAGCGGAGTCGCCACTGTTTGCGCGCGAGGTTTTCCTTCGAGGCACGTTTTCGTCCTTCGATTTACCTTTTTGTTGATTTGAGAGTCACCACCATATTATTGTCGGAACACGGACCGAAATGTCTGGATTCGGGGGTTAAGTTATGAATTGGGAAGGTCAAGGAGCACCCAATTCACCCAATCTAAGATTGGTCTTGCTAAGAAATCATCATCATCGTTTCAAAATTATGCATTCATGTACCAAAAGAACAAAACAAACAAATAAATAATTGCTTATTTATTTGGGATGTCGGATCATGTGCTTCGAGACCATCTCCATGGATTGGAGAGGCTCTAGGCTGATCCTTTAATGAAATCACACTACTTCAAAGCAAAGAAGGAGATGAGAAGATAGAAAGCAAAGATTTTACCTAAGCGTTTTCTTCAACAATACTATGGATGGCCTTGACTAAAGGCGTTGATCTTCCAAATTTCGTGGGTATCAGAGAGTGACTGATTATGAGAGCTTCTTTGATCAGATTTGGGGTCTAGAGTTGACCGTTAATTCACCATTAGTCATTCTAGCCAAGAACAACTATATTTATAGGGGTTTTGGACCTAGGGTTTTGGCAAAGAAGGTAAGTTGAAGTGGGAATCCAAGACTTGATTCTCACAGAGGTATATTTGGACTCTAGGATCGTCCATGGGATTTTCCCCGGATTGCATGAGTGTTTGCCAAGAAAAGGGGTTAAGATCAACAAGAAACTGACCAAAACCCGACTGACAAGGGGGGGATACCTCGTACGAGACATCAATGTGTCGTACAAGATATCCATGTGCTGGAATCACATTTTTGCCCTCTGCAGTAGTTTTAATGTTCATTTTGGCCCCTGACTAACGGAGTCAGTCAGAAACTTAACAAAATATGTCCAACTTAACGAGTTTTGACCCAAATCAAAGGTGAGACTCAGAAGTAGTGTGATTATAAATGAACGTCCAAAATGGGGTGTCTACAGTATTCGATACATTAATTAGGCATAGTGCAAGTGGGAGATTGTTGGTGTGTATGCTTTAGGCACGTTATTTGAACGATTAATGTTATCATTTACTTTATGCTTTAATAAAGATATTGAATGTTTGATTATTATATCTTTTGCATGTTTATTATAATAAACTCCGTCCCTGGTGATTATGATTAATTGCTAGTATAAGTTTATGATTATATGTATATGATACAATTAGACTTATGGGTATTTATTGGAGAACAAATACTGGACTGAATCCTATGAGATTTATGTCATGGTCAAAATGTCATAATTAAGTCTCATATAGTTATATCACTTGAATCTCAAGACCTGAGGTTATTACAGTCTTCCATACGATGAACATTATGTTTGACATATTCAAACGTTGCCCTTAACCGGGTAACTATAAAGAATATGATTGGCGTAATCGGAATCATGTAGGGAAATGTAATAATCCAAGAAGGGATATGTTCCTCGTCAAGAGAGATGTCAAGATTTGGCTACTCGATGAATGGTATTGATGAAATGCATGGCCATGCTCAAATGAATTGATTGGATCAATGTCATTTGTTTTATTAATACATTCGGGATCGAGAAAGCATTGAACAATGTAAATTGACCATTGACCATGGCTTACGTTCAATTGACATCGCGTAACAAAGAGATTTTGTTATGTTCTATTTTAGGAAATTTTAGATCTTCAAAGTTATACTAATTGTGTAATCATAATGGCTTGCTAGAGTCCGCTTATGATTTACGAGATCTGAATGGTTCAGGCTCGTTGCCAACTTAGTATTATCCTATTGGGTCACACACACAGAACGGATCGAATAAAGCGCGAAAAACGACAAAAAATGGATCTTACTGGAGGATCCGTACGAATAGATTGGGAGCCATCAAATTGATCCGTACGGATGGTTTGTCTGGCAGGAACAATTTTAGGTAACTTCTTGCTGATCAAGAAAACCTATTTCCTAATGAGATTAGGTTTCTTCTTTGGATATAATGGACGATTTTCAACAGCCGAAAACAGATGCTTCCACATTGATTTGAGAAATCAAAGAGAGGTTTTTGGTGAGAGAAAAATACACATTATTGAAGGGTTATTAGGGTTTGATTATTCTCAATTATCAAACCATAATATTCATTCGAGGGAGATTGAAGAAGGGTTCTTCAAAGCCAAAGTTTTCAAGCTTAAAGGATCTAGCAATCACGTCAAGAAGGAGTTCTAGAATCCGTTCGAAGTGTGGATACCAAGAGAGGGTATTTTTCTTAATACCTAAGATCTTAAAGTTTCATTCCGAGCAAACAAGGTTAGAATTCTTTTCGTCTTTATTATAAATTATTTTATCGTAGCGGATCTTGGCTTTGGGTTTTGTTCATGTAAAGTCTTCCGCTGCGCATGGTCCGTTGAAATCCAACACCCATCCCATCCCAACTCAACCCCCACCCCCACCTTCCCTACCCCCCAACACCACCCATTCCATCCCACCTCCACCCCCATTCAAAAAAATTCTCATAATTTTCTTCTCATCATAATTGTTTTTCTCATATTAATTTTTTTTTTTGCTCATATGAAAATATTTTCTGGAAAACATTTTCCGTAGATTTACCAAACAACGAAAAACATGTTTATGTCATTTTCCATAAAACATTTTTCGGGAAATCGTTTTCCAGAAAATATTTTCCTCCAAACAAACAGAGCCAGTGGGTAACTGTTGTGAATGTGACATGTGGGGACCACAAACAAAGCAGTATAAAAAAATTTCCTTTTTAGGTTTTAAAGTTTAAAATGGGACACCAAAAATGAAAATTTTTGAAGTTTAAAATGGGATGGATGGAGTACTCATTGTCGCTACCTTGAAAAAAATGATCTTCTTATTTGATTATTAAATTTTGTAAGAATTTAATAAGTAGTTAGTAGACTGGGAGTGGGGATAATCAAATTTTTTGTAAAACTACTTTATTTGATTTTTTTTGTTACCTTATTTAATTTATTTTGTTGTCATTAAATAATCCTAACTCATAACATTCTTCACGACGCGATTCACATTGTTTTCGTGATAAATTGATTAACAATTACGATATGATGATATGAACGACATAAACCGACTTGGGTAAATGGGTCCCATATGCTCGGGGCCCGTACACCTAAAAGGCCTATACCGAGAAGCCATTCACCAGACGACTAGGCTTTTAGGCCGACATCAATAAAGCCGATCAGGCAGACCTTGCCTAGAACGAGTTACTAGTAGCCCAATCCCTAACCGGCCTCAATGACGAGCCGAGTTAGATGACGGGCCGACATACATCAGAAGCCTCCCATTATCGTCGGGAGTCCACTGACAAGAGTCATAACACAACTCTAACAGTAAAGATCCTTATCTAAACAAGGATATCTTTTCTACAAGATAACTGGGATATTACTCATCCTTATCAGGAGTCTATCTCCAAGGAATACGAGTCCCACATTAACACGGGCTCCCTGGCTTTCTTAACAAGTCAGGACTCTTACACCCACACCTATATAAACAGGTCCTCTACACGGGAAACGGGTAAGGAACTTACAGACTCTCGCCTGGTCAATTGATTCTACTCTCATATTTACTACCCAAATACTTATTCTCACGCCGGAGGGCCTTCGCCGGTGGAGCCCCGGCTTAGTTTACGTTTGTTATTTGTGCGCAGATCTGACAGGAGGGTTCTCATTGCTGGATTTATCCGAACCACTAGACGAAGGGCTGATCCGACACGTTTTTGACAGCATCAGTTTGGTTCCATTGCCGGGAAACGTTCGTTTGGAGAACCTCTTCGTTCGGAAAAAACCACAAATTTCCTCATGTCTGAAGTTCGTGCCGACGGTCGAGAAACTAGCGTTACCCCGGACGCTACTCTCAATCCGCCCCCACCTCTTAACGGGGCAAATAACAATGTCCAGAATCAAGGTCTCCCCCCTCAGCCTCAAGGGGGCGGAATGCATACCCGATCACGAGGACCACCACCTGAAGTGGTTAATCAATATGGGCGACGGAGACGGACACTTTCTCGCCCTCAACCTTCCGAAGCTGGTCCTTCCAGGCCTCCACCTGTTGACAGAAGGACACTATTACGTCAAAATGTTTCAACCCTTCAGCAACTGGCCGATGCTCAAAGGGTTCTCCTGGAATTCGATCCCGATCATTCCTTAGCACCCTTCGCCCAGCCCTCTGATACAAGGGGAGCTTTCGGAGGCGGAGAAAGAAGTGAACGTAGGGGAAACCCGCGCATTGATGACAGACGTCGTCAAGGACCGCGCAATGCACCCCCAGGAAATCAAGCAGTGCCACCAGGCCGACTGAAAGGCCGACTCGGCCCAGTCAATCCCGATGTCGGTGATCTGAGAGATCAGATAAACCGCAGGAAAGAAGAGGAGGCTGAATCTCCAGATGTGAGATATCTAGGAGAGAGGCGCCAATGGCAAAACCAAGAACAGATCCCACCAAGACAAGACCCGCCCCGTCACACTCCTCCGAGACGACACCGTGACGATCCGGACATAAGCCGAGTTGATGGTAGAAGCCGAGACAAAGGAAGGGATAGGCCAAAAAGTTCCCATCGTAGCTCGGGATTCAGTGAACAGGTCATTTTAGATCTGCAGGAGAGAATGGAAAACATTGAGATGAACCAGGGACAGAGGAAGGTCAAGATCGACTACGATGCGATGCGTCCTTTCGCTCAGTGGATTAAGGATTCTCCACCTAACCCCCGGCTAAAACTTCCTCATCTCGATAAATACTCAGGCAATTCTGATGCCATGGATCACCTCCAATCTTTCGAAGGCATGATGGCCTTGGTTTCCAATAAAGACGACGTACTTTATAAAGCCTTTGCTAGTACGTTAGTTGGGGCAGCCCGATCCTGGTTCATGGATCTAGAAAAGAAGAGCATCAATTCCTTCTCTAAATTGAAGACGGGTTTTCTAGAGTATTTTGCCACTGCGGGAGCCAGGAAGAAGAGGCTATCTGACCTAGGAAACATAGTCCAAGGGAAAAATGAGTCAACCATGAGCTTTTACAACAGGTTTAGGGACTTGGCCGACTCAATAGAAGAAAGACTCACAGACAGGGAGATCATTATGTGTTTCTATAATGGACAAAGGTCAGAAGAGCTCACCTATGAATTGTCAGTAAGAGAGCCTCTTACGAAGGCAGAGCTATACCAGATGGCCTACGCAACAGCAACCGCTGAAGAAAAAAAGAAATGGTTGTCAGAGTACAGAGACCGAGACCTGGGAAGAGAAAGCAGACCGCCCTCCAACGACTTGCCACAAGGTAATAATGGTAGGGGAAATAGAGGAAAGAACAGAACAAGGGGAACCGAAGCCTACACCCCCTCACAAAGCCGATCTCTGAGATTATGAGTTTGGTAAATCTCCCAAACCCAAAACCCCTCAAGGACAATCCAAAATTTCCCCGGGATATGAATAAGTACTGTGCCTACCACCGAGATAACGGTCACGAGACCGACAACTGTTTCGCCTTGAAGAAAATACTACAAAAAATGGCCGACCAAGGAAAATTAGACGAGTTCATAGCGAAGAAGGATAACAAACGTCCAAGAGAAGACGAGAGAAGAGATGACCGAGAGGATAGACCACCTCGGGCAAAATTGATCGGTGTTATCAGGGAAGAAATTCCTTCAAATACACGACTGAAGGAGCAGATCTTCGAGCTCAGTAAAGTCTACCACATCCCCCCCTGGATCCACAAAGGAGAGGAGGTAATCACCTTTTCCCCCAATGAGCTGGCCGGGAACAGGGCCATGAGAGAACAACCTTTGGTTATCACGGGCCGAATTGATAACTGTGAGTCGGAAAGGATCTTGATAGATTCTGGTGCAGCTAAGGACGTGCTCTATTATAAAACCTTCAAGGAGATGGAATTGCCAGAAACTATGTTGAACCCATACAACGGGAGATTGGAAGGTTTTACAAACCATAAAGCCGAGGCTAAGGGAACCGTGGACTTGCTACTAGAAATCGGGGAATATCCTTATAAGACATCGGCAGTAATCACTTTCATCGTTATGGATCTGGCTAGTGACTACCACGCTATCCTCGGCTCTCCCAGTCAAGGAAAATTGGGAATGGTCGCTTCCCTACCTCACCAACGGTTAAAGTTTCCCACCCCAGAAGGTATAGGTTGCGTCCACGGCAACCCCAAACATTTTCTGGAGCACGTGATGAGATCCAGAAAGGCAAGAACAAAGATGGAGATTGATACCCCCGACAGAAGCATAACTATATCCAAATCAACCACGGTCACATCTACAACCTCCAACATTGGCGTGATAACTGTGGACATGCCTAAAGAATGGGTGGTACTTGATGATGATAAGGCCATAACAGAAGAAAAGGTCACCTACGGGATAGACGGTTTTGGCTGTATTTCCATGAACATAGCTTCAGACGAGCCGAGTTCCTCCAACCTCGACCTCGTCCCAAGCTCAGGGGCCACAGTACTCACCAACGAGGATGCCGAGATAGGTCGACTCCTTGATCTGGAAAACTTGACCCTAGACGGCAAGGACAAAGAGAGGGTAAAGCAGATCATCGTGGAAACCCTAGAGTTCAGAGAAGGACCCGAATTGAGACCGGTTGACCAGTTAGAAGAGATCATCATCAACCCAAACTACCCAGAGCAGAAAATAAAGATTGGGAGACAACTCCTTCAAGAAGAGAGAGAAAAGCTCATCAACCTACTCAAAAACAACTTGGACGTATTTGCGTGGAAAGTAGAAGATATGGTTGGAGTAAAAGAAGCTATAGCTCTCCACAAGTTAGAAGTTGACAAGTTCTTCAAGCCCGTCAAGCAAGGGAGAAGAACCTTCTCTACGGAAAAAGAAAAAGCAATTGAGATCGAGGTGGACAAGCTGCTGAAAGCCGGCATCATCCGAGAGGCGACATACCCAGAATGGCTAGCTAATGTCGTCATGGTAAAGAAACAGAACGGCAAGTGGCGAATGTGTGTGGACTTCACGGATCTTAACAAGGCCTGCCCAAAGGATAGCTATCCATTGCCCAGGATCGACAAGTTGGTGGACTCCATTGCAGGACATCAAACTTTGAGTTTCTTGGATGCTTATTCTGGATATCACCAAGTAAAGATGACCGAGGAGGACATTGAGAAAACTGCCTTCCAAGCAGCTGGAGGGATCTACTGCTATGTGATGATGCCTTTCGGCCTCAAAAATGCAGGAGCCACTTATCAAAGGATGGTAAACAAATTGTTTAAGTCTCAGATCGGCCGGAACATGGAGGCCTATATAGACGACATGGTAATAAAGACCAGGTCTGGGAGTCACGTTCCCGATTTAACCGAGACCATAAGGAACCTGAAGGAGAACGACATGAAGCTCAACCCTAGCAAATGCGTTTTCGGGGTGACAGCAGGCAAGTTCCTCGGTTTCATGGTGTCACAGCGCGGCATTGAAGCAAACCCAGAAAAGATCCAGGCCCTAGTTGACATGAAGGAGCCGACGTGCATCAAAGAAGTTCAGAGGTTAAATGGAAGGGTAGCCGCTCTAGGCAGATTCATTGCCAAATCGGCAGAGAAGTCGTTACCATTCTTCAAGGCTTTAAAAGGGTCGAAAGACTTCGACTGGACCCCAGAGTGTTCGGCGTCATTCCATCAATTAAAGGAGTATTTAGGCTCACCACCGTTGCTCAGCAGCCCAATTATGGGGGAAATGCTTTCGGTGTTCCTTGCGGCTTCAGATAGAGCCGTGGCGGCCGTACTAGTACGAGAAGACAACGGAGTTCAGAGGCCAGTTTACTATGTGAGCAAAGCCTTATCAGACACCGAGAGCAGATACTTCAACGCCGAAAAGATAGCCTATGCCTTGGTAATTGCCGCCAGAAAGCTACGCGCTTATTTCTCTGCCCATCCCATCACGGTGTACACCGACGCACCGCTCCGGAAGATTTTGCACAAGATGGACAGCTCGGGAAGATTATTGAACTGGTCCATTGAATTGACCGAATTCGATATAACCTACAAACCGAGGAGGACCTTGATGGCGCAACCTTTGGTTGATTTTCTAGTTGAGACTTCGTTCTCGAGCGAATATACACCAATTAACAGGAAGAGGAAGTTTCCCATGGATAGGGGACCGCTTGAAGAACTACCAAATGATTGTTGGATCTTGTTCACTGACGGATCAACAACTAAAGATAGAAGTGGAGCTGGAGTGTATTTGACTAGTCCAGGCGGCGAGCACGTAGCCCGTGACTTCATCAAATTTAAATTCCCCGCTTCAAACAACCAGGCAGAGTATGAAGCCTTGATCCTGGGAATAGAAAGGGCAAAATTCTTTGGGGCAAGAAGGTTGGTGGCCTACAGTGATTCCCAACTGGTGGTGAACCAAGTGAGGGGAGAATACAACACCGAGAACCACATACTGACCAAATACAGGGACTTCATTTTGAATCTGACAAAGAATTTTGAGTTCTGGGAAATACGGCAGGTAGGACGAGAACACAACCAAGAGGCCGACTTATTGTCCAAGATGGCCACATCAGAAGAAACCAATCCATTAATCATCTATGCCGACGAGCCTGCTTACGAAAGATTAGAAATCTTGACTCTTGATGATGAAGAAAGAACCTGGATTGAAGACTACAAGGGCTACATCGAAAAAGGCAAGTTGCCAGAAGACGAAGTGTCGGCAAAAACGATAAAGAAAAAGACAGCCAGGTACATTGTCTGGAACGACATCCTGTATCGAAGGTCGTTCTCAAAGCCCCTCCTTAGATGTGTCTCTCCCAAAGACACCTCAAAGCTACTGGCCGAGGTACATGAAGGAACGTGTGGAGGACACCCAGGGGCCAGGACCCTTGCCGACAAAATAATCACTCTCGGCTATTACTGGCCAAACTTGAGAGAAGAAGCACAAGTCTATGTGAAGAAGTGTGACAAGTGCCAACGTTTCTCAGACTTACCCAAGGTACCACCGGTTGAGCAGAGCCTCGTCATACCGACCTGGCCTTTCGACATGTGGGGGGTCGACATCATTGGGCCCTTTCCTCTGGCCAAGGGGAGCAACAAGTTCGTTATAGTAGCAGTCGACTACTTTACCAAGTGGGTGGAGGCTAAGCCTTTGGCTAAGATTACAGAAGAAAACGCTATCAATTTCATCCATGATTATATCTGGTGTCGATTTGGCGTCCCACACTCTATTGTGACCGACAACGGGCTCCAATTCTCTGAGGCCTTCACGAAGGAGCTGACTAGATTGGGAGTCAGGCACAAGAAGTCATCGGTCAGTCATCCTCAAGGTAATGGGCAGGCAGAGGCAGCAAACAAATTGATACTAAGGGCCCTTACCAAAAGCCTGGAGGGAAGCTAAGGAAAGTGGCTGGACAACCTCCCCCTGGCTCTATGGGCAGTTTGTACAACCACTCGGGGGCCGACTGGGGAGACTCCCTTTGCACTAACCTATGGATCTGAAGCTATGGCTCCAGCCGAGATGGCCCTACCAACTTTCAGGGTCACCAATTATGACGAGGCAGTCAATGAATGTAACAGACTCCTGGACCTAGACCTAGTTGAAGAAAAAAGGCTAACGGCTCAGCTAAGAATGATCAATTATAAGCAAAGGACCAAAGCCTACCATGACAACAAAGTAAAGAAGAGAGTTTTTGAAGTTGGTAACTGGGTGCTCAGAAAAATCGAGTCGACACACCTGAAGAATCAACAGAATAAGCTCTCTCCGAACTGGGAAGGTCCATACATCGTCACTCACGTTATCAGAGAAGGGACCTACATGCTCAAAACCCCGGAAGGAAAAGAGCTTAAACACCCATGGCATTCGGAACACTTGAGGAGATACTATCAGTAATACCTCGGCACCCTATCTTTTATTGTTTTCTAGAATAGATATTTCTTTCCGCTCTTAGATTTTAACAGCTAGCTTATAGCATCAGTTAGTTTGGATATTTCTAGCTTGATTTTATCAATAAAATTTCCTTCTGCAATATTTGCCCTTGTAATCACGGTACACCTGTTGAGGTCCCCCGTAGATAAGAATAAGCGTCTCAGCGACTTGAATTGATCCTGACTACTAGTTCTCTCAAATTTGGGCTAAGATTGATACATCTAGTACCCACGACAATTTGAGACTAGCCATGAGTTAGTTCAAGTCGAGCTCCTAAACGCTCGTCACGGCCATTACGGTGAACGACCACGGCCTACAAGCGTAGCCTAACACGGCTACTATCGAAACCTAATTCTATCGGTTAGTGCTCTCAAATTTGGGCTAAGATTGATACATCTAGTACCCACGACAATTTGAGACTAGCCATGAGTTAGTTCAAGTCGAGCTCCTAAACGCTCGTCACGGCCATTACGGTGAACGACCACGGCCTACAAGCATAGCCTAACACGGCTACTATCGAAACCTAATTCTATCGGCTAGTACTCTCAAATTCGGGTTAAAGATTATTACATCTAGGTCCCACAACAATTTGAGACTAGTCATGAGTTAGTCCTTACAAACACCGACTTAATCGGATACGAAAAGCGTCATTTTAGACAATGTTAAGACATCTTAAACCGAGATAAAGTAACACGAGAGAATGACGAGAGGACGCTTAACTACACAGTTAAGGAAGCAGGTTAACTTACACCTCAAACTGAGGTAAACGAATTCCTGCTTAAACAAGTATTTACGCCCTCCAGTTAAACACTAGACTGAGGCATACGAATGTTAAAAGTTCAAATGTTTCGACTTCCCCAAGAACTGGGCCAAGTCACATAAATACTTAAAAGTAGCAACAGAAAATAAATTGTTTTGGCCGACCAGGCATACAAAATACTAGGAGTTGTTCCAAACCCACAAAGCCGCCTAATCCATACCGGCTTTGGCATCTGCAGCAGCTCTTTCCAAAAGTTTCTCAAAGTTATCAGGATCAAGTGCAGGCGGGTCCCAAACAGGCCTATTAGCTTTATGGTCTCGGGCCTTAATGATCCTAAGAGCACCTTCAGAAAACGGAACCAAGGAATGAGCCGCCCTTGCCTCAACGCTATAGGCATCCTGCTGAAAAAGACGAGCACACTTCTCCAAAGGCACGTTGACTTCTGGATCAATGTACAGGAGACGGGTCAAGTTAGACCAAGCATCATTGTAAACTGTACCGACACGGTCGCTCAAATCGTCCCTAAATTGAGGCCCCCTCTTGTAGGCTTCCACGGCGGCTCTCTCTCTCTCCGCCACACTTTCCTCTAAACGAACATACCGGTCTTCTAGCAAAGCAAGCTTCTCTTCTGCTGTGACCTTCTCACCGGCAAGAATCTCAGCACGCTTCCTCTCATCCTCAACATCCGTCCTCGAAATCAACAAGGTTTCTTTTAAAGCTGCTACCTCGGCCTGAGACTGGCGATGGAAGGCATCAAGAGAAGCATTCTCCTGCTCCAAAGAAATTACCCTACCGTTCAATTCACCATTGGTCTCTTTCAGCTTCACCACCTCGGCCTCTTTCTCCTTCAAGGTTTCATAGGCTTGACGATACATGGTGTAGTCGACCTGAGCAAGGGAGGCAAGCTGCAAAATAGGGAGAAATGAGCAGATACAAGAGGAACATATACAGACCGGGATGGACGGAAGCAATACCTCACTAAGAATAAGGCCCTTGCGGTTCAGCATTTGCTGAGATGTGAGCCTCTCGGTCGCCAGCTGATCTATAGTGTCGGCATTCATGGCTCTTTTTATCACTGGGCCCCCCTTTTTTAGAGAAAGACCGGAGCGGGCCGCCACATCAATACCTGACAGAATGGGAACTCCGCCGAACTTATCAACCCAACGTTTCACCTCGTCTTCATGAGTAACCATGGTGGACGTAGAGTCGTGAGTGGATGGAGCCATCCTTTTGGCAGATTGAGCCCGGGTTTCCCTGATATCTTCCCTCGGCCTTTTTCGTTGAAAAAGGGAATCTCCCTGATCCACCTCAGTTGCAGCTTGGAGGCCTTGACTATGGCTTTGACCAATAGACTGACTGGCAGTAGGGCTTTTCTCGGTCTCGGGGGCCACATCCTCGGCATCTTTGCCGGTCTCAACTAGGTCTGTCAGAGGCAACGCAGAGCCATCCTTATTCTGAAGCGAGATTTGCCTAGTCTCCATGTCGGCGTGACGTTTCTCCAGGGCCGCCGCCCTAGACCTCTCCTTTTTCAACCTAGCCGCCTCAACGGGATCAACCTCCTCAATCTCAATCTCTTCAATTTGCTCCATGGTCAAAACTGTATAAAAAGATAAGTATCAGACCAAGACGAGATAAAAATCAAGGAAAAAAGAACAAGGATTAAAAAATTACAGCCTATCGTATCTTCAACTCGGAGGCAAATATTGTTCTGCTCCTTGCAACGTCCACATTCATGAAGAAAAACAAAATTTGGGTGGATTATCCAGTCCGGAAACCTGTTCCCTCGCAGAACGTTGACCTTGGGAACGACGCCATTTATAGGACCCTTCATCAACCCAGCCTGAACATAATACCGAGGGTCCCTCTCCAACTCGCTCCAATCAAGCGTACCAAGAGCAGAAAATTCTTCAAGTTTTGCAATCAAATCATCACTCCAGGAAGGTTTGTGGACCTCGACAGGACGACACGGCGAGTAGGACGGGACCGCGAACTCCCAACCAAAGCGAGACTCGACCCTAATCACGTGAGAATTCCACCCCGACACCTTACTTACTGTGCCGGAAATAGGGGAGATGATCTTGGGTTTGGATGGATCAGATTTGATGGTCAAAGTCCTTGTGGTCTTGTTGTAGCTCACATTGAAAAAATGGTCAAAGGCAGACATACATGGCTCAAAGCTGAGGCTGCGACACAGTACAACGAAACTAAACAGATATCTGACGGCATTCGCTCCGATATGAGCAGGCATTAGTTCCCAGGATTCCAGAAACTCATTGATAAAAGGGTCAAGAGGAAGCCTCAATCCTAATTCGAACTGCTTAAAGAAAAACGAGACCACAGCCTGATCATAGTAAAAGCTATGGATCTTCTCATCTGAATCTAAAGGAACAGCTTTGCTAATAATATAGACGATATTCCTCACGGTCTACTCCATACCGAGAATAGAGAGCCTCAATCCTCTCAGCTCCCGACTTGGGATGCTTGACTGAACCAGGATTACTCTTACTCTTGCCTTTCCTTGCATCAGCACCATGCCTCGGAGTGGCAGCGTTGGGCTCAAACTTATCTACTATCCTCCCTGAGGTACTCTCCCCGGCCATACCTGTAGAAGAAACAGAGGGGTTAGACTCATCAGGCGGCCTAGATAAAGCCAGGTCTTCCCCCCCCCGAATCAACTACTGGGGCCGAGGAAGGGGCATTCTCAAATAGAGACGGGAAAGCCGACTTATCCTTGACGTAATGAAGAAAAATATGTCGAATAACAGTGTCAAAGGTATTAAGAAGTATGATGCCATCGGCACTACCACTGAGGGCTCTCGGAGCAAACAAGCCAGAGGGATATTTCACGTCATCTCGAGGGGTTCTATTCAGAAACAATAGGTCGCCTATAGCCATCAAAGACAACATTTTCCATACCCCTTCTGACAACCTGTATATCCTATTATTGCGCTCATAAAAGCCATACATGGCATCGGGGTCGAAATTATGAATACCAGACATAACAGAAAAGGGGCTGTCCTAAGAGCCACACGGCTCACTCCAAAGACGAAATTCAAAGGGAAGAATGGTAAAAGCCTTTAAACCCTAGCAATGGCATAAATAGTAGAAAGGACAGAAAAGAGATCAGAACAATACCTTAGGCGAAAATGCAATCGGAAGAAAGAGGTCGACTGAGAAACTTAACGGGGAAGATCGGAGCAGAATCGGAAGATCTGCAGCAGAAACCAACTCTCTCAAAGGACTCGCCGGCGGGATATACGCAGTTTCCTCGGATGAATGTTCGAAAGTGGGAAATGAAAAGAGAAATTTGAATTTATATCCCGGGTCAGGTGGGTTATACCCGAATTCGAACCAACCGTACCCAGAGGCCCGTGGGTTGGCACGCTCCCCACTAAGTCTCATCATTACCCCTCATTAATAGGGTATGTCTTTTCACTCAATCGCATTCGCCGCCTGACACTAAACAGTTGAATGGGGAACGTCTGATGCAACTCAGCCGTCAAAACCGAATACAAGTCAGCCAACATGAAAGCACCGACTTGGAACCATCAACGTGACGAACAGGTGAATCAAGAAAGAAATAAATGACGACACGTTAAGACGAGAAGATTGCGCATAACAGCCGAAACCAACCAATTCTCGATCTCTACCTCGAACAATCACTCCAATCAAATGATGCGATATACCTAGAATGGTCAAGTATAGACCTACTTGGAAATAACGATGCATCACCTCTAACCAAGCTTGATAGTTATGGGAATATTGGTACAAGTGCCACCCATGCCGATATGTCGACAGAGATCGGACTGTCAGCACTATGACTAAATCGGCATCATAAGACAGAATGCCAAGCAAATAGGACGATTAAGGAATTGAAAACTCATGCCGAGGTCATTCAAAAGACTGATCATGGGTATACAACAAGATAAAGATGTAAGGTTCAAGAATAATGGAAAGCAGGAAAGATAAGGTACTATTATATACGCGCAAAAGACCACCACAACAGGTCGGGAGCCTGACCTATACAAAATCAAAAAGGAAAACTACTAGATCAAGCAAGCTAAAGATTCAAGGAAGATCACAATCTTGATCTTGATCTTCATCATCCTCCTCCCACTCGACATCTCCGTCATACCCGTATTCGTCAATAATAATGGGTTCTGGATCATCTTCATCTTCATCATCTTCATCATCACCCTCGTCCTCATTCTCTGATTCTTCTGCACCGGCATCATCGTCGGAGAATTCATCGACAGGGTCTGGTTCCAAAAATTCTCCATTGCTATCGGACAGTGACTCTTCCGCCGGAAAAGATGAACAATAATTGGATGGAAACATGGAATCACTGCCGCTATCGGGATCAGGGCTTGAAAAATGGTTCTTTGAATCAGAGCTTACTTCTTCTGGAAAAGCATCATCGTACATTCTCTTTGAAACAATTCTGGGTATTTCCTGGAAAATGTTGAGAGTAAAAGCAAGAGATACAAGGGGGTGTTTTGTTCTTATGTACCCCCAGAATACAAAGGGGCGGAGTATTTATATTGCCCATGATTAGGACACAGTTAATGAGGCCTTTGTTTTTCAAGAAGGGTAATGATTCCACCTGAAACAAATCAAGATGACATCAGCAAATCTAATCATAGAAGGATTTGGCGGCTGGCTATCAAATCAGCAATAAATGAAGCTGCAATTAATGAACTGTCTGAGTTCCTACTCGGTATGCCGAGATAGAAACTCGGGGGCCACTGAACGACATAAACCGACTTGGGTAAATGGGTCCCATATGCTCGGGGCCCGTACACCTAAAAGGCCTATACCGAGAAGCCATTCACCAGACGACTAGGCTTTTAGGCCGACATCAATAAAGCCGATCAGGCAGACCTTGCCTAGAACGAGTTACTAGTAGCCCAATCCCTAACCGGCCTCAATGACGAGCCGAGTTAGATGACGGGCCGACATACATCAGAAGCCTCCCATTATCGTCGGGAGTCCACTGACAAGAGTCATAACACAACTCTAACAGTAAAGATCCTTATCTAAACAAGGATATCTTTTCTACAAGATAACTGGGATATTACTCATCCTTATCAGGAGTCTATCTCCAAGGAATACGAGTCCCACATTAACACGGGCTCCCTGGCTTTCTTAACAAGTCAGGACTCTTACACCCACACCTATATAAACAGGTCCTCTACACGGGAAACGGGTAAGGAACTTACAGACTCTCGCCTGGTCAATTGATTCTACTCTCATATTTACTACCCAAATACTTATTCTCACGCCGGAGGGCCTTCGCCGGTGGAGCCCCGGCGTAGTTTACGTTTGTTATTTGTGCGCAGATCTGACAGGAGGGTTCTCATTGCTGGATTTATCCGAACCACTAGACGAAGGGCTGATCCGACACGTTTTTGACAGCATCATGATATGAATTCAAATTGTCAATATGATATTTGTTGTGAGTATAACAAATGAGTTGTTAAAAATAGCGTAATTCACTTTTCAAATTTTTAATAGTATAATTAATTAGGTAGTGGAATACATATGGATATAATTAAGTTACGAGTGTAATTAATTTGTTGAATATTAGGTTACATTTGTTACAGACCAAGGTCAGTTATCAAAGTGAAAGTCATTCATAATTTCACCATTACCAGTTGCTTAATTTTCGGGGATGTTTTTTTTTTTTTAAATAAGTCACTGACAGTTTTATTATTGTTCGTCGCTTAAATTAAGAGTGTAATTAGTTTGTTAAATATTAGGTTATATTGTAACTTGTAACGTCTGATCGAGATGGGGAATATTGAATTTATTTGATATAACCAACTATTATTTCCTAAATTATAAGTCATTAAAATGTCTATTATTATTCGACGCATAAATTTCGGAGCAATTATGAAAGTTGAAATTTTGTATGATCTAATTTCTCAAATCATCAGTCCGATAAATTTTGTTACTTTCATATGAATGTTATTTTTTCCTTATTTAGATCTTATTGGGAAAAAGGTAACGTGTATTTATAAAAAATCATCATCCTATTGATTGCATGAAGTACATGATGGATGTGTTTCTACCCATCCAAATGATATACATCTATGACTTATTTGGTGCTCAACTTTGGATGTTTTGATGGTTTTTAGAGTGTTTATGAGTATAGGGAAGGAGCGAAAGAATGCACGGATTCTTGTACGTTAAAGTGCGAAAAAGAAAGATAAAGAATGGACCAGAACATAAAAATAAAGAGATGGGAACTCTGAGTGATCAAGTCCATTGGATAGTACTCAAAAATAAATTTCCAACGATAGTTTGCACGTCCAAATCGGAGTTCGTATGAAGAAGTTATGACCTCCGGAAGTTTACACGTAAAAGGTACAAGCTGCAAAGCAGAAGGCGCGGCCGCACACCAATGTTTCGCGCGAGCGTACAACACCGGAATGCAGCCCAGAATTGCATCCGAGCGGCCGCACACTCAGGGACCATAGGGGAATTTGTCCAGGGACCTTTGGGGAATTTCCAAAATATTGTGGGCTTTTCTTTGATTTCCAAAATTACAGTGACTTTTTTGGAATTTTTGGAGGACCTTTAAGGAATTTTTGGAGGGATTTTCTCGAAACTCAAAAATCCCAGTGGCTCCTGGGGAATTTCGGCCACCAGCGCTTTATTTCTCCTTTTTCAACGAGGAATCATATAATTTTTCCTATTTTTACATCTCTTAGCCTTAGTATAAATATAACACTTCATCCACTTTATTTTATACATACTTTTATTCAAGAATTCAAGATTGTAACAAGGATTCATCAATTTAATTCAGGTTTTGATGTTCTTTAATTTATTTCTTGTTCTCGATTTTATTATTAGTAGTAGTTAATTTTTTAGATTCATGAATTGGTAGTAACAAATATTAGATCTCTATGCTATAGATTTAATTCTTCCATTCTTTCTTATTCTTGTTTATCAAAATATTCTTCATACTAAATTCTTTAGTTTCAATTATATGTTAAGCTATAAATTGGCTTTAGAATTTTTAGGTATCTATTGTTACAGTGACTCAGGCATTGATACATTGACCACTATTTTGATAATTAGATCCAATTGAGGCCGTGATTGAAATCAAAAGGATCTAGGTTCATATGTTCTTTAAGTACTTCATGAATTCTTGGAAATTTATATGGACGTGATAGAAAAGTATAATTTGATAGGAATATTAGAATTGCAATCCGGCGACCGAACCGTCCCAATTCTTACTTTTGTGAACGAACTAAAGAATGAGATTGATCTTGTCATTAGAAGCATAGCATAGAGTGAAAGTATTTGTAAACCCAATTCGTGAATCTATTCGTTAATCTTGATTTTATTTGTTTCCTTAGTTTAATCTTATTTCTTGCTTTCGTAGTTTAATAAATAATTAAACTAAAACCCCGCTTGTTTTATTTTTCTGTTTTAATTTACATTCTTGTTAATCCTTCAAGTCTCTGTGGATTCGACCCTTGCTTGTGCATACTACATCGGTTACTAGTACACTTGCTAGGTAATTTTGTCGTGCCCCAGACCTGTGGTCCTACTTGGCCCCACGCTCGGGACACGAGTGGAAGACGTTATAAAACACTTTTAGAAAATTTTTCACAATATACTTTCATAAAGTTTAACAAAATTCACACTTGAAGTTCAAAGACTTCCACTAACTTTCAAACAAACTTTTCAAACCACTTTCACAACCGAAAATATTTAGCCCGAAGGCTTACAAACTTTTATACAAATGTACATACACCGACATTATCCAAAATATAGGTGTTACAAGATGATGAAGTCAAGGAAACTCTACCCAAAAGGTTATACATCTATGTAATGTAACCTTGACAAAACTCATATCCCAAACTCTTACCACCACGACGTCCTCCCGTGCAATTATCATATTCCCTGGACTCGCTTTAATCTAAAACAGTAAACAAATAAGGGGTGAGAATGAATCTCAGTAAGCTACTAAAATGCAACTACGTTACATGCTGATATGATAATCATAAATAAACAATATCAACAATTAATCATATAGCATATAGCACATAACATGAGAGGCTCTCTATCGCCAACCGTCCCATACCGGTTGGAAATAACGACCAACTCATCATACAACACATAGTGTAGAAGTAAACACTCCTACGAGAATACCAAGCCAAGGTTTACCGAAGTAACATAACCATCTGAGAATACCATCTGAGAATACCATCTGAGCAACATAAATAGCTGAAGCCGGGATCCCGAAAACCAAACCATAACCAATAGAACCAAAGTAACCAGAGGGGGAAATATGGCACAAAGTCATAACCCAAATGCTCACCAAAGGGAGCGATTCATCCCATCCAAGGCCAATCTGGACTGGGGAAAATGAGAAGGCACAGTGGACACCTTATAGTGAACTTGGTTTGTGTGCCACTATAATTCTCCCACCGCCTGACACAGAAGGTACCAATGGAAAACCTTATAGTGAATTTACTTGTACCACTATAATTCTCCCATTGCCTGACTCCACAACAAGACCAGCTGGACTTTCCACAAGAAGCACAGTAATGAATACTTGCTAAACAACAACAACCGGGGCAATGATTCTAAAATAAGGAACTAAGCCAAACACATCACAAAGATGAACCAATCCAAACCACATCAAAAGATGTTCAACAATACCCCATGTAACACTTATTCATATTCCCTAACACATTTGTTTACAAAAGAACCAATTTCAAACACTAGGGTGTTCTACAACAACCCTCTAGGTACTCTAGGATATCACCTAAGACCTAGACCAAGATTTAACTCTAATTCACTTGGATTTAAACAACTCAAACTTTTCAGCAGCCCTGGGCGGTCGCCCACACCAAACTGTGCGGCCGCCCAAAACACTCTGTCTCAAGACAAAAATCTTCCAGATAAGTGTGCGGCCGCACGCCCGATTTGGGCGGCCGCCCAACACACCCACCAGGCCAAAACTTGAACAAACTATACTCCTTTCGTTCCACCGTTCCACAAGTAGGAATATAATTTTTCTAATATACTCATTTAAGGATACTTTCATTCATTTCTCCGTCCCAAGATTAATAGTATAATTTTTATAGTATACTTATTTAACATTTAAACCAAGTTAATATTTTACCGTCCCACAAGTAGGAGTATACTTTCAAACACTTATACTAACATTCTCAGGATATAAACATACTCCATATACACCCTGGCATACAAACCAAGTCACTTACCCAGTATAATTATACTCCCTTTGTCCCAAATAAACAAGTATCACAATATTACCCGAATCACAAAATAACAATTACAAGTATCAGGTATAACATATATGACCATTTTAACATTTAAAAGGGAATTAGTAACTTACCTATTCCGGAGAAAATATCGACAAAAATATATTCTATTCGGATAGAAATGATCTCCTCGTCAAGCTCGCCAATCTTACAGTGTCCGTTAATTGAAGTCGAAGTATAAACGGAATTTTTGTCAATTTTCCTAAGAAAACCCACCCTTCGCTCTAACTGTTTTCTTCGCAAGCTTTATTACTACTGTTTCAATAATAGCTAGCAATTCCCCTTTGTAACCCAGGTAGAAAGAGATTATAAGTGAGTCGGTGGTCGGTGAAGACGTGGCACAAGGTTGAGTGAAGCCAAAAGGGATTTTTTTTTTCTTTCTTTACTAACCTTAAAACTAGAATTCATATTAATCAACTTAATAGTCAAACACATATTATTTCCAGCCCACTACATACATGGGCACTACATTATTCGGTCAACTTGATTTACATTGAATGACATGGACCATTTTTATTAGATGGTCAAATGAATCTAACTATACAAATTCATGTAAATTGGCCAAACACTAATCCGATTTTACTAAGTTGTCCAGAATATTATGCTTATCCAAATTAAGAAAATAAATGATGTTCTTGATAGCTTTAAATGTTTAGTTTACTCATTTTTCAGATTTGAATTTCGAATTTTCTACAATGAGTTATGGTCATTTTACTACAAGGTGTCAGAGTTGGGCGAAAATTACATTTTAAAACCATCTTTATATTTTATGTGTGTAAAATTTTCTATTTAATGTTATAATGATATGAAATATAAGAACATACATTTATGTCAAATTATACTCTTGACACAAACAAATAAAAATAGATAAATAGCACATACTAAACACATTAACTAACACATATACTCAAATAATATATGCAAGTCATAAAAATATTTTCTAACACATAAAATGCACATAAAAGTTCCATTTTAAGTTAAGAAAATCAAGGGGGTTTTGGGGTCGTTACAAATTTAATTAGAGGGAGATTTTCTTTATCAAGTTTTTGGCGCCGTTGCCGGGGACTTGATTAGGTTAACATGTTTGTGTAGACATTGTAAATAGTTTTCTTTTAGTTTTTTTTTTTATTATTATTTTTAGTTAATTTTTCTTTTCTTTCTTTGTTTATTTTAAAATTTATGTATGAGCTGATCTAGAGGGATGTATGGAATGAACACCAATGCTAACTTAGAGAAACAAGAATTTAACCAACAATTAGCAAAATTATCTGAGAAATTAGACATATTATTTGCAAAGATAAAGTTGGTAAATTATAATGTTCAACAAGGATGTACTATTTGTGGTGTTCATTATCATGCTACTAATGATTGTCCGTCTAGGACCTATTTTCCTGTGTATGTTCTACAGGTTCAAGAAAGGAGTTTCGCCCCGCCATGGCAACCGCAATACGATTATTTTCCTAACTCTTTTAATCAAGGATGGGGAAATTATTCAGACATGGTATGGGGAAATGATGAGGTAGTTTATGATCCCACTTATGAGCCATATTATGTTAATAATCCACCACCACCACCACCGGTAGAGCAACCTTCAACTTTTATTTGGTATTTGAACGATGAAGGGGAAGAAGAGTGTGTCTTCGACTCGACTCTAGAGCCATATTACTATAGTAATCCACTAATATCACAACCTGAAAAGCAACACTTGGAGGAAGCAAAGGAGGAATTTGTCTATGAGATCTCCAATGATGACTCTAAGGATGGGTTACCTTGTGATAGTTCAAGTTGGGGTATGGAGAAGGTAGAGATTATGGAGGAAACGTGGCATGAGAAAGTCATTGATGAGTTTTTATTTGCTCTAGAGGGTGGTGAAAAGAAGGAAAGTGAGGATGTTCCCAATGAGGATGAGGCTCTTCAACCCATAAATAATTATATAGAGAAAACATGGCATGAGATAGCCATTGAGGAGCTTGAATTTTATTTATATGGTAGTGATAAGAGGGATAGTGAGGAGGTTCATGATGCGGAGGAGAAGCTTCAACCCCTTAGAAATCCCAATGAAAGATTGGCCATCCTTATGGTACACCCTCCTTGTGATGGTGGAAAAGCTGGTGAGAGACCAAAAGTGGAAAAGTCCAAAAAGCGAAGATGCCAAAAATTCCATGTTGTACTATAAGATAAAATAAAAAGGGGAATATACATGGGGATCGAGCTGAAGATAAGGACCCGCGAGCATGCAAAGTGGGCCAAATGAAGAAAGGTGAAATCCAAACCGGGCAACGGTTGGGCTAACGACCTTAACCAAATGCGCTTGTTGGGAGGCAACCCAACTATGTAACATTTATTTTTCTTTGATTTTAGTGTTTTGTTGTGTCATGCCATCCTTTGAACCTAAAGCATGCTTTAGATTCTTATTCTATGAGGACATAGCATGTTTTAAGTTTGGGGGTAGGCATCTCTCATAGTTTGTGGGTTTATAGGGGAGTGTATATAGCTGTCACCCTCCATAAAAATAGAAATTTTTTTAAAAAAATTGTTCTCTTTATATTTTGGGATGTTGGACCATGGTCGATGATGATCCGAGGGTTTGTTTTTATTAGCCATTATGGGTTTTATTATTTAACATAGAGTTGGGACTGTTGGTGTGTATGCTCTAGGCACGTTATTTGAACGATTAATGTTATCATTTGCTTTATGTTTTAAATAAAGATATTGAATGATTATTATATCCTTTGCATGTTTATTATAATAATCTCCGTCCCTGATAATTATAATTAATTATTAGTATAAGTTTAATAGATAATCATATGATGATTATGTGTATTCGATACAGTTAGACTTATGGGTATTTGTTGGAGAACAAATACTGGACTGACCCCTATGAGATTTATGTCATGGTCATAATGTCATAATTAAGTCTCATATAGTTATATCACAGGAATCTCTAGACCTGAGGTTATTACAGTCTTCCACATGATGAACATTATGTTTGACATAATCAAACGTTACCCTTAACCGGGTAGCAAAAAAAAATATGATTGGCGTAATCGGAATCATGTTGGGAAAGGTAATAATCCAAGATGGGATTTGTTCCTCATCAAGAGAGATGTCAAGCTTTGGCCACTCGATGAATTGTGTTGATGAAATGCATGGCCATGCCCAAATGAATTGATTGGATCAATGTCATTTGTATTATCAATACAATCGGGATCGAGAAAGCATTGAAAAAAGTAAGTTGACCATTGACCATGACTTACATTCAGTAGACATCACGTAACAAAGAGATTGTGTTATGTTCTATTTTAGGAAACTTTGGATTTCAAAGTTATACTAATTGGGTAGTCATAATGGCTTGCAAGAGTCCTTTTATGATTTACGAGGTTTGAATGGTTCGGACTCGTTGCCAACTTACTATAATCCTATTGGGTCACACACGCAGAACGGATAATAAAAAGGAGCAAAAAATGAGGAAACTCTAAAGACCATCCGTACGGCTTCCTAGGAGCCATATGGATCATATCCCGCACTGCAGTTTAATTTTTGTCTTTTCTTGTTGGACAAGAAGACAAAAATCCTAAATGGTTTTGGAGACCTCTTGTATATAATGTGGACAACTGAGAATTGTTCCTATAACATTGTTTTTGGAAATCACAAACTCTTTCTTGGAGAGAGAGAATACACATAATATACTTAGGTTATTGAGTTTGATTATTCCCAATTATCAAACTTCAATAATCATAGGAGCAATTGAAGAATCGTTCTTCACCAAAGTTTTTCAATCCGAAGGACCTAGCAGTCAAGTTCAAAAAGCGTTCTTGAAATCTGTTCGAAGTGTGGATCACCGGTAGAGGGTTCTCATCTTAGCATCTTGTCCAATTTTTCATATATCGATCTACAAGGGTTAGTTTCTTTCATCTTTATATTATGAATTATTGAACATAACAGATCTAGGCTTTGGGTTTCTTCATGTTGTTCTTCCGCTGCGCATGATTGCACGAAACCCAACAGTGGTATCAGAGCCCCGATGATGATCAATAATTCTAATATTATCATGATATAATTATTTAATGCGATTATTTAATTGGTATGATGATGATATGATAAATTTATGTGATGGGATTTTATATGAGATATAAAATATGCATGCTAGATGATGGGATTAAGCGATGATAATATTAATTGGATTTATATGTATGATCGCATGCTTAGATTATCATAATGTAATTGGATTATATTTATTGATGATCTTGATCTAATTTGTATGTGAAATAAATTGGTTATTGATTATATGAATTAGATGTGTTAAAATTCATAATTTGTATTTTCATGTTTCTGTAATCTGATTACGTATGAACATGAAATTGGGATTGATCGAATTTCTGAAAAACTGAAAATCTGTAACCTGGACAAGGCAACCGTATGGATGTTTCAGCACCGCACGGTGGCTATGGCGTCGTACGGCTCCTGCCCCAAATTCCAGAAACTTGTTCTGTTTTTTGGTGTCCAGATTGTTCTGTAAATTGTTTACATAATTTGAATCTGGAAACAGAAACTGCTTTCAGACGGCTGGTTTTCGAAACCGTGTTTCCTGAGACAGTTTTCAATCGAGGAATTCAGAAAAGTTGCTGAAATCAGAGTTTTAAAGAGTTTAGAATTTTTGTAATCTGTGAGATTAAGAGACAATGAAAGGGTCTTGAAACAAGTGTCCGATCTATACTGGAATGTGGATGCCTTTTGTCTTAGTTTCGACCAAATAGAGAAGTTACTTGGTTTCTTGATCTTAGTACGGAAATTTGGATGCCTTTTGGCTTAGTTTCGGTTGTACGGTTTGTGCTCTCAATTTCAAGATGCTCTGCGGATTCAGTTTCAGACCTTAATCCTATAACTAGCGCAACTAAAGTCACATAAAATTAATTTGGTTGATTGATTAACTTTATGTGTATGAACCTTCTTAAAAATTTAAGTCAAGTGCCAAATCCATAATTAAAACACTTGTGAGTACATGGGTAGTTTTATGCGGACTTCTATTCATCTATGAGCAAGATGAGGAAAGAGTGATTCCTATATGTTTAAAATGGTTTGACTTAATTAGGTCATCAAAAGGGTTTTGGGCCTAAAGGCACTGATGGGATTAAAATATGTTAGACATATGATGTCTAAAATCTCATAAAGGATCTAAGAGTCATATATGATATGATTGACAAGAAGTTGTCTACCTAATTAATTTAATTTTGAGCAGAATCGCCAAAGCGGACTTAAAATTAAATTAAAGTTTGATTTTATTTCATTTAAATTATATGATACATTAGATGTATACGAAGGTTATATAATTTAGTGTGAGTATTTGTGAAATACTAAATAATAATATCTTTAATTAAGTTGGTACTTATGTATAGTTACATGTTTGCATAATTGTAGATAATGGCACAAAACACACAATCTCTGTCATTGCGATCTATCATTGAGAAGGAAAAACTTCAAGAGAATGGTGCTAACTTCATGGATTGAATCCGAAGCCTTAGAATTGTTCCAAAGCATGAAGATAAGCAGTACATTCTTGATTAACCCGTTCCTGAGGAGGAAACTGCTGCCACTGCCCATATGGCAGAGAGAGACGCCTACAAGAAACACAAAAGTGATTCTCATGAGGTCGGTTGTCTCATGCTTGCTGCCATGTGTTCTGAGCTTCCAAAGACTCTTTAACACTTGGAAGCCTATGATATAGGCACTCAGTTGAAAGATATGTTTCAAGAGCAAACAAGGCAAGAAAGGTTCGATACCATAGCTGCTCTGACCTCATGTAAGATGAGTGAAGGACAGTCGGTGGGTCCTCATATTTTGAAAATGAAGGCCCATTTTGAGCATCTAGAGAGGCTTGGACATCCCATCTCTGTTGAGTTGGCTACTGATTTTATTCTTAATTTATTTCCTAAAAGCTATAATCAGTTCGTCATGAAATATAATATGTATGGTATGGATAAGACTCTGTCTGAGTTGCATGGGATGTTAAAGACAGCTGAAAATAAAATCATTAAAGAAGCTTCTCATGTGCTTGTGGTTTCAAAAGAAGGAAAGGGCTCTAAGGCCAAAGGAAAGGGTAAGGCAAAAGTTGTCAAACCCAAGATAAGAAAGGCAACTGTTGCCAATGCTGTGGTGGCTAAACCAAATTCCCAAAAGGATGCAATCTGTTTCCACTGCAATGGGATTGGTTATTGGAAACGTAATTGCAAGGCTTACATAGAAGAAAAGAAGAAGAAGAAGGGTAGTGGGACTGCTTCTACTTCAGGTATCTATGTTATAGATCTACTCCTTTCTACTTCTAGTTCCTGAGTATTAGATACTGGATGTGGATCTCACATTTGTTTAAATGTGCAGGCACTAAGGAATAGGAGGCTACTCAAAGATGGCGAGGTAGATATACGCGTGGGGAATGGAGCAAGAGTTGTTGCATTAGCCGTATGAACCTATGATGTTATTTTACCTAGCGGATTAATTCTTGCTTTGAACAATTGTTATTACGTTCCAGATTTGAGTAGAAATATTATTTCAATTTCTTGTTTTGATAATGAAGGTTATAGTTTTCTTATTAAAAATAAGAAATTTTCTATTTATTTAAATTATATTCTTCATTGTACTTCATGTTCATTTAATGACCTTTATGTCCTTGATGTTTAGAATAGAAATAATGATGATATCTATAATGTAAATAAGAAATCCAAACCTAATGATGTAAATCACACTTATTTGTGGCATTTCCGTCTTGGTCATATTAATGAGAAGCGTATCTCAAAATTCTATGGGGACGGACTAGTGGGTCGTTAAACCGCCAAAAATAAATTTCTCCTACTTTAAAATTCGAGTATAGTGACGAGTAGGGATCGTATCCACAGGGAACGCAGAATAATTTCTTTGGGGAGAATAAGACTATAACAGAAAGTGAAAGTGGTGAGTTTTGATTTGATTAAACTAACTAACTAAATAAGAACAACTGTTAAAGGAAGTAAAATTCTAAACTAAGAGAAGCAATTTAAAGACTAACTAAAACTAAGAAATTAACAATACGAGAGAAGTCTAGATGAACTACAAGCAAACTTCCAATTCAAGGGTTGTGACATCCAATTTTGATATTGATCACAGACTAACAAGTATTTTCTTGTTCATTCAAGTATTCAACTAAAATTTATCCAGATAGCCAAGACAAATTTGAATTTCCTTAATTTAATTGGCCAAGCCTAGCACTCGGTAAATCTTACCACTAACCAATTGGGCACACTAGGGTTCCATATCGATCGATGGTAGCATAAAGTTCTCATGGAAATAGTTGAAACTAATTCTAATAGACGGGATAGCCTACAACTACTAAAATTAGTATCATAAGTTTATATTGTCAAACTTGTTTCCACAACAAATTTAAGCTTATTGCTCTCAATTTCACTCATTCAGCCTCCCCGGATGAACTCATGAGCGGTAGGAAAACACTAATTAGAACGAGTTTTCAATTCCACTAATTAGTATGTTCCATAAAAATAAAACCAATGAACTTATGAATTACTTGAATTAAAACAAGAATTTATTAAGCATAGAGTCTCACAATAATCATAAAATTGAACTTACAAACCCTTAAATCGGAAAAAGATCCTAGCCTTGCTTTATTGAATTGAAAATCTTCATTGAAAACTCCATCACAATTATGGATAGAGTGCAAATTACATAAAAAGAAAAGAAGATAGAGAACAAAGGTGAAGTGAGAGGATATGTGTTGGGGTCTTTTAAAGGGAAATGACTAGCCCTTTTGCTTTCCTAACCTCCACTTCATTTAAGAAGAGAAATAAATCATTGGCTTTATTATTATTTTTTTTGTAGTCTTTGGCCTTCTATTTTCCATCTTGATTCATCTTTTTCTTAGGCCAAAAAAAAATCTGCACACTTTATACTCCAAAAACTCCACTTTTAGCCTTCTATTTACTCCAATCTATCTCTTCTGTCCCTACATCCTAAAGATAACAAAAACGGGTTAAATAGATAAATTACATTATTTAAATGAAGGGAAATAAGACAATAAAATATAGACAAATAAAGATATATCAAATTTCCCCATACCAAAACCATACTTGCCCTCAAATATGTCCCAAAAGTATTTGCTTTTTCCCTATCTTGACTTACAAATCTCCGTCCCTAATTTATTTTCAAAAATCATTATGCACATGGGAGATTAAGCCAATAACTCTCAAAGACAAGGATCATGGATTGTTTTCATTCTACAATTATACCCCCCATTAGCCTTAACCATGTATGGAATGCCATTGTGACAAAGGAAATGCCTCACAAAAAGAAGAAAAAGAAATCACTCATTCACTCCAAGTGTTTGAGGGACGTGTATAAGCATTCCATATCAAAGCATAATGCACCATTACCATAATCTTGATAATATGCCTAGGTCTCCATGAAAAAATGAATGAACTTATGCACTTATGGACCTTGCAAGGTTGTAATGGGGGGGGGGGGGTAAAGGTATGCTGGAAGGGAACTTAAGGTGTACATGTCAAGAAGATGTGGAAAATTATGTCCAAATGTGTAACAACAAAAAATCCTCCTTCCCCCAAAACTAATCACAACAAACCAAATTTTTAAATCTTCCACAAAATTATTTAACACATCACAAGCATTCTCCACATGATTCCATAAAGACAAGAGAAATCCTTCGTGTTATCACAAAAAGAGCTCCCATAAATAAACAAGATCAAATGAAAACAATGAGGGAGTATCTAAATCAAATGACTAACATTGAATCTCTTTCTCCACAATGAACCTTTTCCAACTCAAACACAAATCACACAACCATTCATCAATTCACTTCTCATGAAAATTCCACATTTCTCAATTCAAACTCCCAACAACAAATGAAATGAACATATCGAGGGAGCATCTCAAATGATCATAATACTTTCTTCTTCTTTTTTTTTAATCAAAGTATAAACAAAAACAAGAAGGGAATATATACATAAACAACCACTACAATTTCCATGTTCCCAAACCAAAATGTTCCCAATTTCCATTGATTCTATCCATTGAAACCAAAATTTCCATATTGAACAAAAATTCTTCATATGCAATTCTTTTTCACATCAATGCCAAAGGATTCAAAGTGGGAACCACAGAATAGACACAACTTTCCTTGACAGGTGTAATTACAAAAGAAATAAAACAAGCTCAACGGGGCTTACTAGGGGGTATAAAGGGTAGGTATACAAATGAAGGCCAACAAAAGGATAATCCTATAGTCCCTTTTCAAAAGTGCATAAGCCCAAAAATGTCTCAACCCGGCATCAAAATCAAGTTCTAGAAGGGATACATTATGCTTGATCACACACAACAAAAAAGAGAGAGCATAATTGGTGTGTTGCTCTATGGCCCAAAAACTCACCTAAGACGTGTGTTGGTCCCAAAGGGTAACAAGGGTATAGAACCGCTAGAGGGGGGGGGGGTGAATAGCGTTTAAAATCTTTTTTGAAATACCCTTGAAAATCAACCAAGTACTTATCAGTTTGGTCTATTGCGGTTTAAATCACTAGAACCGCTCAGATAAAATGCACAGCGGAGTTTTGCGGTTTTGGCCAAACTGAATTATAAAGAGTAGGGCAGTTAAAGTGGTTGAAAAAGGAATGATGCAACTGACAAGACACAACTGAAGTATCACAGAATTATGCAAATCATTTATCAAGTCATTTCACATAAGAGTAAATAAAGCTCATAAACAGAAATGTAAATGACAAGACAGAAATTAAAGATCAAACACACACAATTTGAAGAGGTTCGTTCTTGAAAGAACTACGTCCTCTACCTAGGTGGTTAGCCTAGGATTTTCTAATAGCTACTAGACTTGTATTGATTTAGAGGAGTTTTTACAAGATTACAAAAGAATCAAAACTCTAAATAAACAATCTAACCTAACAATGCTATTATAACAACCTGTGTTTTCGAGGTATATAATCTATAAGAAAATATACTCCGAGTGTGTGGTGTGGAAAGAAATCAAGAGCTCAAAATATCTAAGTGATGGCGAGCAAGTGATTACTTTCTGTGCAAGGCTGAGTTTAGATGGTTTGAAGGCTTGAAGCTTTGATGAAGAACTCTGGGTTTGCTAAGGAGATGATGAAGATATAAATATCTGGGTTTTCAATCTTCAAAGCAAACTTGAATACTTGGGATATTCTCTTTGAAGCTCAGCAACCTTCATTGTTGAGAAATGAAGGCTATTTATAGTGAAGGCATTAGTGACCGTTGGACAAAAAGGTGAGTCATTGTCTGGCGGTTCTATGCGCTGTCACAATCCCATTGGTTGACCTGTCACTGTCGTCCTTTACTTTTGCTTTGTGGCAGAAAGTTGTTGGATCACTACCTGACGTTGTCCTTTTAGCTGTTGGAGAGGTACAACGGTAACTTTTCAAAAAGCGAGACAAACCGACATTCCAAGAATAACTGAAACATGACTTGAAGTTTAAGGACAAGTCACCAGTCATTCATTTACAGTTGTAAAGTGAATGTTTGTCTTCAAGGAGTAAATGACAGCAATAACTTCTTCAATATCTTGGTCGGCGGTTCTACCAGATGCATGTGCGGTTTCATGAATGAACTTGAAGGGCAGTTTCATTAGAACTGAACTAGGCGGTTGGTGATGAAGTCTTGAAGCACACTGCTGGCGGCTCGAGTAGCATCGAGTGCGGTTTTCGGATCTAAACCGCTATGAACAAACCGATCATAACTCAGCCTAACTACTAAAAAATCTAGAAATGGACTTGTCTAAAAATTGAAGTATAACTTCATTACATGTAAACCTAAAGTCCACAAAAAGACACGTGGAATGGGTCAATAAAATCAGGTGGGTGTACTAACAATGAATCCTAGCAATCTCCCCCTATTTGATTGATGCCATAACCACACTATGATAGAGCAAACATTGTACTTGGTAAAAACATGCTCAAATGAATATGTATTGAAACTGCATGTCCCAAGTCAAATGCACACACGATGCTATACCATAGACTTCTAGTCTATCAAAAACAAAGGAAATGAAAAAAAAATAGAAGAGAAATACATTCAGATGCATATAAAGAGATATTATTATGAAGATCAAATATGCATGTTTAAACTGAATGTTTAAAACACATACACTTAGAAAATGTTTTCATGATGAATTAAAGTGCATGGGTTTTGAAAATGCATTGTTCCACAAACAAGTAGTTTGAATAAACAAAGTTTTTGGAATAAGATGCAATGCATTCATTTTCATTATAATCCTTTAAAGGTTTTGGAAGTTACAAATTACAAGGAAAATAATGAAAGGCAAAACTGATTACAAAAGGATAAAAAGAAATCTAGTCAGTTCTATCAGGAACCCTGGCGGCGGCTTGGTCTGCGGTTTGAGCAGCATCAGAAGGCTCAACTAGGCTGGCGGTTTTGAACACGTATTCAGCTGACTTAAGACGAAGATGGGTCGGTTCATTTACCTTTTCTAGGATCTTTTCAGATAGATTCTTGAGGTCGCGAGCAAAATGAACTAGATAGTCAGTTGATGAAACCGTTAGGTCAGCCAGTTGGTTTAATTTCTTCTCTAGAACCTCATTCATTTCTTGGGCCGCTTCAAGTCTGAGAGAAGTCAGTTCATTTAGAGTTTCAATCTTATGTTCTATTTTGAGCTGGTTCTCCAGAAGGGTTTCTATCTTGAATTCCATCCTCCCAATTCGAGGGTCAATAGCATTCTCCCTCTTAATGGCATCAACAAGGAAGGGCAGAGAGGAAAGAAATGCAGATCGGGTAAAAAGTGAATCCAGAACAAATTGAATCCTTACTGGATCAGATTCAAAAAGGAAGGAAGGGGAAGGAATGACAGAAAATGAAGTATAGGGAAGAGAAGGGGAAATGGAATGAAGTTGGGTATTGGAGAGAGGAATGGAAGTATAAGGAGAGAACTGTCATCTATAAAGATATGGAAATATAATGCAGTTTATCCTAAAGAAAAATTGAGAGCAGAGAGAAAAGATGACCTCAACTGCCAGATCCTCAATGATTTGATCAAGAGTTGAAGCAATGAGTAGATCTGAAGCAGCCTGAGACTCATCGGTTGGAAAGATTGCGAAAGGATTTGGAGGACCAGACTTGAGTCGTTGCTCTTCATGCTTCTTGGCGGCTCTGAGGATGGCTCCATGGCGGTTGGCTTTGGAATAAGTAGCTCTAAACCTCTTTAGGTAAGCCGCGATGTCCTGTGCACACTTCCTTTTCATAGCACACGGTTTGGGAGTCCTAACTGCGACAGAGAATTCAGGCAAAACCGAAGGCGCAGAGACATCTATCACTTGAGGTTGAACCGACGATTCAGCCGATGGACCGAATGGCAGTGCAGGGGATCCAGATGGTGAAGGAGTGTGCTCTGGTGAGTCAAAATTTAGCTTTCGTTTCAGTGGAGGAGCGGTTTCAACCAACATAGGGTCTATACCGATCTTTCTCAGTTCAGCTCTTTCTCTTAATTCCTTTGCAAATGAGCCTTCAAGAGGTGAGTGATTCTTCTTATCATGAGCCTCAGTAAAGTCCACTGCACCAGGTGGCCTTGATTGCCAGTGCTCCACAAAATCATATTTCTTTATTAATCTTCTCTTCTTCTTCAGCGGTTGAACCTCAAGATTGTCATCATCTTGCTCAGATTCATCTTGAACTGCCTCAGACATATTAGTCTGCTCAGGCGCATCTACATCCACAATAACCTCAGCCACAAACTGTTCCGCAGTTTGATCAGGCTGAACCGCGGCCTCAGACATGTCAGTCTGCTCAGGCTCGGTTTGAGTAGAAGGTTTGAGGTTGGGAAGGGTAGAAAAGATTAGCTGTAACTGTTCTTCAGTGAATTGAACAGTTGGCAGTTTTGGAGAAGATAGAGACGGTGAGGAAGGTTTGGGTTCATAAGCAGTAGCTTTACGTTTTCGCATGAGATTCACATCTTGTGCAAAATTCATGGATTTTTCAACATTTGGCTTTATTGGGGAAAGGGGTTTTATCTGGGGTTTAGAATAAGTAGGTGGAGATGATTTAGTAAAGGGAATTGGTTTAGATGAAGGTGGAAGAGGTTCAGAAGAGGGATTGGATAGAATAAGGAAGGATTTTGGTAAGGATGGTTTTGGAGGAAGATTGGATGAGGGTTTGGAAGGGTCAGTAATTTTAGCTTTCTTCTTTCTTGGAGCCGCGGTTTCCCTGGGTTGAGCCGCAGGGATTGCAGGCTCCCCCTCAACCGCAGACTCCCTCTCAAGTGGAGCCTCAGTTCCATCCAGGCTAACTCCTAGCCTATTCAAGGTGGCAGTTTGAGCTGCTTCTCTAGCTCTTGTAGCGGCAGCTTGATCTGCTATGGCACCGGCATAAGGTTTGCCTGACTTATTGAGCCGAGCCTCAGGATAGGGTTCTCTCTGCTCTTCAGGCAGAGGATCAGCATTACATACCGCTTGTGCAAACCACCATCCGAATCCGGTTCTGAAAGCATCAAGTTTTGAAGCACCAAACAATGTCTTCTCATTCGGTTGCACCCACTGTAGATACCCTGATCTCGCACCCCTAAAAACCCACCTTGAATCGGTCTAAACCCGAAAATTGACCTAAAACCCTCGATTTGGCTGTGCGGGACTACCGTGAGACTTATCGGTGCATCGAATGGATAAACGGACTTCAAATTCATGATCAGAGCGAAAAAACGAGCAAACAGGCAAAAATTTCGTTTTTCGAGGTGCGGGACCGGAAACGGGGCCCGCAACCCCCCGAACTGCTCGCTGTTATCCATTCTGTGCATTAAAAATATATTATTACCTTTCCTTGCTAATTGACATATTTCAGATATACCGGCGTGACCACAAAATTATTCCAAGCAACTTTCATGTTGGGCCCGCGGACAACCGGGACACCGGAGCGCGCACGACGGAGCGAAAAGCCGGAGCCGGAAAGATGGTTATCCAAATTGGAAAATATCTCAAAATATCTTATCAACTGGTCAAGAAGAGCAAAAAATATATTATTGTCGTTCCTTGCTCATAAAAATATTTCAGATATACCGGCCTGACCAGAAAAATATTCCGAGCAACTTTCATGTTGGACTCGTGACAACCGGGACACCGGAGGCGCGCACAACGGAGCAGTTGCGGAGCGGAAAGCCGGAACAGAGATAAGGAAGATGACTTTAAGCCTTAGTCAAGAAGGATAGATGATGAATCCACCAATTTACAACCTCCCCCCTCCAAGTTACAACCAATTTACCACCTCCCTCCTCCTATATACACCACTCTCATCCATTTCAAAAAGAGAGACACAAAAAAAAAAAGAAAAAAAAACCCTACCATCCTCCACTCTTATTCTCCCTCAACAAGAACACCACCACCACACCATCACCACACCACCACTCATACACCACCCCTACACCACCACTCTCATTCTGGTTTAGGTAAAAGAATAAAAGTTGTTCATAACATGTTAAAATATATGATCCTAAAGTTTCATGTTCAGATTCCATGACTAGATCATATTTTCATGCATAAATTTGGGTCTCAGTGATTCTGAGTTGTTTATTCACTGTGGTACCTTTCTGTGTTCTTGGGCTTCAAACTTGATGAAATATAATTTTATGGACAAAGATCAAAACATGGATTTTGTTCTACACGAACTCAGGATGATTATCATAGTTTTTATACATTTTTTGGATCACTGGAAGTTCTCCTTTCAAACATATGTTTCAAACTCAAAAATTCAGATTCTGCACTTCCAGTTTCTGACATTGAAATGTCAGAAACCTTTTGAACCACTAAAACTCATCCTATGAACTCCAAATTTTGGGATCTTCATTTTTTATGCGTGGTATTAAACTTTTATTCTTTGGGTTTTGTCAGATTCCCAAGCTAAGATGGTGAAAATTGGTGATAAACATGCTAAGGTTTCTGTTTGTTTCTGGGCTGAATTTTGTAATCAACTTTATTGCATGTGTTTGGGGCCTAAACTTGGTCCAAAAAGTCTACAAAAACTCCCTTGTGATCCCTAGTATTCAGGGATTAACCCCCAATTTTTAGTTTTGGAATCGGATTGATTTTAGGACAGGTACGACGTTTCGGGGACGGAAAGTGTCACCGAAATCAACAAAAGCCGTCGAGGATATTTATTATTATTTGTGGGATTTGTCTCCCCTATTTTTTGTATATGTGTAATTGTGTAATCTCCCCTCCCATGGATGTATTATTGCTTTATATGATCAAAACCATTCTTGAAAACCAATCGGGGAATCCACTCAAACCGAGTTCCCGGTTGTGAATAAAAATGAAACTTCCTAGAATAGGAAGACCTCCATATATATTTCATCACCGTTTTTTGGTAGGGCATAAAATCCAAATTAAAAGGCATAAAATTGAATATAAGTGGCACGCATATAGAGACCATCACGGGCCAGAAGAGTGCCTAACCCCTTCTCTTCTCGTAACTTAGCCCCCGAACCCATTTTCTCAAAAAAGGTTTTTTCTTCATTTTTCCTAAAATCAAAATGAGGTGGCAAATCTTGCAATCAAATCACAGCATCAAGAGGAAACCATTGTGTGAGAACCGAGCGCATTTCCAAAAGCGCATCAGCACGAGACGGGCGTGAACCGCTTTCACGGGCGGTCATTTCGCGGTGATCCGATCCATCTCGGGTGCGGGCTCTCACAGTGGCGACTCTGCTGGGGAGTTTGTTTTAAAGTGGGCTAGACTCTAAATCTTTGTGTGTGCATTGCATTATGTGCCTTACTTGGGGTGTATATATATCTGTGCCCTAACCTCTGTTTTGCAGGGGTGTTTTTTCGCTTATCTTATTTGTATATATATATATGCATTGCGTGGTGAGTGATTCCCCAAAAAAGGGGTAAAACAAGTAAAAAAAAATGATTTTCTTGTTTTCTTTACGTGCTTTCAAAATGATTTTTCGAACTCATAGATACCTCACACACATGCACGTTTTTTGAAAAGCGTCTTAGAATCTCAAACCCGAGACGGTAAACCTGGGGCATAAGGGAGCTCACTTGACTTCCCCATAGGGTCAACGGTATACTGTTTCCCCCTTAGCAGCGCCTACGGTCGCTGTGATGGGTGTAAGCCAAGCTTCAAAAGCCGAAATGCGATGTCCATATTCTTTCGAAAATAACACGTCACAGACTTCATGTCGGTTTTTGTCTAAACAATTTTACTTCAATCCTATGAATTCCCAAAAGGTTATAATCGACCTCAATTGTGGATATCATGTTGAAATTCTTGGATTGACTTGAAATTGTCAAGACCCTCACATAGACCGTAACCGAATGGTGGATCCCAGAAAGAGTATAGGCCCTTCGCTAGGGGCTCGGACGACCAATAGTACAGTACAGGTGAAAAACGTTGGTCCTATAATTTGGAGATGGTATCCACTATTCCAAGATTCATGCAAAAACATGTCAAAATAAAGCAAGTGCTTATCCGGCATTCTAGGATTGATTTTGATTTTTGAACTCCTTTTGAATCAAACTCGGAAAATCTCGATCCTTTTCACTCTCTAATCAGCCCTAAACACCATCCCTTTCAGATACTCTAATCCTGGCATCTACTTGGAAAGGGGGAGCTAGAAACAGTAAGGGGAGGTTGATCCGAGTTGCCGAGACAGTGCCTGTAACCGAAGAAGCTATTGCAATGGCCCAAGAAGGAAATGAGGAAGCCTATGTGCCGCCACCAGGTCTTCAAGCATGGTTGGAGCAGAGTGTGTTGGGTTAGATGAGGATTCAGCAAGATGAGCTACTGGCTACACTTGTGCAGATGCAGAATCAGAATAGTAATGAGGCTCCCAATGGTAACCCCAACAGAAATCCCAATGGCGATCCGAACGTTAATCAGACCGAAAATGGGGTTCCCAATCCTAATCCCAATGGCAATACAGGTCCCAATGGAAGTGGCATCCCTACCATCAACTTGAATCCTATTGGTAGCAACACCATCGGCCAGAGTCATCACCAGAACATCCCTCCTCAGGGTAATGTAGCTCATCCAGACTTCAGTGGCACTCACCAGCCCTTCATCCCGAATCCAGCAAAATTTGCTGTGCATCCGTCTCAGTATCCGCCTGATCATAATGCCTTTGCTCAGTATATGCAGACTCTGTATCCGAATCAGCAGCCCAACGCTTATGGTGCGTTTGCTAGCGGTGCCTCTCAGATTAATCAAGGAACTTCCCAGGAGCAAGATCCTAACGTAGTCCGCCAAATGGAAGCGTTCTACAAGGGTGTCCCATATGTACCCCTTACTAAAGCTGAGATTGAAATGAGCGAAATGAAAGAAATGTTGAGAAAGGTCATGAATAAAGGGGACTTTTCAGCAGATTCCTTGAAATTATCTCCATTTGCTGTTCTGCCTCCTAAATTCAAAATGCCCGATGTGGAGAAATTTGACGGTACAGGTTGCCCAATGGCCCACCTGAAATCTTACGCTCATGCAATGCAGTCTCGTGGGGCTAATGTTGGTGCGATGGCCTCCAACTTCCATCTGACTTTGGTAGGAGCCGCTAAGCAGTGGTTTATGACTGTGGATGCCAATCTGGTTGATATTGGGGGAAGTTTGTGGATGAATTCCAGAAGCGATACAAAGATAACTCCAACTGGGAGAAGAGCCGTCGTGACCTCGATTCGTGTGCTCAGCGTGAGAAGGAATCCTTTTCTGAATTTGCAAGTAGGTGGAGGAAGAAAGTTGCTCAAACTCTGGAGAGGCCTGACAGTGCCGAGCAAACTCGTATTTTCCTTAAGAATCTTCAGCCGGTGTATGCAGATAAGATGAAATATCTCCCGTTTCTAGATTTTGCTTCTATTCTTGATGTGGGTTCTCGTATTGACGAAGATGTCCGAACTGGGGTGATCAAGCTAGATTCTTCTCCTAGCTCCTACAGATTCCGATCCGCTGCTAAAGCCCCGGCACCAGTTGTGAACAATGTTGCCATGACCCCTGCTCCTTTTTGGAACATCAATGTGGGACCAAGCCGGAGCAGCTACAATAGGGCACCTCCGTGTTATAATCAAGACGGGTCTGTGAACTCTGTCACCGATCAGCGAAGGAATGGTGGAAATCGGAGAGATCGCCATTTTGATAAATTCAGCGCTCCATTGTCTACTATCTTTCAAGGATTGGTCGCCCAAGGAGTACTAAAGCCGATAGAAGGATACCGCCCGCCTAATCCGCCTCCTAAGAATTGGGATGCAAGTAAATATTGTGCATACCACGTATCACCTGGTCATGCGACAAATGAATGTTGGAGTTTGAGACACACTCTGCATGACATGATAGACGATGGACTCATTCAGAAGCCGCCCCAACCAAATGTGGTGACTAATCCCTTGCCAGGGATCCATGTGATCGAGTTTGAAGGAAACTACTCAAGGACTAGTTTCATCGTTCCGAAGAAAGCTTTGAATTACACTGTAACTCCTGTTATCTCCGAAGATTTGAATGCCATATGATCTCTTAGGATTCGATTTTGTCTAGTGCTAAAGCTGTTAGGAGAAAAAAGGCCCCTGTTAAAAAGGCCACTTGGGTTGGCGGAAATGTGAATCACCTCACTCGCTCGGGGAAGAGCCTATCAGCCTCCAAATCCCGAGGCAAGTGAATGGGAAAGGATAAAGAAGAAGTCCCCACTCAGAAAGAGAAGGTCGCCGAGAACCCGGTCTTGACCCAGTTAAAGAAAACCCAGGCTAATATATCCATTTGGGGTTTGCTCTCGTCTTCACAAGAGAACGAGACGTATTGGTTTAAAGCTCTTGCTCAAGCTGTCATCCCGATCGAGACTTCCCAATGACCTTGTCCACATGATCGGCAACATTCATTTTGGGAATATCATCACTTTTACCGATCTCGATGCACCAAAAACTGGTCTTAATCATGTCGAGGCTCTGCACATCACAGTTGGGGTCGGAGGTGAGCACTTAGCTCGTGTTTTGATCGATAATGGCTCCTCAGTAAATGTATGCCCCGTGCATGTTCTCGCAGATTTGGGAATCAAGATAACTGATTTGGCCCCATCTTCTCAAGTGGTTCGTGCTTACGATAGCACCAGTCGCTGTGTTCTGGGTGTTGTCCTTCTCACTCTCACCATTGGCCCTCTTGTCATGCCGATTGAATTTCAAGTGATTGATATCAAGTCCTCATTCAGTCTACTCTTGGGACGCCCTTGGATCCATGGAGTAAGAGGGGTAGCTTCCTCCTACCATCAGTGCATCAAGTTCATCCACGACAATCATGTAGTGGTAGTTCATGCCCAAGATGATACGCAAGTTCATGACTTCCCGATTTTGGGAATTGAGCACAAAGATACTGGCATCTTCTTGAGTGGTTTTGAAGTGATCCCACAAGCTCGGATCCATGCTATTGAATATGTCAAGGAGACCGATCTAATTGGTAGAAAGCGGACCAGGTATGGAGACGCAATGGCCTTGAATATGGTCAAGAAGATGAAGTTCCTGCCTACGATGGGGCTTGGAAAAGAGCATCAAGGGGTGTATTGAACCTATCAAGGATGATGTTCCATTTTTCTTCCTTCCTTTTGGCTTGGCTACAAACCGACTCCTGCCGAAATCGCCGAAGCTGTACGTTAGAAAAGGGAGAGACAGACTGCTATCAAAAGTGGAAGGACCTAAAGCTCCCCCCACTCCGTCCTTATGAAAAGTCCTGGAAGGGATATTTTGTTTGCAAAGTTGAAGATGTCGCATATGTTATGCCTTTTGAGCCAGTTATTGGCATTAATGAAAAGCCTCATGCTGGATGGGAAGTATTTGAGAATATCAAGATGGTCGATGAAAACTTTGATGTGGGCAGTTCCTATAAGCAACTGGACCCAATTATTCCGTGGAATATTGATGAAGAAGATGATGTCTTCGGGTTGTTTGAAGGAATTGGTCTTGAAAACGGATATGTGGTTATGATCGAAAATGGTAATGGTGAAGCTTATGACCCGGTGAAGCACCTCAAGCCGGCAGTGGCACCACTTAATAACTGGTCCAGAACCACTGGCCCGCTCGCTACTACTGACACTCTGGTGGAGCAGTTTGGTTATGTTCGCCTGATGGCCCGCTTTTGAACCCTTTGTGCTATCTAATGTTGTTTACCGGGACTCCCGAAGAGGACGTCACTGTCGAGGACCTCGACGCGGTCGCCGAGCTTGTACTCCCTCTTTTGTGAATGAAGTTTCCTCTATTTCCGCTTACTCCTCGGTTGCCAATATTTTAAAAAATGATTTAACAAATGAAAATTTAACAACAACTAAAGTTAATCATGAATCTTTAAAAAACATAAGTCAAGATGAAAAAGACTATTTAATCGAGTTAAACAGGTTAGCAAAACAGCGTGGGGAACGAAAATTAGAAGCCTGTGGGGAAATCTGTCTACCATCAATCTGGGCTGAATGAAGAAGTCAAAGAAATGAAGATCGGGAGCTTCATGCAAGGGGCTGACAGGGAGCAGCTGATCAGTTTACTCAAAGAATTTGTTGATGTGTTTGCCTGGTCGTATGAAGACATGCCAGGGTTAGATCCGCCGATCGTGGTGGAACACCGAATCCTACCTTTCCTGATGCAAAACCGGTCAAGCAGAAACTACGCAGAATCAAGCCGCAGTGGGCCCTTCAGGTTAAAGAGGAGATCGAGAGGCTGCTACAAGTAGGCTTCATCCGAGTTGTGGAGTATCCCCAATGGTTGTCCAATATGGTCACAGTTGAAAAAGGCGAACGGAAAAGTCCGGATATGTGTTGATTTCAGAGACTCAACAAGGCTTGCCCGAAGGATGATTTCCCGTTACCAAATATTGACATTTTGGTGGACTCGGTTGCAATGCACAAAGTGAAGTCGTTCGTTGATGGAATGGCGGGTTATAACCAAATAAGATGGCAGTAGAAGATCAAGAGAAAACTTCCTTCATCACCCCGTGGGGGACATTCTGCTATACTGTGATGCCTTTCGGTCTTAAAAATGCCGGAACCACTTATCAAAGAGTGCTACGACCCTTTTCATGACATGATCCACAAAGAGCTTGAAATCTACGTGGATGACATGATTGTGCACTCAGTTGAAGAAGGCGCTCAGCATCTGATTGACCTCAGAAAGTTCTTCGAAAGGTTGTGGAAGTACCACATGAAATTGAATCCTGCTAATGCACATTCGGTACTGTCCGAGGCAAAGTCTTAGGTTTCTTGGTAACTGAAAAAGGGATTGAAGTCGACCCCGACAAAATAAAGGCCATCACAGAAATGCCTCAACCTCGAACTCAAAAAGAGGTGAAAGGTTTCTTGGGAAGGATTCAATACATTAGCAGATTCATACGGCAGTTACCATGATGTGTGAACCGCTCTTTAAGCTCCTAAAAAAGGACACCGATCGATCATGGGATGAAGAATGCCAGATTTCTTTTGAAAAGGTCAAAGAATACTTGACAAGCCACGGTCTTGGCGCCACCTCATTCGTACAAACCCTTACGACTGTACCTAACAGTTACTGATACTGCAGTAGGAGTAATGCTTGCACAGAAAAAGGGGACTCCTGGGTGGAAAGTGCCATCTATTTTGTTAGCAGAAAGAAACAAGGGAGTGAATTGAACTACTCAGCGTTGGAAAAGGCATGTACCGGTTTGGTTTGGGTCTCGCATCGATTAAAAATTTATCTGCAATCCTTACTTGTCCAGATTATATCCCGAATGGATCCAGTGAAGTACATCCTCGAAAGGCCAACCATGTCCAATCGAGTGGCCAATTGGGCTTTTCTCTTAAGCGAGTTTGATATGACTTACGCAACGCCTAAGTCCATTAAAGGAAGGGTGATAGCAGACCAGCTTGCAGATTTGGCTCTTGATCTTGAGCCCGGACTAGAATCTCAGTTTCCCGATGAAGGGATCTACACTGTTGATTGTTTGGAGAATAAGTGGCAACTCTTCTTTGATGGGGCTGCCAACAAGAGAGGTTTCGGAATTGGAATCTTGCTCATTGATCCAAGTGATGCGCACATGCCCATTGCTATCCGGGTTAGACTTCGACTGTTCGAATAACACAGCAGAGTATGAGGCTGCATCGCCGGCCTGGGAGAAGCATTAAATCGAGGGGTCAAAGAAATTGAAATGTTCGGGGACTCCGCCTTGATCATCAATCAGGTCGAGGGAAAATGGAAAATCCTGGATCCAAGACTAGCAGTATCATATTCGACTGGTAGCGCTCAGAGAACGCTTCTCAGATATCTCATTCCATTATCTCCCAAGGGACCGAAACAGATTCGCAGATGCATTGTCTACCCTAGCCTCCATCATGGAATTCCCTGCAGATGTTATGGTAAAGCCGTTTGGGTTAGTAAGAGATCAATCCCAGCCTACTGCCTGGATATTGAGCTAGAAAGCGAAGAGAATGAAGAGCCATGGTATACAGACGTATGGAATGTGCTCAGGAATGGGACCTACCCTCAGAAAGCAGAAAAGGACAAAAGGCAAGGATTGCAATGCGCAGATGGGCCCTCCCAATTTGTGATTTCTGGAGATCAGTTGTACAAAAGGTATCATCACGGACCAAATTTGCTCTGTGTAGATAAGACTAAGGCGAATAGAATCATGGATAAAATCCATGGGGGACTGTGTGGACCCCACATGAATGGGCACATGCTCGCTAAGAAGATAGTGAGGCAAGGGTACTACTGGCCACGATGGAAAAGGATTGTATG